>CABFWO010000011.1:603222-634680 GCA_902155825.1 Timema genevievae
ATATATATATATATAAATATATATATATATAAACGAAAGAATTCCTGAAGTAAAAATAAATTTTGTTAGAAACAATTCTTTTTAACGATGGAAAAATTATTATTTGAAACTGTAGACTAGTTTATATCTAAGCCCAATTTTTTTTCGAGCCATTATGGCAGTAAGAGTTTAAAGTTTTTAAATAACGCGATTCCTATTAAAATTAGACTTTATCTTTGTAAAGCCTAGTGTTTCTATAAATTAGCACTTTTACGAGGCCTAGGGCACCTTAGCTCAGTCGATAGCTTGTCTGCCTACTGAACTAAGGGTCCCGGGCTTGATTCCCGGCATGGCCGAAAATTTACCATTGATGAAAATATGGGTTAACCATTTCACATTGATAAATTAATGGTCGGGGAATGGTTGTTGTGCCTTTCCTAGTCTTAAGTTAAATCATAAGACATTTGAAGCTACGACAGGACTAGCCAGCTGATAGTGGAAAAATATATGGCTTGAATAAAAAAACTGACCTAGGTCACAGGCTGGAAAAACAACGGTAACGGTATGTAAGAAGTCTAGGGTGAAATATTGTCAAGCTAATTAAGTAAGAACGCTCGTTCTAATGCTCAAGTTTTTGAAATTTTGGTCCTTGGTAGTGCAGTTTGTAGCCTTAATTGATTCTTATCTCGGTCAGGTGATCTGGGAGTAGTTTAATAAATATCGTTTATTGTTGTAGTTATCCTCTAGGTCTACTCTTTTCGCGCTAACCTGGCTGTACTTCCTTTAACGTACCTTTATCGCCCCCGCCTCTTAAATTAAGCCGTAAAAATCATGACACTCGAATTGGAGCGCATGCGAATTTACATCAAGCTTGTATATTCTGATTTGCCGGTGATGGGGCTCAAACCCCGGCCGGGAGTACTGATGAGAATTTATCCTAAACGTTTCCCCATTCTTCACTCCACATGCTCGAAGGTATATTTCTCTTTTACTATATTTTCCTTATCACTAACCCATTAGTGTAGTTAAATGTGTATAGCCTGGATAGATAGCAAGAAGTGGTTCCATTTAAATATAAACAAGTTTGTAACAATAATAATAATAATAATAAAATATTTATCTATCTTAATAATTAACATGCTTACACTAGCTTCTTTGGAAATACCTTTGTTTCGCTTAATGTCATAGCATACTTCTCTAACTTAGACTCCTCGACCCAAACCTACTTCAAAATTCTTAAGATCGTCTGAATTCCTTGCTCTTTATTTCTAGTATGAAATACCATTCTGTTTGTAGAATAGTGGGTTATATCTGACATTTTTGGTGTAATTTCTTTAACGAGCTATTAAATGTTTGATAGAAAACTGGGTGTTTGCAAATATAATAGGTCTAAGAGCGTTCAATCGAATTGAATCTAAGTCGACATATTTTTTCCTGATTGTTTCTTGGCTGTAATTAAAAATCCTCATTATTCTTTAGTGTAGGCTATTCTTATTCCGTTTTTTAGCTATTTTTAAAAATGAATATTGTACATTTTTATTTTGTTCTTCATGAAAATGTATGATCTTTGAAATCTAATTCTTTGATGAAAATATATATATATTTTTTCTTTTAGAATTTATCTCTCTGCGCATAGTAAATTGTAAAACGAGATTAATCCTTATAGCGATTATTGGCTACATTAAACATTTAATTTACTTTGTTGACAATTTATTAACATCATCAATTTTAAATTTATATTAATGAGAGATTAAACGTTTTCATTGGAAACTGGCCTGGTTGTAACATTCCCAGATTGTGACTTAGTTGGTTATAGCACTGTCACTCCAAATTACTCTAACGCCTGTTTTCTCTGCCCTAAACGGGAATTCGTGCCGACTCAGCAATCACCAATTTTCAAAATCGTGAGTATTTCATTTTTTTTTATTACTGCCGTTTCCTTTTGGTGTCTACCTTCTTTTACTTCCTAGGCGCATCGTGAGTTCTTTTATTATTTTTATTTCGATGAAACTTATGCCCCTCCCATTCATCTTTTCGACCAGAGTAACTTCTTGTGTATTATATTATTTTTTAAATAAAGCAGAAACATCAAGAAAATAGCGATTAAAATCGTAATAGGTAATGTTTTCAGTAAACACCGAAATGAAACGTTTCGTTTCAAGAGACATTTAGATAAGTTTGAGATAAGACGTTTGGAGGATTGTTATTATAGTAATTATGGAGACGGAGTTGATTCGAGAAATAAAAAAAAAGCCGTTCAATTTCTAATGGTTGTATTGTTCTTATTATAGACTATCATTGTTCGTAATAAGGGTACGCACTCTTTATATCAGAATATTGAGGTCGTGAAACGTTTGTTATTTTAAGACTAATAATGCTGGGGTTTTTGGGGCCGGTAGATATCCTTAACGAGAGTGTGGGTTTGTTTGAAAATAAGTAAAGTAAACCGATAGCTTATTAAATAGATATGCTACTCATCTTCTCGATTTGTATTATCTTATACGGGTTCATGAGAGTACACGTTTTTCGTTTAATTATTTTAAAAGCTTACTGTACGTCTTTGATCGACAAATTATAAATAGTCACTAACTCGTTTTAATGTCTTGTTAGATGTTCGTCAAAGTTTTATTCAGTGGCGTACTCAAGGACGAGAGGTCGAAAACAACATATTGGTATGCTGCTCTTAACCCCCATCCCCGTCCCTTTCGATACTCAAGATCGCAAATTATTTTAATTAAAGCTCAACATATGTGAAGTACGAGTTTAACTAGTATAGAGTACTAGCGATGTGCTGAATGTATAGAATAAGTTTCGAAACCAGACTTATTTTTCCTTTGATGATCTTAACTATTAGTGCCGTTTCACACGATAGGTATTTTAATCGCACGATGTTTTTGTCACGTAAATTTTACCCGCTGAGATACATTGGTTCAAATGAGAGTGTTTACACAGGGATATAAATAATCGCGCGGGTAAAATTCCCCTCAACACTGGTCTCTAACAGCCTCTTGTATCCTACACCACGTCAAAATCACAACTGAACATGGGAAATAAAGGCCAGTTTCATAGTCAGATTCAGTACGCCTCAAGTGCGGCGCTATACTAAATACAAGACGTCACCTACCTGAAATTGAATGGAATGGGCCAGTTTCATATGCGAAACTGGCCCATTCTATTTTGGTCTAGGTATGTGTCGTCCTGTTTTATAGTATCGACTCGCACTTTAGGCGTACTAAATCTGACTATGAAACTGGCCCATTCTATTTTGGTCTAGGTAGGTGTCGTCCTGTATTTAGTATCGACTCGCACTTTAGGCGTACTAAATCTGACTATGAAACTGGCCCTAAGAGGTATTTTCCCTCTCGTCTGAAAGCAACGTCAGAATTGATCGCACGAATAAAAGTTCAAGCGACAAAAATATCGCTTGATAAAATACCTCTCGTGGGAAACGGCCCTAATCATGGTCTCTTTTTTTTCACCTCATCTTACCACCATCATCAGCAATCCCGTCTAACACGAGTGTGAAGCTTTATACTAGACCATCGGGCCACTGAAGTGAGTAATGTTCACCTTGAAAAGTTATATTTATTCATGTTTATTTATGTAGAAAATATTTTACCGCGCTCAGCATCTTACTACCCATCCAGACTATTCTCAAATCTACACTAATGGGGTAAGAAAGAGGAAGCTAGAATTTGGACATACGTACAAAGGCGCCAGTCTCATTTTGTTTTGTTTGCCAGTGATGGGGAGGTCAAAGTTTGAACTTGAGTCTGGTATATCTAGATTATTTTCCTAATAGTTTACCAATCTCTTTCCACGTGAATTCGGGCACATTTTCTATACAATTTAATTTCCTCATCGCCAATCCATAGGTGTGAATATTCGGACAGCTTGGTTTCGTAGTTAGCCGCAGAGCAGGCAAGTAAATATGCTTAAAATAAACTATGTCTTAAAAATTTTAGAATATTTATTGACTTAATTTTAACTATTAGGTAAGATCAAGCTGTAATTAAACCAATAACATTCCCACACTCTAACTTAACAACAGTCCCATTGCAGCCTTGGTAAAATAATTATAAAACACCATTAAAACTTAATTAACGTATCAGCCATGTTACAAATCACCTTTCCCACAAGACAACAGCAAAACATAAATAAAATAAATTTTAGAAAAATAGACCTAAATGGACAAGGGTCAAAGATCAGATGAGAAAACGAAAAGAACAAAAAAAACAACCTATATGTACAGTACATTTGTCTTTCAGAAGGGTGAGGGGGACGGGACTGTATATGAGATGTGATTGAAGTAATAGCCTAGGATTGGCTGGGGCTATCTGGCTACAGACAAACCAATTCCCGGGAACAATCAATCAAAAAAAGACTCCGGGGACCCATGAGTTCCCATGACCACTTGTCTGCTAATAACCTACCTCAATCTAGTGGACCAGGGTATAGAGACTACGTTAGGTATACTCGTGTGTTTAATCCAAGTAACCTGGGACTAGAGACTACGACAGGTTGTATCATGTGTTTAATACAAGAAACTTGGGATTAAAGACTATAGAAGGTTGAATCGCGTGTTTAATACAAATAACCTGGGACTAAAGAGTATGGGAGGTTGAAATGTGTGTTCAATCTAAGTAGCCTGGGGCTAGAGAATATGACAGGTTGTATCATGTGTTTAATACAAGAAACTTGGGACTAGAGACTACGACAGGTTTTATCATGTGTTTAATACAAGAAACTTGGGATTAAAGACTATAGAAGGTTGAATCGCGTGTTTAATACAAATAACCTGGGACTAGAGATGATGTAAGGTTGTAATGTGTGTTCAATCTAAGTAACCTGGGACTAGAGACTACGACAGGTTGTATCATGTGTTTAATACAAGAAACTTGGGATTAAAGACTATAGAAGGTTGAATCGCGTGTTTAATACAAATAACCTGGGACTAAAGAGTATGGGAGGTTGAAATGTGTGTTCAATCTAAGTAGCCTGGGGCTAGAGAATATGACAGGTTGTATCATGTGCTTAATACAAGAAACTTGGGACTAAAGACTATAGAAGGTTTAATCGCGTATTTAATACAAATAACCTGGGACTAGAGAGTATGGGAGGTTGAAATGTGTGTTCAATCTAAGTAACCTGGGGCTAGAGACTACGACAGGTTGTATCATGTGTTTAATCTAAGAAACTTGGGACTAGATACTGTGGACGGTTGATTTGTATGTTTAAATCAAGTAACCTGGGAATAGAGACTATGGAAGGTTCAATTGTGTGTTTAATCCAAGTATTCTGGGACAATATAATACGGAAGTTTGAATCGTGTGTTCAATCCAAGAAAACTGGAATTACAGATCATTACAGATTAGATAGTGATCTCAAACCAAATAATCAATGAGCAGAGACAAGGTCAGGTTCAACTATATGCTCAGTTATTCAAAACCATTTAGGAAAAGTCAACCCACATCTTTAGATACATGAACAAGCGCATCAATCTCGTCTTGTACAGTTTCAGATGATGACGAAATAAGTGTTTAAATCCTGTTTTAGTTCTTCACTATGCAAAATTCTCCATTCTCCTGTTTGTTTACCCCTCTTAGCCACAAATATATTTTTAAGTACTTTATTATCTAAAACTTTCATTTTGTTTTCTTGTTACGGAGTGAAATACCACAATCTACATTCGTGCAGTGCAACGGTTTGGATTATAGTCAAGTACATTGTCAGTTTAATATCTCGAGATAAAACACTATACGGTAACAGCTTACAAAATGAATAGCAAGAAATGTCTGCATGAATTCTGTTTTTTTTTGTGACCTCTTAAATTTAATTCCTATCTGTCAGCATAGTTCCCGAATATTTGAATGTATCAACTTCTTCAAAATGCATGTAGCTGATTTATATTAAACTATTCTTTTGAAATACAAGGTTCACTCATGTATTTAGTTTTACCCATATTTACTTCTAAAACTACTTTGTTTTTCTATTTTCAAACAAAATTTCTACTTTACTTTTAATTACAGCATATCTTCAATTATAATATGCACTTTTTATGCAATTTAAACATATAAACACGTGGTGCGTCTTAGAATCGATGGCGTCTTAGAATCGCAGTTCTTTTCGATTTTTCCCGCGATTTGCACACGGAACAACACGTTTTTTTTCTTTGCGGAAGACCCACCTCCATGTTTGACCATTTAAGGATTACTTGGGAAAGGAATATGAATCCTGGCTGTTGACTGACAACCTTCCGCCGACAATTTCCGGAAATATTAAAAAAGCGCCAGCATCACAATTTTCAAAATGGGTATCAACAGCTTGGAAGCTAATTCCAGAAATAATAGTGCAGCATTCATTTAAAAAAAAATGTTGCTTCACCAACGCTCCCGATGACACAGAAGACGAGGTATTATGGGAGAATGGCGATAAAGACGGTTCATAATAATCAAACTCTGGATATGAAGTAGACACTCATATTGATTCAGATGCAGATATCGATGACTCAAAGAATCAGACTGATATTGATTCAGAAGGAAATGATCCCACCTATTGATAAATAAGATACTGCCTGTATTGGGTTGTTAGTAAATTGAATTCTGTAATAAAAATATTTCTTAGATATAAGATTGCTTTTTTTTTTATGTTGGTGGTACTGAAAAATTAAGGTGTCTTTCAATCGATGGCGTCTTAGAATCGAAGATATATGGTATCACCTCGTTGTCACCCGGCAAATATACATAATCAACAACTGAGCCACGCCATTTAATGTCAGACCCCCAATGTTCTATTTCAAGTGAAAAGTTAAATAATAGAAGAGATAAAGGGGTATATCCTACCAAGGGAGCCCAAGTGAGTTTTTTCAAATAGAGGGTGGATTGGAGTCCCATCTATCGGAGGAGTGAAACCCCCCCTCCCACCCTTCTAAGGAGAAAATTTCAGGAATTTAACCTTGTCTGAGTAAATTTAAGGGCATAAGCATGATTCTGCGCTATAAGTTTCATGAGCCATTTTTGAAAAAAAAAAAAAGTTTCTGAATAATTATCAAAAACTTAAATGGATTGATAGCTGAACCCATTAAAAAGAAAAATATTTTCACAAGTTTATTGAAGAAAACAAAATTAAAAGAAAGCTGTCAGCGAGTAAGTGGGAAGAAATCTACATTTTATCAATTTTATCTTTGTTAATTCTAATATTGATGATTCAAATTTGTTAATAGCAAATTAAAGAAAGCCAAATCCCAAATACACAACTTTATTTTTCATAAAACTAACAAAGGAAAATTAAATATTACAGAGTGATGAGGGGGCTGAAGCCCATGTCCTACAAAAAACAGTAAAATAAAAAACACCAACAAAAAAGTTTCAGTATAAATACACACCTCTTGATCTATAAGTACATTAAGATCAAGCTAATTCAGTACCAATTATAATTGGTAAAACAAATGGGACCAAATAAACTATATTTGAACCACTTCAATGACCGAATAGTCTTAAGCATCACTCTAGTGTTATACTGGCTTGTTGAAGATGGGGAGATCGGGGTTCGAATCCTAGTTGGGTCTACTGAGGGTGTTTTCTTTTTCTAATTGGCTTCCCACTCTCCTTCAACGCAAACGAGGGCAGGTTACTTATGAAATGCTTCCTTCCTCGACCTTACTCCATTAGATTAATTATCATATATGTCTGTAGGCTGAACAGGTAGTAAGACGTGGTGATGTATAAAAAATTTAAAAAAAACTATATTTGAATTGTGAAAGGAACACACAAAAACATTAATTAAAGATACCATTTGGGGTAGGTTCAAGGTCATCTAGGCTGAAGGTTCAAAATTAAAGAATAAAAAACTAAACAGTAAATCAAGTAGTTTAAAAGTATAAATCCCTTCCCCCACTTCTTTCGGAAAATTAAGGGCTTGTTCACAATTGTACTTGATGATTTAAAGTCATTGTTTCCTTTTGAAAAAGGGGTCCCAAAGCTTGGTCTCTCTCTGAGTGTGTCCCTTGTACACGTCACTTTTCTTTCCGACGCTGTATTGATCCGTCGTCCTCCCTCATCCCCCACTCCCCGCTTAACCGCCTCCACCCGATATTAATATCTTACACAGTATGCAACCCTTCCCACATCTTCCCGCCCAAACCCTTTCCCTGTCTTTCTCTAGACATATATCGTAACTTTTCTCTCTATATGTGTATATCTGTTTCTCTCTATGTCTCTCGCTCTTTCCTACACACACTTTGCGTCTTTCGGACAGTCGGGATAAAAATGATGTCCAGTTTATCAAACTGGCCGAACAGAATAAGATAGCTTTCGAAAAAAAATGTTTAAAGTTATCAGTGTTTCCCTTCCCTCTCTCATTCCCTTTTCCCATCGATTGTTTTGGATGCATATGTATATAGTAGGATTCTGGTATGAAGACACTTTTATTAAACACGAACATATATTTTTTGCTGTTAACATCGATAGTAAGTGTATATATTATTAGTGTTATTTTATAAGTAGACCCTATTAAAAATATATATTAAAAGCTACTACTTCAGATCATATTACTTGACGTATGAATATATGGAATAAGTTTTATTGACTTTTGTAACTGTAAGATACATTAATTTCTACAAAAACCTTACAGTAATTGAATTGGCATAGGAAGACCCAGCTGGGATTTAAACCCCAACCTCTCCGTCACCAACAAACCATACTAAATAATAATTAAATAGCCAAAGCTATTATATATCCATTTAGTGAAGATTACTCCATCTAGATATCATATTCTGAAAATTTAAAAATGACACGTTCATCATAGTCTCTGCCTTAAAATATGAGTGAAGAATGACCCAGGGCACGGGACGAATCCTGGATAGCTCAGTGGTTAGAGCATTGGCGTACTAAGCCAAAGGTCTCGGGTTCGATTCCCATGTCCAGGTTTCATTTTTCAATTTCCAGAATATCATTCTAAATAAGCTTGACATTTAGAGCTTCGAGTGCAAGTCTGTGGTTTAATTACTTGTAATGAGTTCAGTACTGAATTATGTACGAAAATATCGCCCATGCGTATGGGGCATTTAGGGAAAGAACGACTCGGGGAAAGAATGCTTACCAAGCGAAAGTGCGTAAACCGGAACAAAGGATAATTTACAACTAATAACAAGACAATTTCCGACGACGTCCCTTACAGAGTCGTATAAAATCTTTTCATGGGTGTTCTCCACGCTTGTAATTAATAGTATAATTCTTCCTCGTTAACTGAGGGTGTATGTCGTATTGTTAGAGGTTATTTGTTGGGGAGGGTGGAACTATAGTCTGATACAATACATACCTTTGAAACTTTCTTGAAAGGAAATATTGGGACTCTAAATTATGTCAGCAATGAGATGGTAGTACTTGTACCAAAGTTTGGTTAGAATCATTTTAAAACGTGTCTTTTTTTCACAACATACAATACAATAAAATAAAAGATTTTTTTACTAGACTTTTTTTTACATCGTACTGTTTAGGGGAAGTAATACTCAAAAAAATATATTTTGTGTGCCCTTTTTGATAAAAATTTAGACAAAGAAACTATATACATACATATATAAATAATTATATATATATATATTTGCACATTCTTTTTATTTCAAAATATTTTACCCAAATCCAACTTTTTTTAGTGTATCGCAAAATGTTTAATACACAATACCTCGTCCCTGTTTCCAAAAAACAAGAATAAAGAAGAGATTTTGTGGCCCAACATTGAACAAAAAGTTGATACAAATCAATAAAATATGGCTCGTATATGTGCCCCTCTAACAGATTGAAGAAATAATATAATAGTACTGATCCCACTCAATATTATTTGGAAACAGATGTTCAACTTTAACCCCACTTCAAAAAAATAAGCAAAAAGAGATTCGTTGTAACATGATATAAAAGAACAGTAACTTTTTTTGCCATCCATACAGATATATTTTTTAAACAAATATAGTACCCAATAGAAATAAAAAAAAACATTCTTTATTGGCATAGTAGCTATTTTTCCTTTGGTACCAAATAAAAAGTTCTAGTTAAAAATAATTTATAGATGTGTCTAATACGTGGACTACATTCTTTTAGTAATACAAGATTTATTGAATATTTAAATATTAATGTTAAATAGGTCTTACAACTTTCTCTTCTCCTCATCAGATTTATTTACTAAAACGTGCTTATTTTGTTAGTTCAATTTAATTTTTATTTATTCATAAGTGTAATATTTTATTTCGCATTGAATACCCCAGGATTCACACGCACTTAAAATTAGTAATCTATAATATAAAATCCATGCCATGTTTATCTATTTTCCTTCCAGAGGTTTTTTTCACACTTCCCGGTGAGCTAGAAGGTTGAAATTCAACATGGATTTTCCTGGAAATTTGAGAATGATATAAAAAATCTTAAAGCTAAAAAATTCGAAACGGGGTTGAATCTGGGGCCCCAAAAATTCTCAATTATTTATGGGCCAAAAAAGTCAAGTTTGTCCGATCACGCTTAAATTTGATTTACAGGGTTTTCTAGTATAGGTAAACACAGCCCTTTTGTAATTAATTCCAAAATTTCATTCAGTTAGACCTATACCATAATCTAAATGGTTAAAAAATTAAAAAATAAAATCGAATCTTGTTATTTTCTGTTTAGTTTTCAATAAATGTTATATCTGGGGGTTTTCGAGGCTGTTAAACAAGATTCCGTCATTTGGTTTTTGAAATTCAAATTAACTGACTTTCAATTAGTACCAGAATAGAGGATAGGGAAGGAAAGGGTAAGCATATAATTAGAAAAAAACCTTTAGGGAAGGTGGACAACTTAATTTTCCAGGAATGCAAAGAGAACAATCCAAATAATAAAATTAGTCTTAAATATTTTATGTTTATATTTGGGGGATGGTGAGATGGATGGAAGAGAGGGGAATGGTTTCAAAATTGCCAAAACTAAAATAATAAACTAGTTATCAGTATGGTAGACGATTAAAATTTGCTGGGAAGGTGTAAGGACCAACCCAAATCTTAATGAAGGTTTGAACATTCTTAAATTTAAAAATGAAGGATCCTAAAATGGAGAGAGGTTTCCTTCAAAATTTCCAAAAACTGAAAAAAAAAAAACTTTTTGGTAGGTATATAGTATAAAATTGAAATATTTTATTATATATAAAGTGTAAGACCCAAATAACCAGGAGTGATTGAGATTGAACACTTAAAATTCAAAATGGGGTTAGGAAAAATGGTCCGGGCTGGAAATTTACAGAACTAAAATTATCAACCATTCATTGGTGAGGTTAGTTCTAGAACAAACATAAAATCCAGTCTTTCGGCCGTTGATTTTTTTTAAATCACTGCGCCATACTACCTGTTCAGGTTGTGCACATAGATGATAACTATTATATTGTGTTAAAGATGAGGAAGGAAGCATTTTAGAGGTAATCTAACTACATTTAAATGGAAGGAGAGTGGTAAACAATTTTGGAAAAAACCACCCTCAGTAGATCCAACCGGGATTCAAGCCCCAATCTCCCCGTAATCAGTAGGTGAGTTTAACACAAGAGTGATGCCATAGACCATGCAGCCACCGAAGCAAGCGGGGCCGTTAATTCATAAATAAAAATGGGGGATACCTAGTTTCACCAAAGATATAATATTCGATCATGCTTGGAATTGAACTAGGGACCCTTAGAAGAATAGACAGACGTGCTACTGACTGAGATAAGATGTCGTAGAGCATGGTATTCAATCACCCTATGGTACATTGAGTGGTTTGAAGTTACTCGCTTTCAATACATCTGCCACAATTGTTCGTAAGTCCAATGTCACCCATACGCTTCGATTTACAATCTTTATGCTTCTCAATAGCGATAAAAAAAACCCAATGCAAGTCAACCTTTTGCCAGAAGTTCAATAAATCATTTCTGTTTTATTATTTATTTTTTGACATATATTTCCTATCGATTGGGGAGAGTAAGGGGAAGGGGGAGGGTGAATGTCAAAAGTTGAGACGAATCCAGTTAGTTATACGTCCTCGGGTTTTATTTGTACAGAAAGAAACAGTGACAGCGAGAATGTGCTCTTTACCATGGATCAGGGGACATTTTTTAATCGATCAGACTGTAGATTTGAATTTCTAGATTTTACAGAATCTACTTTTTTTTTAGCCGCTTCAGTAGTCGAATGACCTAAGGCGTCACTCTTGTATTCGACTGGGCTCCTGATGGGGAGATCAGAGATCGAATCCCGGTTGGGTCTACTGACGGTGGTTTTTCCTAAAAAAAATTCTCATTTTACTTCCACACAAATGCGGGTAAATTACCTATAAAATACTTTCTTCCTCATTTCTACCCCATTAGAGTAACTATCTTATATGGATACAACCTGAACGGTTAGTAAGACGTGGTGATAAAAAATATTTTTATTACTGTTCAGAGAAATGTTTCCTAAGTTGTGATACGCTTAGCTCAAGAGGTACGTGAAGGATTTCAGGGGGTACGTGACTTAGCAATTAGTTTTATTAGTAACAACATATGTTTAGAAAAAAGGTTAGTCTAATTAAATTAACATATTATCGCAGATTTTGCCATGATACCATGGACTTAAACCTTTCTTTCCTTCTGTCATAGATTTTTTTAGCTTACCACGTTTACCACTAGATATTTGTTGAAAGCTGTAACAGCTGTACGGCATAGAAAGGGGTACGAGACTAGAGAAAGTGTGGTAAACACAATAATGGATGATCATTAATTAAAAAAATCTTTAAAAATATAACATTAATTTGATGCAATGTAGAAGAGGATCGGAAAAAAAAATAACACTTTAGATATATCTAACCCACCTCGGTGGAGTAGTTGACTAACGCGCTAGTCGTGTTAAGCCCGACTGCTGAGGACGGGGAGATCGAGGTTCGAATCTCGGTCGGGTGAACTGGGGGTGGTTTTTCCTAAATGGTTTTCCACTCTCCCTCCACGCAAATGTGGGTTCACTTCCTCTAAAGTCAACCCTCCCAATTCCTAATCCATTAGCGTAATTAGTACTTAAGCGTATAACCCGAACGGGTAGTAAGACGTGGTGCTAAATAATAATAATAGATATATCTACAAGCAGTTTAATAATAATACCCTTAAGGAAAATGTAAAAAGTTTGTGGTGAGTCGGAGCAAAAATGTTTCCGGGCCTATTATTTCAGTTCTTGATTACAAATCCCACCTACTCAAACAAATTTTAAGTAATTTAGTCATAATAATTATAGTATTTTAAAAATTTGGTTACTTTCCAGAGTTGAAGCTACAACTTGGCCTGAACGGCTAAATATTCATCAATCTTATACAGAATGTCCCAAATAAAACCGGCCCCAAACGCTCAGTATTTCAAAGTTTGTGTTTGAAATGTGCGCCACCAGTCGCTAATCATAGTTTCAATAAATAAACGTTTACTGTCGGCGAGTGGAACTATGCATAGAGGCTGTTGGCTCACATTTCGAACACAAGAGTTTGAAATGGGACATCCTTATGGTGAGATGTAAAGGTATGCGAGAAAAAAGCCAGTGTTTTTGAAGTTTTTATGGCAAAACTTATTTTTATTGCCAAAATAAATAAAATATAGCTCTAGTACAAACATGGCATTTCATTTTCTTCAAATGGTGACCCCAAGATTTCTTGAATATTTGTCTAGGATATCATGGAATTTAATGACAACTTTCTTTTTTCATTTATTTTCATCTAATGCCGCTATGCTGATGATGGATATTCAGGAACGCTTTATATCACCATGTGAAGAAAATTAAACTCTCCGTTTGTACTGGAGCAATTTTTTATTTTATTTTAGCCAAAAAAGTTTTGCCATAAAAACTGCAAAAACACTGGCCTTTTATCGTGTACTCTTCCATACCACCTTAAGTAAGACGAATTATTTTAAAATAATAAATAAAACATTGATATTTTAACTTAAAAATCTCTATTTTTAAATGAAACTCTACTATCACAACTAAAAACCTTTTCTTGCATTTATTGTATATGGCACAACCTTTACCTACTCTCCATAAATTAAAAAAGCCCAATTTTAATTATTTATAAACTAAAATATTCCAGGACCTTATATGCATTAAATCAATTAGTAAATAAACTAATAATCACACAAGAATTAACGTGTAGTATACAAATTTTATATATATATATATATATATATATAAAATAGTTTTCAAAACTTGAATAAAATCTTAACTAAACGACCGCAATAAACTAGTTAAACTTAATGCTTTTAAAATTTATAAATCACTTGACCTGTATATATATCTTATAGACCTACCGTAGGGCATGATTCAATTTATTCACTGAATATTTTTAAAAAAAATAAAAATAGCTGCTATAAAATATATTCGGTTTCAAAATCAAAGGTCATTCATAAGTCATACAAAAAATTGTTCGTTTATAAACTTCCTCCCCAACATTAAAACAGTTCATTCATGTAAATGAAATCAGGGGAGAAAAAAAAAGTGAAGGTTTTAGAGAGGGATGGAAGTTTGGGTCACGTACTACAACTGTTAATATCACATCCCTTTTCGATTTTTCGCAATTGAACGAGTAAGGGGGGGTGAAAGACCAAATATTCCCTTCTGCCCTCTGTCTAACCCTTCACACTCAGTCGCTTTGATCTCTAGAAATTGTTGTCACTGCGAAGTGTCCATGTGTGATTGTTTCAACTTCCCCGCCCCCCTCTTTTCCCTCTGTAGTGATTTCATCACTCCCCTCCCCCTCCTCTTCATCCACACCAACACTTCAACCAAACACAGTCAATTGCCCAGAGGCGGAAAACCCCACTCAAACTGCTAACAACATCTATTCCAAATGACACCTCTCTGAAATCACAACCTTCCTCTTTACTCTTTTCCCTCTCTCTTTCTTTCTTTTTCTGCTCTATTTATTTCTCTCTATCTCCCCTCCACACGTTTAGTATTAAACCGTACTTTCGCGGTGAGATGGGGACGATTCACCCCTTGCCCCTCCCCCCCTTTTCTCTTTTTGTTGTTACGGAAATGGTTCGATTCACTTTTTGACTTGGCTATCAGTAATTTTTTGTTTTCATTTCACTTACAGATGTAGAAAAAAAATGTCATCGAGGATAAAAAAATAAATAAAAATAGGGTAGCAAAGAAAGCATGTATGTTTCTTTTATAGGACGAATGAAGTGCAAATTTTTTTTTTAATGAACAAAGCTCAACGAAATAGCCAATCCCCTACTACTTTTTAAGAAAAAAGTAAATAGATCGCACGGCTTCGATTTAAATGAATCCGGATATAGAAATGTTTTCGTTCCAGCATCAGAGTCTTTCGTATCGACGCCTTGTTCACATGGTTGTGTATGTGCACCATTAACATTTTAATCACATTTATCAAAGTAGTTTTGTTTAAAAAAATCTACTTTAAAGAAAATTGAAAAAATATCCTTTATTTAAAATAAGGAACTCAGAACTAAACAATTTTTTTAAATTATGACCTAATTAATTATTTTGCGTTTGTTTGCTAGATTTTTTATTCCACGTGTTATTACACGTCCGGGCATACTTATTTAATTACACTTATGGGCTTAGGATGAATAAAGTAGGATCGAGATGAGATGCACTTGCACCAGCATTGGTTTGGTGTGATAATGAGAAACCGTCTAGGAAATACCACCTTAAATAGAGTCATCAAGGATTAAAACCTCGACGTCCACGTCACCGGACAACTAGACTATAGATGAGCTTGACATTTAGTTCATGTGTACACCGGTAGGGGCAAGATGGGATATTATAGGCCTACTAATGTATAATAGCTAAATATACAGATTTATTTCTTTTTTAATTCAATACACTATTTTTTTAGCACCGCGTCTTACTCCCTGTTCGTGTCATATTAATGTGTTAAGAATTTTGAATGTTTAGTTTAAAGGAAGTGTACCCACATTTGCTTGGAAGGAGAGTGAATAACGATTTAGGATAAAACATTCTCATTACACCCGACCGTGTTTCGAACCCCGATCTCCCCATCATAGATAGTTTATTCTATTGCTAGAGTGACGCCTTAGACCATGCGGCCACCGAACCGGGTAATACACCAAATTAATTTATAATTCCACCTGCTTCAGTGGTCGCGTGGTATAAGGCGTCACTCTCTTATTAAACTAGACTGCTGATGACAGGGAGATCGGGGTTTAAATCCAGGTCAGATATACTGAGGTTTTATTCCCCTAAATGGTTCCCCCCTCTCCCTCCATGCAAATGCGGGTATACTTCCCGTAAATTTCACCTTCCTCATCCTTAATTCACTAGCGTAATTAGTACATGTGCGTATAGCCTGAACCGGTAGTAAAGCGCCATGCTAAAAGAAACAATTTTATATGGTGTTTTGTTGATTACTAAGCTACGTAAGCCTCTTGAATAATTGAACATGATATTACATTTAGAATAATTACGTACGGTGTTATTTAAATGTTTCTGAAACCAGATACTCTCATTTCAGAATAAGTGTATGAACTGAATCATAAAATTAAAACGCATTCCTCGCTACGCGCTAGTGTGAACGAGGCCCTGCACTGTTGAACTCGGTGGCGGAAACAGGGCACTTTGAGCGGAGGGAGGGGTGTATAAAAAACCCCAACATGTGTTGGTATTTGAACATGTAAACCTACACTGCTCAAGGATTTAGAAGAGGGCAAATGGTACCCAACAGTTGTCATTTTCCAAAGTCACGGGGTCGGCTGTGAAGAGGGAAGATGGGGCTAGTTTCAAACGTAACAATTCCGAAAGAGAAAGAATGTTGTGAGTCGTGTTAAAAAAAACAACAAAGAGAAATGATAAAAAAAAAACACCAAAACATCAAGCAGTGTATTTGTGTTCAAGATGTAATACATAACACTGGTAGTTCTTTTGACACAGTATTTTGTGTTTGAATAGGAGGACACATCAAAAGATTTTTTTTTAAAAAAACTGACTTTTCCTTCTGTTACAATGGTCTGTTTGTGTTGTTAGAATGTCTTTTATTTCTTTTGTGACTCTTAAAAAAAATGGCTACGTAACAAAACAGAAGTCAAAACTTATTCCAAGTTACAAAATAGCAGTTAGGAATCTCGGCTTCTGATTCGTTTCCTATTTGTGCCATTTTGCGTTATATAATTACTTAAGCCCAAATAATTAATTTATTTGGTCTTAATTTGCATTAATTTGATAATGAAAAATAAACTATTTTTATCTATGGAAATGCATTACTAAGAACCACTTCGGTGGACAGGCCGATTGAAAGTAATTCTAATATAGTCTGGTTTGTCAGTGACTGGACGGTATACTCCATTCACGGTAGGAATTACTCTCTGAAAGGTCTTTTTTCCTACCAATATCCTATTATATAATAGCTTTCTGGTAGGGAAAAAGGCCTTTCAGAAAACAATTCCTACGGTGAACAGAATTTTAGGGCCTCTAATCTTAACCAGGCGTACTGATTGTTCCTAAATTGATTTTATATTTCCATCCACGCGAATGCAGCTACACTTCCTCTAAATCCGGATAATCCTGATGGGTTATAAGACGTGAAGTATGTATTGATAAGACAGGGAAAATATGGATGAATATATTTATAAAAAAAGTTTATATTAATATATTCTTAAACTTGGAAATTGTGTTGACACAAAGTAAACTTTAATTACTAAAACTTTAACGACTACTTTAAAACTAGTATAATATATGATAACTTAGTATTATTTGTAGAGTTGTAATTTTTGATATTGAAACAACATGTGCGATAAAAATATATTTTTTTATAAGCACTGTTCAGGTCATACATATATATGAGAATTATTACTCGGTCGATATAGCTCGATTGCGGGCTCACGGCAGGGCGTTTTTAATCTAATGGTGCAGGAATGAGGAAGAAAACATTTTAGAGGTAATCTACCTGCATTTGCGTTGAAGGAGAGTAAGAAACCGTTTAGGAAAAACCACCCTCAGTAGACCCGACTGGAATTGGAACCTCGATTCCCCCCATCACCGCAGTCAGTCTATTGCGAGTGTGATGCCTTGCAGACCCTGCGGGATGCAATAAAAATAAACATATTGATTAATCATCTATTGAAGTTTTGTCAAACTACACATTTATAGTAATTTTGAAACAGTTTTATGTATAAGTGTATGTTAAACGTGTGTCAAGATAGGATATTTGACAATCAATTGTGAAATTATTAAACTTGAACTAACTTTTTTTTTTAAGTTTAAAATTCAATGACTTTTCTATGTAGCCCAATTGGCTATGGCCAACTTTGTTACTTGGTAAGAGTTTATGTTTGGGCTCAATTTGCTTCCTTTTTTTAGTTAATAATCAAAGAAACATTTTTGGACGCTTTTTTGTTTTATCATCCATTCGAACAGTCTGCATACTTACACTAACGAAGTTAAGATGCGGTACATACAATTTGGAGGTAGTATACCTACATCTACGCGAAATTCTTGGGGGAAACTAATTAGGCAAAACTATCTCCGCCGGAGCTGAGGCCCCACCTCTCTGTCATAGGAAAACAAAACTATTCGAGACAGACGTCTTTGTTCACACGCTCACCGTTGCGGGTTATTTACACCCTTAAACCTTACCCAGGAGGGTGGCCGCCTGGTTTAAGGCATCATTCTCTCAATAGATTAGACTGATGATAGGGAGATTGAGGTTCGAATCCTTGTCGGGTGTACTGAAGGTGGGTTTTCTTAACTGAATTTCCTCTCTCCCTCCAAGAAAATTCGGGTGCACCTCCTATAAATGCAACCTTCCTCCTTCCTAACACATTAGCGTAATTATTAACCATGCTGGTAGTTAAACTTGGTGCTAAAAACAAACAAATCTAGACTGGCTCCAATAGATGGTGGATTTCTCATATTCTCTCCAGGCAGGTGCTGCAATATATTTTCTTCATATTCACCCTCTTCATTAATATACCTAAACAATTTGGTTACTTAAATTTACCTTTCTTGGTTCCACTATGTTGTAGGGTAGCTTATATAAGATATGGCCATGGTGTAATCAGTTAAGGTGAACTGATAATTCTCAGGTTAGAACAAAGTGTACCTTGAAAAATAACCTAAACATTTTAATGGGAGAAGATTTTTTTAAATATTATCTGAAATTTTATTATTTTTTATTTATTTAGCACCGCATCTTACTACCCATTCGTGTTATACGCTTGAGTACTAATTACGCTAATGGGTTAAGAATTGGGAAGGTTGAATATAGTGGAAGTGAACCCACATTTGCGTGGAGGGAGAGTGGAAAACCATTAAGGAAAAACCACCCCCAGTTCACCCGACAGAGATTTGAACCTCGATCTCCCCGTCCTCGGCAGTCGAGCTCAACACGACTAGCGCGTCAGCCAACTACAACACCGAGGCGGGTGAAATTTTATTAAATATATAAAATAACTTTTATAACTGCATGTTAATTTATATGTAAGGAATGTCATACATGGCACTTACAAGCAGTACCAAACAAAGAGAGAGATGACTATATACCAACCATTCAAGCAAAGCACAACTAATCCTTATTTGTATCGCGTGTATAATGTCACTTACAGGGACTATATAAAAGGTAGGGGGCAAACAATTTTTAACAAGTCTAATCCCATCTCTCNCCCCACCATATTCCCATCAAACATCATCACCTGGTCTCTCTCTATATTCAAACCTTGCGGGACACCCCTCATTGTTACGTCATTGTACTTGTGTGTTTGAGCATGCGCGTCGCGCATCTCACGCTTCTGCGCACACTTTTTACGTGCATCTATAGAGAGTGAAAGGCATTTTGCAAGTAGCGAATTTGGGAGGCATCACCAGTGGATATTTAAAAGTTCTGTAAAAGGGGGGAAGGGGGGGACTAAAGATTCGGTTATTTTTATAATAATAGAGTGAGGGACAGTGATACATTCCTTTCTGAAGAGGCTCTCACTCTGTGTATATATATATATATCTTTAGCGGGCTGATTATCGTGAAGAACACATCAGAGTTTTTCTCTTTCATAGAAACTGTTGCATCTGTTGATTTTTTCGTCTCTTTGAATGTATCCAGAGGTAAAAATTTGAGTTAATGGAAAAAGGGGAGGAAGGGGGTGGGGATAGACTGGTTTTAAAAAGCTGTATTTTCTGTGGGCGATGAGATTGAAAGGTTGATGGGTGGCGGGAAAGGGATGGGGGTGGGTGGCAAGCGGGTTTAGAGGATTGGGGGTGTGAGGTTGGGGTGTGTTCGCTGATCGTGTCATTTTGAGCAGGTCACAAGCTTAGTGTTTTTGAAAGAGGGCGTGACTAGAATAAGAGCAAGAGAACAGTTTTTATGCGCAATGTCAAAAGTAAATAAGAATCGGAGGGGAGTTTTGGGATTCATTGTCTATCGTCGTGTGCATGACGCTTTGGAAAGCTTGATTTTTCAAATTTTTTTTTATAAAATATCAATACAATTGGCATCTGCATATATTATTTTCTAAACATAATTTTGACTAAAGACCATTACAATTTATTTATTTCTTATTATGTAGACCATTGTTACTTTGAATGGATAGTTTGATCCAGATCTATATCCAAGCAAACCCTATTTAGATATATTTGCTTTGACCCACACCAACGGGCACATAAAATGGGCACATAAAACGGGCACTAAATTTCAAGTTTATCCGGTATTTTTTTTAGGTAAGGGAGAGGTTAGGGTTTGAATGCTGAGTGGTGTACTGAGGGTATTTTTCCCTAAGTGGTATACCCACTACCCTTCTACGCAGATTTGGATGCATTTAATATAAATTCCATCATCCTCGTCCTTATTCAAATAGTGCTTTTTTTTTAGAAACACATCTTACTGCCTGTTCAGGTTATACGCATATGTACACCTGACTGGGATTTGAACCTCAATCTCCTCGTCATTGGCAGTCTAGTATAACATGGGTGTGACGCCTTAGACCGTGCTGCAACTGATGCAGGGAAAATATTGTTATTAAATGCGTGCGATCAGGAGGGGTAGTAATAAATGAAGCGAAAAACCACAACAAAATGCTTAATTTCTTCAATAAAACAATTTAAGCACATTGCAACATTTTATAAATTCCCCCCGCCCCAAAATATCTCAATCCAATCATCCTCCCCCTCCAAAGGAAAAACATATACTATATCCCTTTCCTTTTCCTGTTTCTCGATTAAAGTTTGCCCGATTTCCTCTCCCTCAAATCGTTTCTAATCCAATGAACACCACAAAAAAGGTTCAAATATAGCCTTCATTACTCCCCATAATTCATCAGTTGAGGCGATCTCCAGCATTAGCATAGACAAGCATATGTGTGAGTTTACACAAAACACACACACACACACATATACGTTGCTAAACTTCGCTAAACATAACGCTTCACCTATCATAATCGCCGTTGTCAACACCTTTATTGAAGACATAATCCATATCTGACGCCGAATGCCCCTTCTAACACCCCCTATTCAACTCCCCACCCCTTATTAGCACACTAAAATAGAAGCTCGTTACTACAAACATTTTAAAACACAAAGCTTCCTCCTTTAACGAGTTTCAAAAAGTACTTGGTTCGCGTGTCGTCCGATACTGTTTTATTAAACAATGAGCTGGTAAGGTATTTATATTAAGGGTCGGGGGGGATTAGTGGGTACGCGAAACGCAAACTACACACACGACCATCATGTGTGTTCATGTTGAAAGTGTGCCGTAAGCCTATGATGTGACACACAATACGTAACTTCAGTATGTGTGCTCATATTTAGCGAAGCAAGTGCACAGGATGGCGAATCTCGAACGTAAATTGACTTGTTTTGGACGCCTAACGCTTCCTATGCGCGATGAAACGAAATTAAGTTTGTTGCGCCGAGTTTGCAAGTGCACGATGCATAGCGTGCAATTTGCGTGGTTATAGAAAGAAAACACTCTTTTGTTCATTGCATAAAATAATTAATAAAGTGTGGAATAGTTTTCCTTCATACCATTGTTAAATTGGTCGGAAGGCTGCGCACAATATTTTGCAAACGAGGGGAAAATTTGTTTCGCAAGTTTCTACTTGTTACACGGTTCAATGGAAAATATTTCTTTATTTAAAGTGATTTTGAAAATAAGGGAGGATATAATAATACGGAGATGACTCATAATAGCTTTTTTATTTTTTTGAAAAAAATACCATATCTAATCAAAAATTACTCCTTTGAAAATTGCTTGGGATATTAAGTTTCTTTGTGCTAAAATCAAAGTGTAAATAACACGGATTAACTGTGTTTTTAAAAAAAATGATAACTGTACAGTTTTGATAAAGTTCTCTTAAATTATAACACACAGTGAAATTTCCAGAGGAATATTTTTGAGTTACATTGAGTGGGTACCCTTAATAATTCAATTATATTTCATATCACTACGTGTATTCAAAATACACATTTAAAAAATGATTGAAATAAAAATACATTATTTATTTCTATCTTTTCATAACCTTTGGTTTAAAATGTATCTTAATTATTTTAAAGGCCAAGTGATTAATTATAATATATACAAATGTATAATCAAATTTAATCTTAAATCAGTAAAGTAAAATTTAAAACATGATCAATTTTGCACAAGATAAATTGATCTTTAGAAGGAAATTTTTAATGATTATATTTATGTTGAAATTTAATATTCTACACCTTAGCTTAGTCGGTAGCGTGTCTGTATACTGAGATAAAGGTTCCTGGTTCAATTCTCGGCATGGCTGAAAATGTATAATTGCTCAAATATGTGTTTACCATTTCACAGTGATAAATTAACGGCCGGGGACTATATTTTATGCCTGTCCTAGTCCTAAGTTAGATTGTAAGGCAAATGAAACTGCGACAGGCCTAGCCAGCCGGCAGTGGTAAATATATTGAATGAAAAAAAAAAGATCCAAGCCTTAAGCTGGAAACATTAGTGGATGTAAGAAAATTATGTTGAAATATGTTGTAGATGAAGACATTAGTTAGATATTGAAACTTTTTAAAATTGTTACACCTCCACACTGGTAAGTATGCAGATTAAACGTTAAGTTTAACTAGTCTGGCTTTCCAATAAGGGTAGGTCGTGGCTGAAAACATGATCGGGTGTATTGAGGTTGGTTTCTCCAAAATTGTTTCCCCTATTTATTCCACTATTCCCCCTCCACAGTAGTGTTGGTACATTTCATCTAAATTTCACCTTCTTTAGCCTTAATCTTTTATTATAATAAAAATGCACCGAGCCCTGACGTGTAGTAGAAGCCAAACCAACAAAAATTTATTAATACACTTTGAGAAAAAAACGTATTCAATCACAAACATAATATACTGGTTTAAAACTTATTGGTGTAACATTCTTAGTCACATAATAAATATAATTAATGGAAAAAATTATACTATTTGAAAAAAAGGCTTTAAAGATTTTAATCATCTTCTGAATTATATTTTGTTTCCACATTACAATAAAAAAATTCTATTTTTTCGTAGAAATACTAAAAAGAAAAAAGTTAAATCATGCTTTTAAAAATCTCGTATCATAATGTTTCCTCTTTCAATATATATATATACAACTTGACGAGAAAACCAAATAAATACATAGTTATATTGTTATTTTAAAACTAATAAGCACCAGATTATTTTGATCACCATGCCTGAATACCCGTTCAAGTTATACCCCTATGTGTTAATTAGGCCTACTCTAATGTGTTGGGGATGAATAAGGTTGAGTTGAGAGGATATGTACCTTCATTTGCGTGGTGGGAGATTAGAAAACTATTTAGGAAAACCACACTCAGTACACCCGACCAGGATTTAATCTTGATCTACCAGTCATCGGCAGTTTGGTCCGTTGCGAGTGTGACGCCATGGACGATACCGTCACCGAAGCGAGTATCCGGGTTATTAACAACTACAAATGGTGGAGACCCGCTACCTCCTATTGACACCTATAATCGAGATTCTAACGAACACTGGTGACAATAGAAGTTGTGATTGATTTGACCAGTGAGTTTAGTGCTTTCGACCATGGTGAGGCTGAAAGAACACAAGTAGGAAACGACTCTTGTCAATCGGTCAACCGTCAGCACACTAACGATTCAATACCTAGCCCACACTATATTAATGACGAGGTATAGGAGCCGTCCTTTACCCGCGCACAATGAAGTCAGTAACCCGTGATGCAGACAGAGGTTTCTGCCTCATTTCTCTGAAAGAGGGAGGGGGGTGGGTGTTTAGGGGGTATCGACGGAGGGTGCTTGATTTCCTCACCCCTCCTATATTTCAGTTCCATTCCTCGGTGGCGGTGAGGTACAAAGAGACGCCACACAGTAGCTGGGACGTCGTGACGCCCACTGGACCGTGACGAGTTGGATGCTGGGGGCGTCAATTCAGAAGGGATGATTGGTAAGAACAGGGTGGAGAGGGTTAGTTACACATAGAGAAGGAGGAACACATTAAAAAAAACTTTTCCTTTGTAGGCTTGGTAATTTAGATTCTTATTTAAAGTATAGTGTTTTTTCAAATGGTTTCGTGGTGGAAAGGTCGACTGCTGAGCCTAAGGAATCGAGTTTGATCCCAGGGGGGTGTATATGATGGGTTTTTTTAGTGATTTATATGTCTCCATGATGTAGACTTCTAGTAGCAGACGTCTGAAGCTAATATTTTCACAATGGTGGAAAAAAATAGTACAATAATTGAATATACATTATTGATACATTTAATTCATAGTGTTAAGATAAATTATGCAGTAATTCATAAGTAAGTATTAAAGAAATCTTTTGAGAACTTTTTAGATTAAATTTGTAATTAATAAACCAATAAAGGCTTATTTCAAGAATGCCACATTTTAGTGACTTTCAATCACTATAAAAATCAGACTTAGCGAACACTGAAGTAAATATGGGTTTGAGTGGTAATCGCCTGCAAATAGACAGTCCTGCAATACAGGATTACTGTGCGTGCAGCCTACCAGGGCAGGGGCGCAACAAGTGTTAGCAACCAGGATGAGACGGGGGAGTTTAGTCCACCACAAAGGGGGGAAGGGAGATAAAACTGGGGTGGGAGAGGCTCACAGACACAATCCGGCAGACCAGTTACACAAAATATATGGGACTGTTGGTCTCTGGTTTGCTCGGTGCAACAACGACACATACTCGAGGAAGATAAGACATTTTATTAAGCACTTTCTGAACTTTCGTACAAGTATGTTTACACTTTATTCTCCCTATATTATATTATATAAGTTATAGGCTACATCATATCCATAAAATCCACGTCAACTTTACTTTACTACAAGCTCTTTAGTATCAAATTATAATTATGTATACATTACAATGTCATAAATAATGTATATCTTAACGATATTAATAAAACTAGATATATCTTAACATTACGCCATATTTATACCAATTAATGTGTTTTTGGTAGAAAAAATATCGCTTATATGGTCTAGTGGTAAGATTTCCTGGCTACTGACCCATAAGTTCTTGGTTTAATCCCCGACGCTTCTAGATATTTCTGTGAATCATTGGGTTTAGAACGGCGTTAACTCAGCCTCGTGTGGATAAATGAGGAGTTCTTGAATAAATAATTGGTGGCTCTGGTCTGAAAAACTGAGATAACGGACGGAAGGCTCGTTGTGCTGACCATATGACAACCTCCATCTGCAAATGTGGGCACTATCTTCACCAACATTCGGTGGTGGCGTCCACTCGGTAGGTATAGCTTCCTTGCGTATTGATACCTTGTTTTGGGTGAATAAATAAATAAAACACTACTCCAGTAAATATATTTTGTTTAATTTGCAAAACATAACTGTCCATACGGTTTTTGAATATTTGGCATGGTCATCACAAGATTCTACTAGTATTTTTTCTCTATTTAAACATTTTCACATCAAATGCTTCTATGCCTAAGGCAAATATTCAAGAACTATTCTGAATAAAATACGAAGAAAATTTAAATAAACGCATTTACTGAATCTATATGTTATATATTTTGGCCAAAACATAACTTTTACCATAAAAAGTGTATAAATACGGGTATTAGCTCACGTTCCCTTACATCCAAACTTAAACAATTTTTTTGTGGTGTACACCTTAAAAACATAAATTATCGAACCAAACCAAAGCTTCTTAATAATCTTACAAGTATATCGTTACAGAATAATATGTTCATAAAACGCCTCTCTACAGGGCAAAGACTGGCTTAAATCTTACACGTTTTACTTGTCTCTTGCCTTGAATGTTGTGGTTTTACAACAATGTGGTAATCTGTCATCGGCAAAAACGACAACTTCATGGCGTCACCCACCGATAATCTCAGTTTTCTATCTTTTCATTGAAGTAGCTCCAAATTTGTTCTCAACTATGACAACCATATTGATTTATTCTCCTTATTTTTATCAGTTTGTATTAAATCTATATCTTAAGTAGTTCTCTGAACCGACTGATTATTTCAGCAGCCCCTTTACTAATTCTTCATTAATGGCTAAATTCAAATTTCTTTCATTAAAAAAGCAAATATGCATATAAATACTCAACCAATTGATTAGACGTATACGGAGCAATACCTTCTATAAGCTATCATTTTTATAGTTGAATTTATATGTAAATGTAGTTCTTAATAAACCAAAGGATGTGCGTAAATAAAAATAGTGCAGTTTCATGTTGAGTAATATTTCACTTAAGTGAGAGGCATCTGGTCTAATTACTATTTTTTACACTGGCCATAGGGAAAAATGCAGACGAATGTTTATTTTAAAACTATTTATTGGGAGAATAAATGGCGGCGAGGGGCCCAGAAAAGGACTGCGGTAATTAACTTCTATAACAACAGGTCTAAAACGATTCGTGTTTGCTCTAACTTTTTTTTTTTTTTACATTCTATTCACAAAGGTGTTGGAGTTTGTAATTCCCCTCTTTTTTTCAATGAACACAAAATAACATCTTGCTTTCAATTCTCTTATCCGAAATAGCATTTGGATTTTGTTTTTATTCTTCTTATTCTTTTTTGTCAGAACTGTAATAGAAAAAAGAAGAAGAGTGAAACGTTAAATTAACACCTCAAATTGGATGTATGATTTGAATTCAGATGGCAAATTGACTTTCCCTCTTCATTCTTTTTCAAAGAAGATTTGGTTCCACCAAGTCAAGTTAATCCGATTTAACTTTAAATAAAAGATTCAAGTTTAAGATTTAGTATACATAAGTAAATATAATAGTCCAAAATTGAAAACATTTTATTAAAATATGTTTATTTTTACACTTATGGTCAGCATTGATTTTTAAAATCAACAACCATAAGTCATATCAAAACAGTTGTAAAAAATATTTTATAGTTCTAATGCTAACATATTTTAATTTAAACATTACCGTTATATTTTGAGGAATTAATTCAATATATGAATATATTTATGCATATATAATAATGACCTTTCATAATCTGACTTAGCCTACTATATTTATAAAATAAATTTTAAACCATCAATATTAAATTAAACTTAAATAATCTTAACTTTACTTGGCGGAACCAAATTGTCTTTTAAAAAGAATGAAAGAAAGTATATTTTACATTCCTATACTATTTGTATTTTTCAATAATATAAGGCCTATAGTCTGAACGGGTAGTAAGACACAATGCTAAAAAAAACTAAATACATACCCTAGTAAATTTGAACCTCATTTTCTTAGTATTACACTCATTCGTACCTCAAATGTATATATTGATTTATATTTAATTCTTAAAAAGAAAATCGGCTTTTCAAACTATTTCAAACAAACTGTGTGCTTCATACATATATATTGATTCTAACCAACCAATTTCATGAATATTTAAAGCTTGATTTTATATAACGGATATTTTTGTCTCGATGTTGAATTTACTTAAAACCTCCCGTTATCATTAAACCAGCGGTGGTGCTGCAAATGAAAATAAAAGCGAAGCATGTCATCTTAACATGTAATTTCGTTCCTTTTGTTACGTGACGACAAATCTGTTTGCTGAACTTTTAATAGAAAAGGCTTCAATTCAACGGGCAAACGTTTTCTACTTCATTCAAATCAAAATAATCAGACCACTTCTTTACTTTCTTTTTTCGTCTGTCAAGGCCTCGTTAAAAAAGAAAATGAATATATAAAAAAAGTAATTTCAGCCTTTTCTTTTGTAATCAACTTAGGCCACACATTAAAAAAAATTGTTTGAGCATTTATTTTAGACAAACTTGCTGAGTCTATTTCATATTTAAATTAGTTCGAACTGATGAATTCTCTCCATTTTAAGAGCAGATATTTAAAAATTTGAAAATTATATAAATACTTCTAAAACTAAATAATTAGTTTTAAGGTATAAATATATATTTTAGATAATAGGCGTGTCATGTTAAATATGTTTAAATATTTAATGATATTGATTTTAACCATCTATATTAAAGCTTGTGTGATTTTATTGTTAGGTTTAATGGGTAAATTTATTTAGTAATAAAATAATTAAATCAATTATTCATTGATTGGTAAAATTAGGGCTAAAGTATTAGCATACCTACCCATTTTTTTATCTAAACCAACTAGAACTTTTTTAAATTCAAGCTTGCCAAGTACTTATTTTTTTAAAACACTAGGCTTATGTATTTCAATATAAAACTTTAACTATATGGGTTATCGTTTTATTTTTACAAATTTCACAATATATAGGTGTAACACAGTCCTTTTGTTTACAGAGCTAACGTCAAACGTTTATTATTGTAATAGTTTATAAATAGTATTTGTTAGTATGACCACAAAGACCAAATAATTATAAACCTTTATTAATAATGTTTCTAAAGAGAACAATGTGTCTACCCAGCTTAATTAGAATATAATTAAATGTATATATGCATCTGTTATTTTTATGACCTTATTTAAACACAACATCTTAGACCAGTTTTATCAGATCACTTTCGAATGCTAACAATTTTTAAATTGTTTTTATAAGTCCTACAAACAATAAATATTGAATGATTTATCCTTTATAATTGTTTATACCGGGTATCTGAGAATTATCTTTACAACTTTGATACTAAATGAAATATATACCGACAAACTAACACTCATGTGATTACCATCAAGGAAATGTAGACTCAGAGAACTCAAAGTAAAACAAATAATTAGAATAGTGAAGTTACAAACATCCAATAAACACCATTACTGATTTTCAAAGCATACAGGTGATGATCAAAATGGTGCTATTATAAATATAATTCTCGGGCATCCTGTATAATACCTTTCTATGTATTATCTTCTGAACCTGAATGTTTTCTTGACGGCTAGTACAGTCCACGAAATTAATTTGTTTGGATCATTTGAATGAGTGCGATTCGGGCGCTATGAATCATCGTAAGAGTGCAGGGTCTAAGCGTCCTGTCACACAGACGCCCATTTCAGACAGACGCTCGCTGCCACTGACATTTAATCTGCGTCCCGACGCCGACAAGCTTGGACTGGGAAAAGGGAGGGATTCTCCTGCGAATGAACGCGACGAGGGGCGCCATTTAAACTACACTTTCGTGTACATAAAATAAAATGAAAAATGTGTCTATTCATCTTTTTATGATAGAAATGAATTTAAAGTGCTATTATTTTTAGAAAACAGACTCATGCGACTTACAAACTAACTTAGCCTAGGACAGAAAACTTAACACCACACACTAACACCAAGAATTATATCTGGTCCGACACCTTAGCTCAGTCGGTAGCATGTCTGCATACTCGGTTGAGGGTCCCGAATTTGATTCTCGGTGTGGCCTAAAAATATATCATTAGTGAATTTGTGGATTCCACTTTTCACAGTGTTGAATTAACGGCTGTGAGCGGGAGTTTTTGTCTGTTCTAGATTTAAGCCTGTTTATAATTCGTGTGCTATTATAATAATTCAGTTCATTAAGTACACTTTAAATTCCTCAAATAATCATATGTCTGAGTATAGGGACCATCACGTAAATTATTGTAGCACCATCACCCGTGCTTTCAAACCAGTGCCGTCAAGAGCCTGTTGTTAACCAGGTTTATTACTCAGCCACGGGAAAATATCATAGTTTGTTTACAAATTATTGTTTTTTCTTTAGTGAGTCACATCCACATTTTCAATAATTCATTTATGAGATTTATTAAATTAACTAAATGTAGCTCTTAAAATTATCACAATAATGGGTATATTAATTTCAATCAACCAAACACATCTTACAAAGTAAGCATCTCAGATACGATCCCTATTTATATATAAAACATATATTTATAATTATGTATATATAAGAATAATTGGGTGTCATAGACACAAAACTATCATATACAGCCGAATTAAAGTGAATATAATGCGTCGGGTTATAACAACACTCTTAAAGTGTAGCAAATAATTTACCAACAAGATCAATATAACAGATGTTTCTTGAGAAAGATAATTATTTAATACACGCATCAGTGGGCAGTCTCATCTGGCTTGGTTGGAGGGTGGCGAAGAGTTTGGGGTTCAAATCCTGACTGGATGGGATGAGGGTGTTTTATTTTCCCAAATATTATTCCACTCTCTCTTAAATTAAATAACGAGCACATTTACTCTAATTTTAGTCTTCTTCATCCCTAATTCATTATTATAAATATGCAGATATACCGGACGGATAGTAAAACGCGCTGCCCTATTAAAAAAAACTTGCTAATATAATAATATGTTACGAAAGAACCGATTAATAAACCTCAAATCAGTAAGCAAACACTTTATCCAGTTACTCAATATTTGAATTCGTAAAACAAACTTGTGTTTTCTCGAGATAAAGTCTCGAGAAAGAGGGTTGGGGGGAGGGGGGAGTCAACTTATTACTCAAACACAGTTCCTGAATACATAACTAGGGAGATCTGCAACAGTGAGACTTTGAAACCTGATCACATTTTGAACGCGTCATTTCGTTTCTTGGTTTAAAATGAAGATAAGGCCCTCATTAAAATGAAATTTGAAGACATCGGTGGGGGGTTAGTGGGGGGCGGGGGTATATATGGGTCTCGTGCAATGTTCCCGCTGCTGCTTTTGTTCGATAAAGGCAGACGTAGCGCCATACTCAGGGTTACAAAAAAATAGATACCCAAGAAAATACATAATTTTTTCACCTTTAAGACATAAGATCTTAAGAAACTTTTATTTATAATATCTTATGGTTATTTTAATTCCCTGTGCTATGATTTGGTCAAATCAATTAATAATATTTTTTTTAGTCAAATATTCACTTGTAATACGTTTAAAAACTGTTATATAATTGTATTATACAAGTTAAAGTATCTTCGGCAATATTCTAGAGGTTCATACAAATAGTTAGGTTTTTTTTCGTGAAACAGACTATCCACCACGGAATTGTAGGAGGCCTAATATGAATATAAACCTTCACTTGTTTCTTCCTGCGCGGCTCCCATCGTAACAGACAATTCCCCGGATCAAATTGCTTCTCCTCCCCCCCCCCC
>CABFWO010000011.1:634793-665796 GCA_902155825.1 Timema genevievae
GGGGGGGGGGGTGCATAGGCGCCCCCAGCGGGTGAAGGGTGGACTCAATGAGTAGAGACAATTGGATTCTGATACGTAAAATTGTCATTGCTGCTCTTTGAAACTAGCAGAATTGGCCTTGTAATTATGTGTTAGAGCTTTTGGAGCGTATTAAACCAGTAAATTCAGACAATAAGATGGAAAGCCTGATCCTAGCTCGGTAGGCCAATGTTCGATCTTCAACTTTAATTGACTCAAAGTGTCCTATTTTACGAATAATCTTGGTTCAGCAATACCACATTGTGAACATTAAATTTTCTTACAACGTTTATAGTTTCGCTTATTAAATTTTTACTAAGAAGTTTAGACATAATTAAATACTTTTTAAAAAAATTTGAATATAAATATTAAATTTAAAAAAAAAATATTTGAAGTAGCATACTCAACGTGCACTTTCTTAACAGACTAATCATATCGATACACAGCTTACAAACTAAATTAATTCCAGAAGATAAACAACGCTTAGTCCTCCAACTGACAATTCATCTTTGTGAAAGGTAAATTTCCGATTTTAATGAACATTTTTCAATGCCGGTAATCGAACTTAAAGAGCAGAAACATTACCGACTGATCTAAGGTGTTAGATATTATAATTCACTGATCGTTAAATACAACATTTATTTACAAATTATTATTTAAAAAAAATATTAGAGGTATTTAACACGAACTTTATGCACCGACAGTACACGCGTACCAATGTTGCCGGTAAAGGTATTTTAACATACCTTCAAGGGTTCCTTTAAATACCACAATTGACATGGGATCGACGGCTTTACTTCCCCTCCAAAGAAAGTTGTTTGATTGAGGATAAGGAATGCATCCGCATTAGCACAAAGGTATAGTGGAAAAAAAATATCATATAATAGGCGTTCTCAGTACAGAATGTTAAGATCTGAACCCAAAACCTCCTCGCCGGCGGTGATCAAATGTAATAGAAACTAATGCTTTAGACCACTTAGCCACCTCGTCGGGTACCTACCTAAATTAAAGATGAACATCAATCTGTTAAATATCGCCCCTTTTATAGTTAAACTAATACAAACCATCGAATCTCTATGAATACTTTGTTGATAAAAAAAACTTATCTAAAAAAATTCATTCCATTTTATTGCACCATCCAGGATATCGCATCTCTTACTTCCTGATTAATTAAGAAGGAAAATGAAAAAAAAGAAAACATTTCTTAAAAATAATAAGATCTCCATCTTTTTTAAAAAAGGAGATGAAGCTACAAAATATTTGTTTATTAGAAGAATCTTAATTTAGTTCCTTGCGAAATGAAAAAAAAAAGAAGCGAGTAAGTAGGGTGGAATCAACACTAGTTACGTATAAAACAGCACTTCCGTTCATCCGGTTCCAGTACAGAGAAAAAAAAGGGGGGAGGGTATGCTTTCAAAGATTGAAGATAGAAAAAAAATTAAAATGAAAAAAAAGGTACTATAAAGTAATTTTTTCATCTCTAAAGAATTTGATGAGTTCTTTTCCATGTGGCTCTCAAAATATTAGCGGAGATTGATTCTTGATATTCGCTATATTTTTTAATCTTTAGAAAAATGGCAGATGATACTAAAAAAGAAAATACCTTAGAATTATTTTTTTACATTAATATGAGTATATATCATGGGTACAGCTTTTTAATGTTTAATTTAATCCCACGAATAAAATGTAATGATAAACCTAGTTAAACCCTTTTTTTCACTATATTTTAAACCTTGATACTATCTACCCTAAGACGCACGGATATAGATATGAATACATTTTTGAACTATTTATTTTTTCCTATTAAAAATCAAATTTAAAGTAACTACTGCCTTGGATAATAGCTTTAGTTCGCAAACACTCGCATATCTTTTAAAATAGTTCTTAGTACACTTATGGTGTTCAAATACAACTGAGATATATCCATTTTTTCCTTAGCACATCTTACTACTTATCATATCGTATTTAGATACGATAGTACTTTATAAATTCGGATGATAAACTATAGATTAAAATTCATCCACACTTGCATAGAGGGAGATAACATTTATTTAAAAACTATCATAAGTAAACTCATCTGAAATTCAAAACCCGACTTATTCATTAGCAGAAAACCAGACTAGATGAGCCTTACATTTTGTCCGCGTTCCTACCGATGCTATTCAGAATATATTTATCATGCAATAATCTTCAATCAGTAGGTCCCATGTTCTTGTAACAAGACGTGTTTTATTGAAAAAAATTAATAAAATTATAATGCACCCAGGATTATCTGCGTGACTACAAATTTAAGCTTGGCGTTTTTGTGAAAATTCGGTTTTATATAAAATAAAAACCATCCACCCGTTTAGGTGGCCTTGTGGTTTAAGACGCCACACTCACAATAGACTAGACTGGCGATGACTGGAAGGTTGGGTGTACTGCGATTGGTTTTCCCTGAATGGATGTACACTCTCTCTCCACGCAAATGCGGGCGCACTGCCTCTAAATTCAATCTTCCTGATCCCTAACACACTAGAGTAATTATTATAGGGGCATATTACGCGTATAGCCTGAACGGTTATTAAGACGCAGTGCAAAGAGAAATATCAAGAATATCGGTAAGAGCAGTTGAAAACTTTTGAACTAATTCTGAAAATGACTTGCAATATTTCAAGTGTCGCATTGCAGATATTGCACATAGGTCGTGCCTTTATATTTTTGCTTGTTCCTAAAAAAAAAAACATCGCCACTAATATCTAATTGTTTCATTAATCTCTCGCTGGTCTTTTTACTAAATGTCACTTGCCTATATTATAGCTTCGACAATTAACAAGATTACTCTTTTTTTTTTTAACATGTGAAAGGCAAAGAAGCAATTAGTTACTGCATTCACATTTTACAAATGACAGTCAAAATTTCGTTTTAATGTCTGATCATATTGCTGACTTTTTCATTATTATTTTGTTAAATGTCACACGGGAAAGAGGGAATTTTATGGAGCACAATGACATTTCATAAGTGAAAACTATTATAACTTTACAAATTTTCAGTCTTTTATTATTTCATACTAAAAATAAAACTTGAAGAAAAAAAAATTGTGTCAAAGAAGTTGGTACAAATATTTATTGAAATAGTTTAAAACTTTATTAGAAAATGAAAACCACGGAGATATTAATCTTATATTAAATATAAACTTATGTTCCTTCGCCATTGGAACATTATGAACATTCAACTCGAATAATAAAAACATAAAGATAATCAGCAAATTGAGAACGTATATTAAACGAAAGTCAAATAATTCCATTTAATTTAGCAAAAAATTAAAATAAGTGGGAAGTTGTTCCTCACCTCACCCCTTTTTATAAATAAAGAATTTCTTTTTGTCATATTACATTTTATTATGACTCCCTACGTAATACATTTGGTTTATCAGTTTGTTTTTCAAAGTAAAATTTAACAATTTTTTTAGACCACGTATGATATTTCCAAAATATTTATAATACTTTTTAATTTCAGCACAAAGGCTATGTATTTGTGACACAGTGTGTAGGTCTACAACTAATGCACCCAAACTAGATATGAACATCTTACCTCCAGCGCCAAATGTGCTGGTGCTAAGCTAGCACTTTCGGTTTGTAAAATGGTAAAAGCTTGTCATTGTTATAAAGTAACTTTAAAACCTGCCATTAAACACCGTAACATCGTCCTCAATTAAGTTCGCTTCCTTTTATTTCTATTGCGTGGCTTTATTCGAGTTATTACTTAACTAGTTTCTAAAGCTAACTTTAATTACGGAACAAACAAACAAACTTTTCTGCAAATCATTGTTTGTCTGAGAAACAATACCGAGGTAAATGAGCCAATATTTGTATTTTACAAACTTGTTTTTTAACACTTTACAGAATTCTTTTTACTAGAAATCAAACCAAAAAAATACTACAAAAGGGAAATAGACTGAAAAAAAAAACCTTTGGGCGTTGGCTATTATGGACGGTAAATATATTGTGAGGAAGGCAGTGGCAAAAGGTGAGGGGATGGGGGTGCATTAATGTATTTATTAATTCAACTCTCTTGTCCTATTGTGTTTTGACCGTGAAAATAAAATTGTTAACAAAAGAGAGGAAGACGATGGGAAATGGCTGTTCATTTGTCGGACCGAACTAATTATTTGCAAAAAGGATTCAAGTAATTTTTTTTAAGTCATCAAAGAATATTAGCCCTAAATAATATTACTATATTGATTGGCATTTTATTTATTTTGTTTTATTTCCATTTCAATGTGATACAGTTTCCGTGGTTCCGAAAAGTGTTTTCTAAAATATCAATTTGACCTGGAGCTCCTATGCGCTAAAATTCTGACACAATGCGTGTTTTAAAACATAAAAGGGAACAAAACATGGTTTACAAAATTACAATAAACACATACACAATTTATTCGACAAAAGAGAGAACACAATCTTTCGCCAACTCTCCAAATTGACTAGTTTTGGGAGGATGTATAAACGTTATAGATAAGTACCTGGTTTGATCCTTGACCATGTCTTAAATACTTTAATTTAGTATTAATGTATGATCTCGTCATATTATTTCTAATAAATTAGAAGTGATTCTGTTGGTTGGTTCGGATAAAAGAGTGTTACACGCCTTCATGGATATTCATGGTAATACATTTTACCTGGAAGTTATCTACTTTAATGTACATACACAAAATAAACCATGTTTTGACTCTGTCACTTCTCATAGATGGCGTCACTTGTGATTATTCTAAGCTAAATATATTAACCTTTTGTCAATGTTGACTACCAAACTTTTTTTTAAAAGGCATACTTTATAAAAAGTTATTCATAAAGTACAATTTTAGTAGGAAGGGCCTTTAAAAAAATACAAACATATACTTTAATTCTGCAGTTAGCATTAATAACATTTTACTATATTATTGGTGTTGTTTTATAGGTTTTGATAATATCTATAAAAAAGTGACACCTGTTGGTCACATGACTTGTAAGAATAAGTGAAAGTAGATATAGTAACTTTTCTAAATGTCAGATAAATTTGACTGTAGAATACACACATCCATCTGATGTAGCTGTTGAAACGTCTATATCTAGAAATTCAAGGCGAGTACTAAAATAAATGAAACCACCCCCCAATTGTTGACTTGCGCCCTTATGAACCCCAGAGGCTAGGGTTGAAGTCATCCCCTCTGCCAGCGTTTGGGTGCTTTTCGCTGCTCTCCACACGGCTCGGGTTTGTAGGAGAGGTAGGGTGGATTGGGGACGGGGTGGAGGGGTGCTTTCACTATTCATTAAGACTTCATTAGGCACTGATAAATTAATTATTTCTTTTGATTGAGTCGCACCGCAATGTGTCCTGACAAAAACTGTAGCGAGAGAGCGGGTGAATTCTGCCGGAGAGACGCCTACTGATGCTTCTACTGTCGCCACTGTCAAAGTGCTCTCTTCAACCGTAGGTCGCGAGAGAAAAATCGTACAACTCGCAAATGATCAAGTAATTGCTTTTTTATTTCCATGTGGTAAAATATTTTTTAAATCTATTTTTTGTTTTGGATTATTTACTGTGAACTGTTATAGATAGTAGTTCTGTTAACAATAGATATAGATTCTTCCATTTTCTTATCGTTACTACAGTCTTGCTAGTAGTTCTGTGAACAGTAGACCTCACTCCCTCTATGCTATTATCGTTACTATAGTCTTAGATTTATCTTTGGATTTCAAGTTGAAATATTTCCTATAGTCTCTCCTTGGCTTTGAAGCTGATATTTTTCTTTGGGATCAAGTTCGACAGAAACAAAATAAATTCTTTATTCAATAGTACGTTATATTAATAGAGATTAACAGTTATTCACGTAGCTTAGCATCTCTGTCTCACAATATATGTAGACATAAATAAAAATACGTCTTAGGTATTCATTCGATTAATTAGAATTTTAAAGTCAAATCAATTAAGAGCTATTAAATAAAAAACCGTTTAAGAGGCCGCCATAGTGAAACGGATAGCCATATTGAAAAACCATGCACAAAAGCTACTCGTCCTAAGTTAAAAGAATGTCCCTGCAAAATTTCGTTAAACTCGGTCAACGCATTTGAAAGTTTTTGAGTAACATGTGGTTGAGTGACAGATGTGGTTGACAGACAGATGGACAAATATACAAACAAAATGCCAAATGATAAAGTGACAGCTGCAGATCATATGACTTGACGTATGAGTTCGTAAAAGTATTTTTTTTATTCAGCACCACGTCTTACTACCCGTTCGGGCTATACGCACATGTACTAATCAAGCTAATTGGCTAGGGATAAGTAAGGTATTAATTTAGAGAAAGTACACCCGCATTTGCGTGGATGGATGATGGGAATACTACCCTCAGTACACCCAACCAGGATCATAACCCCGATCTTACCATCATCGGCAGTCTAGAATATGGTGAGAGTGGTGCCTTAGACCATGCGTCCACCGAATAGGGTCACGTGAAAGTAGATCCAGTAACTTTTACAGCCGTCAGATAAGAGATCTTCTTTTGAAGATTGGACTGTAAAACTTATATAAAGTTGAAATACGGATCTCGAACGAAGGTATTTTGTCGTGTGACGGGTTGTTACCCTGAAACCGGTGAAACAAAGCCCAGTGGCTGACGGGCTGAGTGGTTTGGCAGTAAATGTACGGACAAATTAGTATGGATTATTTGTGAGTGAGTCAGTGATGTAGAATAGGAGACACTAGTCTGCTCGGTTCTCTCAGGACATCAAAGTGCTCCGAGATATGAGAAGGTATAATATATTTCTTCCCTCCTTCATATTAAGCCCTCTAGTCAGTGGCGCACCAGAGGGGAGGAAAGCGAGGTATCTATTTACCCCATAAAAAACAACAAATAATGTTATAATTTTAAAATAATTTGAAATAGAATCATAAACAAACAGGTAGTATTAAACCTTTATTGTAGATGTAACCCCAGATATAATTTATCTTAAGGTGGGAGATTAGGGGATGCGAGATGCGAGTAAGTGTATTTGCAGTTTTTATATCAAAACACTTTTTTGGCCAAAATAAATCAAATATTTCTCCAGTAGAAACAAGTTAAATTTCTTCACATGGTGATATCACCAGTTATTGAATATCTGTCATGAGCATATTAGCATTTGATGACAAACGTTTTAAATGAAGAGAAACAGTTATAATTAAATTCCAGTATAACATCGACAGATATTCAAGAAATGTTGATATCGCAATGTGAAGAAAATTAAAATCTATATTTTATACTAGAGCAATATTTTTATTTTGGGCAAACAAAATATTTTGCTATAAAAACTTCAACTACACATTTTACCTTTTATTACGTTCCCTAAACTGCCATTATAAACTTGATACTACCAAAGTTGTTGGTGCATAATGCAAGCTATGTACATCCAAAATAATAATTTTTAAATGAGAAATATAACATGTGTATGCATATATATTAATTTGTAGGTACCCCTTAAGATGTCTTCACATCCCTCGGGTTGAATACCACTGAAATAGTGAACTGAAAATGTGCCGAATGAATTGGATGAATTTAAAGACCTTCTTCCAACATTATATTCAACATATTTATCTGTACACAAAGTAAAAATTACCCCAAAATTACCAAAAGCTATAAAAAATATTGAAATAATAGCTTTGATGCCTTGTATGCGCCATCCTCCCCCAAAAGTAAATTTTTGGATTCGTCCCTTTTCCTTATCACTAGGGGTAGTTGTTTGATAGCTACTATACACGAGTGGTTTGAAGTTTATATGATACTTTATTAGATTAATAACACTTTATTTAATAATTAATAATCACATCGATGATCGCATGGTCTAACGCATCACTCTCGTGTGTGACTGGATTTACGGTGACGCAAGAGATCGGGGTTCAAATCCCGGTCGGGTGTACTCAAACTTGATAGTGTTTATTTTACCCTAAACGGTTTCCCTTCCGAATACATTTATTTTAATTTATATCTTCCTCATCCCTACTGAATGGAGTAATAATCATAAGTGGCTAGCCCAGACGGGTAATAAGATGCGTCTCTCTGCATATATAAATGTATATATAAATGTAAATATACCATAATACACTACACTAAACAACCAACACTAGCGTCAAAAGAATCTTATTATTTAAAAAAAACAGGACACAAATAGTATTTTATTTTAGGCACCGCACATCTAAAATCACAACGATTGGTAGGATACCTTTTAAAATATATTGTTTGATGAATCCTCTTCTAACATACATGATTTTTATAAACCATTCTTAGCATTACAACATTCTGTATCAATTTAATACCACCCGACCTTAAGTCACTTTGTTACCATCGTTTTAAGATATATCACTATATAGAGATACATGTATTTATATATGTATATATGTATGTATGATTGTATAAATGTGTATAGTATACTCGTCTTCCCCTCAAGCTTATGAATTCCATATATTCTGAACGCCATCAAACAGATCACTAACTACAAAGGGTTTCTACAAACCTTCTCAAGTTGTCTGTAAAGAAAACCCGTGGAAAGGGCAATAGGAGGAGGAAGGGGGGATTTAAGAGATTGAAAAAGAAAAAAATCCCTTCCCGCCCTTTCCATTTCTAGCTCATCTCAAAACAACAATCTAAACCGAAATGCGGATTGTTTATTGAAGTAAAGAAAATACGGAACTCTTGTTCAGACAAATAGAAGTGTGTCTTTTTCACATGGATACGAGGGGTTGAGATACAGTGATTTAACGAATCATTTTAAGGGGGATGGTGAGGGGTTGGTGTGGTGTTTGCAACAGTTAATTAAAATGCAGGCGTAGCTCCTGAATGTTGGGTAAGGGGTGGGGGGTGTTAAAGGATAGTAAAGTAGGGTGGTATAATAGGTGGGGGGAGGGTGTTAGTATAGTCTACAATTGTTCGCTCCGCTGGTTCTGAAAGTGTGAATAATTCCTGTTTAAAGACGATTCACTGCCTCTTGGGGTTTTTTTTCACTTAAAGTTGCTTTTTCTGTTAGATACAGGTTGTAAAGCAAGTATAAGTATGGAGGGTAGTTTTAATTAGATTTTAATGTATCCTATTAAATCGAAATATACAAACATATCTAAGCTAATACATTTGATTAATTGTATTATTTAAGGTGGGGGTGTAAGGGAAGTGCGAGTAAAGGCGATAATCTTTTTTGCAGTTTTTATAGGAAATTTTTTTTAGGCCATTATAAATAAAATATTGCTCCAGTATGAACCTAGAATTTATTTTTTTCAACATTGTGGCCTCAACAGTTCTCAAGGGTCAAGGGTTGTCAAGGTTGTCCTGGAATGTAGTGACAACTTTTTCTCCTCATTTTATACCACTATGCTCATGACAGATATTCGACATTTGTTGGTTTCATCACGTGAAAATAATTAAACAATATGTTTCTACTGGAGCAATAATTGATTTATTTTATCAAAAGAAAGTTTTGCTATAAAAATGCAAAAACAATGCCCCTAACTCGCGTTCCTTACACCTCGACTTAAGAAGAAGATATTCTATTTTTTGTTTGTGTTTTATTTACTGACAAAACTATCAGCACTTATAAACAAATTGTAAAATTAAATATGTTTTATGTTTTTATACTGTAACAATATAATATTGTGAGGTAGGTAATATCTGATTAAATGCTACATTTGGAGCTATGTGGAGCAGAATTTTGGACTCTCAGGAATATGGAAAATAAATACTTGGAGAGCTTTGAAATGTGGTGTTGGAGAAGACATGAGATCAGATGGAAAGATAGGGGGATGAAGAAGCTCTAAGAAGAGTGGGTGAGACGATAACCCTTTTGGATGTGTACAAAGAAAACTGGATCGAACACATCCTTAGGAGGAACTTCTTCTGCATGACGTCATAGAAGTAAAGGTTGATGAAAAAAGTATCTTAGGAAGGAGGAGTCAAATATTAGATGATTGAAGGAAAAGAGAAAATTCTGAGAGCTGGAGGTGGAGGACAGGGCACATTAGAGGTTTAAGGTAATTGACAAAAGGAATGGACCTTTTGTAAGACAGAACACCTAATAATAATAATAAAGAAATGATATCCATGCGTCATGCTATAAAACGTTTTTATATTTTTGATAAAACTTTATTTTAATTCAAAATCAATGTATTTGCTGTATTTTTAAAAACCGGCATAAGCTAAAATATATCAAAATTAGGTCGATTCTCTACGTTAGAATGACAACTTGTTGAATCACCCTACAAAACCGAATTTTCCCTTTTCTTTGGCTTTTGTTTTTCTTCAAGGGGGTGATAATATTAGTCCTGTGATCGTGCAAGCACAGATAGGGTAGGGGTGAGGAGATAGGGGGTAAGATTTAGAAGGATGAGAGGGGTGAGATGAGTCTTGAAGATTAATAGAGAGGAAATTGAAGAAATGAGGCAAAACAATGAACACACAAAGTTTTCATTTGACGTCTTAGCTGGCGGGAAATCGAACAAGTATTTCTTAGATTTCTCCTTCTTCTGTTTATCAGGAGGTGGAGAGAGGGAAAAAAAAAGGAAAGAAAAGGGATTGGTTGAATAATGAAATATATCAGATCAGAAGGAAAGCTAATTTTCGTGTCCTTACTATATAAGGGTGAAAAAGGAAAGTAAAAATCTGTTTCTTCGAATGATAAGAATGAGGGTGAAGATAAAACTATGTTCTTTTTATCTTACAGAGCAAATTAAGAGATTTAAAAACAGAATAAATACAGTAAACATTTCTTTGAATTCTCTCTCTCTCTCTTTCTTTGGAATAGGATTTTGATGAAGTTTTCTAGAAGTTTCTTCCAACAAAAATCACAAAAATCCTACTGTAGTCTAGTTTATCGAAGATCAGTAGGTCGTTATTAGAATCACGGGCTGAGTGTGATGAGGGTGGTTTTTTACTTAATTTTTTTCACTCTCGCTTCAAGTATATGTGGGCACATTTCCTCTAAAATTTACCTTAATAATTCCTAGTATCTTAGGTGAAAACTATATTTTATTTTCGATTCACTCATTGCATGTTGGTTTTTTTCATCCATGGATATTTTGTTTAAGTATTTAGGTACAATTAGGTACAATAACGATATTGGAGTAGTAATTAGGAAAATAATACAGTCAGGAAATGCATTTTATTACTAGGTTAGTATGTTGTCGACATCTCGTCTGCTATTAGGAATGTGGAACTAAGAATATACAAAACAATCATCGTACCGGTTGTTCTCTATGGGTGTGAAACATGGTCTCTTACCTTACATGACAAAAACAAATCTAAGGTGTTTCAAAACAAGGTGCTTAGGAAGATGTTTGGTCCAAAATAGGATGAGGATGGGGAGTGGAGGAGGTCATATAATCATGAGTTACCTACCCTGTACTCATTGCAAGCCATCGTTATAATAATTAAGTCTAGCAGATTAGGTGAACAGGATATGCAGCACGAATAGGATAATCCAGGACCGTGTTGAAGGTATTGACTGGAAACCTCAGTGGGAAGACCTAGCCCTATATGGGAGGATAACATTAGAATGGACCTGAAAGAGATAGGGTGTAATGAGATGGACTCGATAGAACTAGCTCAAGATCGGGATGGGGTGTAATGGAAAGGACTGGATAGAACTAGCTCAAGATAGGGTTAATGTGTAATGGCGAGGACTGGACGGAACTAGCTAAAGATCGGGATGAGGTGTAATGAGGTGGACTAGATAGAGCTAATTCAAGTTAGGAATAGGGTATAATGAGGTGGAATGGATAGAACAGTGTCATGGACGCCCATAAATGGGTGGTAAAGGGGGCTCCAGCCCCTCTGATCACTCTGCAATATTGACTTTTATTTTTGTTAATTCTTATGAAAAAAATTATGTAGTGTATTTGGGATTTGACTGCAATTTGCTATTAACAACTTTGAATCATCAATATCCGGGCTAACAGAGATAAGAATTATAAAATTTAGATGTCCTCCCATTCCATCTTTAACAGCTTTCTTTTCATTTTGTTTAGTAAACTTGTGAAAAATATGTTTCTTTTTAATGGGTTCAGCTACAACTAAATTCTATTTTTTGTTAAATTTTCAGCAAATTTTTGTTGTTGTTGCGAAAATTGGCTCTTGAAACTCATACATTTAGCTCAGAATTACGTTCAGATGCTATAAGATTCCCTTTCACAAAGTTAAATTCCTGAAATTACCTTTCGATGAGGGAAGGGGGCCATACCCCCGGCAGGTGGGAGTTTCCATTCCACCCCTCATTTAGAAAACCCACACGAGTACCCTTGAACAGTGTGTGTGTTTTTTTTTAAAGTGAGATTGTACAAACTAATTTCTCGATTGGTATATGGTGTGGCAAATTTCACTTCTCATTCGCCGCACTTGTGGCTACATTAAGAAAAAATATGTTGCCCACCTTTGCCGTAATACGGGAATGTATATCTTCTAGCCCTCAGATGAATCTCTTCCTATGAAAATTTGACTGTAGATGAGCCTGAAATCTTCTCCACGTGCCCACCGATGTAGGGTTATATTCATTGAACTATTATTTTTTTCTTTTGTTTATTCTGTGGTTAAAATCTTCTTTAGACATGAATGAACGTCTGATGATGCAGGTGTTGATGAAAACATGATCTACTGTGTGTCTGCCATGAGGGTACCTCCATTGCTGGTCCATACACACCATTCTATTGTCATCTCGAGAGACATAGCCACCCTCGCGTATCAAGTTATAGTGTTGGCACCAGCAGGTTATAAAACCTTGCATCCTTTTGTGTACCTTTGGAGATCATATCACAAGCCCTGAGGTTGCACCCAAGATCATACATAGCATTCATACGAAGGAGACTTACAAACGAGCTATCCTCATTTTGTTTAGAAGATATTTTTTTTTTCGTGCTCAAATTTACACTCGTGGAATATTTATGAGAAATTTGTAATATAAAGTAAACGTATCCGAATTCGCGTGGAAGAAGAGGGGAAATAAATTGAGGAGAATATCACCTTAAATACACCCACACGGTATTTGAACCCTAACCTCTTTATCACCAGCAATCAGCACTATTCTGCAAAAGTGATTCCTTACACCACGTGACTACTGATGCAGGTAACCATGATGTGTTTTTAATTATAATATATTATACTCGAACTCGATTTGCTAACCCATTTATTGTAGCAATTTACAAATTAATTTCTTCCTTCTTTTTATAACCTATAAAGAGAAGGAAGAAGATAGAGGATACATTTACTCTCTATCTATCTATCTATTTATATATATTATATAGGCCTATTTAGTTCGATTCTGATACCGGTAAACCTTTTTTGACAGTTATATAAGTTATTAAAGCAACTTTCACATATTTTTTACGTCATATAATGTTATTCCCAGCTCACTTTTGATGTATATACCTATAAAATAATACTACCAATATGGTAAAATAATATCACTATTTATCCCAAAATAAATAGATGTTAGCATTTTCTAAAATGTTCTTCTTACCTGAATTTTACTACATAACATGTACACTCAGTTTACCCTGAAAGGTAGCATTCTTGCCTTGCATGTTTCCACTATGATGTAGTTCATAATATATGGCTATAGTGTAACCCGTAAGGGCATGACTGCTACCTTTCAGGAATAGTGGAGTGTACATGTGTGTGAATACGCATATGCCATGAAGAAAATTTTCTACGATGAATTGAAATTTTGATTTGTGCTATGATTAGTTTCATAGCTGAACACAATCAAACTATTCAACCAAATCAAGACGATTACAAAATAAATCAGTAAAAACCCTAACGAAGTAGACGCTTCAGAATCAGTTCTAAACATAAATCAAGGCTACCACAGCCAAGGAAAACTTGGAAAATGCAGTGAATTGAAGACTGCCAAGAAAACCAGGGAGGTGTCAGGGATTTTTGTCTTCGATCAAGGAAAATGATATATTTAGCTATCTAAGAAAGAAAATGGTCTCAGTTGCATCCTATTAAAAAAACCTTTTACTTATTTATTTTAAGTGCACTTAAAATATATAATAATAACAAATTGAATATCTTTGATATTTTTATACATCTTTATAAACCTTGATATGGGTTTATTCAGGGAAAAGTCAAGATAATTATATTTACGAGATTTTGTGGCCACCCTGTTAAATGAAAGAATGTGTGCATACTTTCCTTAAAGGGTTTACCTAACGGGATGTGTATTACGTCACAGATTCCCGAACATAAAGCTACCACACCTCCTCCTTCCCTCCAAGCGGCTGTAGAAAGACATAAACCTCCCTCCTACAGGAGGCATACCAGAGTGTTTGGGGAGGGGGTTGGAATAAATAAGTCAAATTAAAAGTAATCGTTGTAACGGAGAAGCTTTCCGTAAGAATAAATCATTTTGGCAATGTTGTGCTGTTTAAGTACGGGCGTGTTAGTAGTAGGTGGTGGTGTAGTAATCAAATCTTAATTGCGCGCCCTGTAAGACAATACTTGGGGGGGGGGGGGGGATGGAGGGGGAGATGATACGAGCTGTAATGAGAGAGATTTCGCTATGAATTGTCACGAAGGGTTAGGTTGAAAAAGACTTTAAGTACAGTGGAAATCTTTATCAATGTTTTTCACTGTAATAACGTAGAAATTACTTTAATGTATTGTCTTTTTATGTATTTTTTTTAGCTATCGCCATACGTAACCTCTCAAGTCAGGTATGAGGGAGGTAAATATTAGTGGAAGGATAGAACTACTCGTGTTTGAATGGTAGATAGAACGCGAAACAATTATCTCCCAACATCTGGCTGGTAATCGAACTCCGACCTACTCATCACCAGAAAACCAAACAAGACGAGTACGTCATCTTTATCTAAGTCCCCACTAGTACGGGCTATTTTTAACATAAAAAACCGCTTTATAATGTTGCCTAGTTTCTTTATAAATAATGTATTGAAACGCTTTAAATCGTCGTACATAATTTAATTTTCTATTTATAATTCAAATACGTTTGTTTCTATCATAGGAATTTAAAAATAAATAAACTAGGCCTTATTTGCTTTAGAATGAGGTTAAGAATTTTTGTTTCTTATTGTTAAATTTTATTGAATGGCTATGTTTTATAAATAAACTATATAAATCAAAAGTACCTTTTTCAATCACACTCTTTGTTGATATTACAATATTAATTCTGGTATAAGTACTTAAAAGATTGTATGTTCTTTAAAAAAATGTTCTAAAATAATTATTTGTTGTGTTTCTCGTATTATTAGAAATATATAGAAATCAAATAAATTGTACGAATGGGTTTATGTAAATTCTCAATATAGTGTATTATCTGTGCACGGCTTGCAAATTAATTTAACCAACGGCATCATATCAAGCATTCAATTAAATTCTTGCATACCAGGAAACAAGTAAAGGACAAAATCAATTTAGGAACGTCATAGGACCAAATTAGGAAATAAAATAAGAATCTTATATATCATCCGAAATGACCGCCAACTATTCATCAAATAAATACTCTTTTTTAAGTTTAAATTTATTTCTATTTAAAAATTTAAGAAAAACTTTATTTAATTTGCAAACTAATATGATATAAATAATTTATTTTAACCTTTTTGTGCTTACAATCTTTGCTTAGACCTCATTCTACATTAAGGTAAATGACTTTATATATTCCATTGAAAAGTTAAAGGCAGTTTCTACCTTAAATAAGTTCTGTATTATTTCCATGCTAACCCAAGGGGGTTGTAGGTAAAGGGTTACATACGTACTAAGTTGATGTCATACACTTGAAGAATGGCGGTGGCGGCGGTTACCCTCCCCCCCTCCCCCCGCATGCTTCTCAACTTTTCCCCACATCCCACGCTTTAAAAGGAAATTACAATGTATAAATTTACCTAAAGGCGACGTTAATGAAAATCTTGTACGTTTTGTTCTTGTGTTGAAAGTCTCTTAAACCCTATCGTATGCCTTTTCTCCCCCCTCTCTCTTTCTCTCAAATTTTACCGCATTTCTCAACTTTTCAATAATTTATCGTCTCTCACGTTCTTAACATATATTTTAATTATGTTTATTTGCTTTTATGTTTTATGTTGAATAGCTTATTTATTTATATATATATATATAATTATTTTTAAATCTCAAACTAACGAAATTTATTCCAAAAGAGGGCTGTCACAACGACAGTCTAAATGTATGAAATAATTTCACCGACGTGGATTAAGCCTGGAAATAGTTTTAACTCAAGTGATATGTTTAACATTGCACATTTGACCTAGTAATAGTAATAATCAAAGAGGTAGAGTTTAATTTGTAATTTTGTAAATAGTAAGCGAGCAAAAGACAATTAATTGATTTCCCTTCCCTGTGGGGCTATCGCAAAGCTTCGCGACACTGGGTCACTGACATAGCTGACAGCAGAGAGAAACAAAGAAGCTTCTAGAGGATTCTAGATGCTTCTAGAATCTTCTTCACAGTTTGAAATCACCATTGGTTTATTTCCAATCAAGGTGATGAACGGTATGGAGGCGCGGTCAATCCAAGTTCATAAAAAGGACTAAACTGAGCAAAAAGGCCACTTGGTTTTCAAATTCTTGTCATTCTCTTTCAAATCCTATGGCATCTTTTACTGTATGATTTTGTAATTTATGTAGGTAATCAAAATAGTACAAGCTGCTACGATATTAAATCGCAATTAAAAATAAAATGCAATATTTGTACAAAATTGTTTGTATATTTATGTTTAATAATATTTAGCACTGCGTCTTACTACCCGTTCGGGTTATACGCTTACGTACTAATTACGCTAATGGATTAGGAATTGGAAGGGTTGAATTTAGAGGAAGTGAACCCACATTTGCGTGGAGGGAGAGTGGAAAAAGTTCACCCGAACGAGATTCGAACCTCGGTCTCCCCGTCCTCGGTGGTCGAGCTCAACACGAATAGCGCGTTAGCCAACTAGGCCACCGAGGCGGGTATATATTTATGTTGTTTTACAAAAATGGTAAGATCCACTCTATGTAATGATGATTTAATTAAATTAGTTTAAAATTCACAAAATCACAAGAAAAAATAATATAATCCTAAATAAAATACTGTAATTACCAAACTACTCGTGTGTTTAACATTACAAAAATTAAATAGCACTGATATTTTAATTTACTTTATGGCTATATATTTTTTTATCCCTCTCCGTTGTTGCACCTACTCTTCCATTCCATGTTCCATATTGTTCTGATGGCGGCGGTATTTAAATAATAGCCGCGTTCATGCCGTACTTTTATTGCGACAGTAGCAAGAAGGTTTTCTCGCTTTTTATATGCATTAATTCTAACGGCTTACATCTTAATTCTTTCTTCCCCTTGTTTTCTTCTCTCCCCCTCTCCGTACCATAATTACCCTAGTCCGTACACAAGTAGCTTTGTTTTTTAAATTTTTATTTCGTTTTAACTGAGAATAACAACGAACAATGTGCCAATTTATTTGAGTAATCTCTCATTTGAGTGTAGACCTACCTGCGTCGAGTTTTGCACAGAATTCATTTGTTATAACCACATTGCCATTAATTTACAGATACAGTGCAGTTTTGATATTTCTAGTCTCGACAGATCAAGGTAGTGAAAAAAATGTTACCTAATTTAAACCATGTGTGGCTACGCGGCAAAACAACGATCAAAGGTTTTTAAGAAAAATACTTTGATATTTTATTTCAAATTCCTCTAACCCCTTGCATATATTTATATTTACGAATTAAAAAAAAAGTTTTGTTAACACTACCTCTTACTACTTGTATGGGTTTCCACATAATGCACTAATTACTCTAACGTGTTGAGGGTTAAGAAGGTCGAATTTGAAGAAAGTGTACCCACATTTGCGTGGAGGGATAATGGAAAACCATTTAATAAAAACTACACTTGGTACACCCGAACTGGATTCAAACCCCAAATATCTCCGTTATCGACAGTCCCGTGTATTGAAAGAGAGCAAGCATGTCAAACTAGTTTGATCTTAAGGGTAACACTGACCATTAAAAATACTGAGAGGAATACATGAAAAATATGTATTGTAATAAAAAAGTAAAACTAATTCCATCTTACTATTACAAAAAGAAAATTTACTCCTAAGATATAACAAGGAGACCAGCACCTGCTTCGGTGGTCACACGGTTTAAGGCGTCACTCTCGTGTTAGACTAGACTTCCAATGACAGGGAGATTGGGATTCAGATACTGGTCAAGTGCACTAGAGGTTAAAAAAATGGTTTTCCACTCTCCCTTCACGCAAATGTGAGTACACTTCCTCTAAATTCAACCTTCCACACCCCTAACACATTAGCATAATTAGTAGGCCTACATATGTGCATAACCTGAACTGGTAGTAAGACGCGGTGGTTAAAAATAAGACAACATTATAAGATAAGATAAAATAAGATAACGTTATATTTTTTACCAAAAATTTGAAAGTTTTTATTTGCAAGAATAGCATTAATGGTGGGTTTTTATTCTTACGCCAAGGTAATTTTTATAATAGTTGACAAAATGTGTATACAAGCCCACATATCTAAGGGTTTTGGTTTCATTTCATGTACGAAATATACTGTTAACATACGTATGTACTGCCAAACATTGCACTTATTTGGAGCGCCAATTCAGCATTTTTTTTGGAGCTGATCCACGTCGAAGAAAGAGCAACCTAATTTGTTACACCAACATCACATGCGAGAATTCTCCAAATTACGTCAAATTCCCAATCATCACATTCCAAAATGTTGTGTTTTCTCGACGTTTATATGGAAAAAAAAAGCTTGACATGCCTGTCTTCGACCATTGGAGTGAATTTGAATTATCTAATTTTAAAATACAATTTAAGTCTTTTTATAAAACTAAAAAACATGAAATTTTTTATTTTTAAAATAACTCAAGCTTTTGATGGTCCAAGATAAACCTGGACCTTCTCAGCTTGAATTGTCGCAACTCTACTACATTTATGAATAATTGTTTGTCCTCAACGTGGGGTTGCTATGTTTTTAGGTATTTAGAATAGATATAAAAAAATTAAATTAAAATATTTTCATCATAGACTTTGTTGTTGACATTTCTCAAAAACACATTTCTAAAACAATTATTTAATTCTTATTGTTTATAATGTTACCTGATTTGAAGATCATCTGCAATGGTCATTATTATTTCCATTTGAATGACAGTTTTTATGAGAATAGTATTAAAATTCAAGTTTATTTGAATGAAATATTAAATTAATTATACCCGACACAAATACAACCTAGTTTTCAAAGGAAGACAGCCAGACAAGTTACATTTTCTTTCACTTAGTCTTACGTCAAGTAACGTCAAATGTAGCCATCACTTTTGATATATAGTACTAGTATGCCTACCTATAAAATCAAACTAATAATATAGTAAAATGTTATCAATTTTGACCACAAAACAGTTTTTATTTTCCAAAAGGCCTATTCTATGAAAATTGATTTAGCTGTAGATCCAAACGCTTACATTTATTTAGGTTAACTATTCTACTTTGGTAAATTTACATATTTTTTTTTTCAGAGGAACACTCCAACGTAAAATTCTTTACGAAATTATTCATCTTTATTACTTTTGAGATTTATGTGCTTCTTCTATTTCTTCGTTGCATACCTAAGCAGTTTTTAAATTACGCCAGAAGAAGGCCAGTCATAAGACAGCGGTATTAAGAAATCTGTGTAATACGTAGCTTGGTTGGATATATTGAGAAGGGGGAGAGGTAGGTCGGGGTGCCAGCCCACCCTCGCGCTAAATTACTAGTCACATTGTACTCTTAGGGTGGGTAATTAATGGTGAAATGCCAGGCCAACACTTTTAAGGGGTGCGCGGAAGCCATTGCGAGCCATTGTTTGGTAAATATTACCGCTTGTATGAGATTCAATAATAAAAGTATACGGCGTGAATGGTTGGTATCCAAATTACCACTTTGTGTTAAAATATAATGGTCTACGTTTCGGTGTAAGGTGGATATTTACTGTATGAATTGTCCTGTTCCATCGAATTAGTGATTTATAATAATAATCTAAAATAAATTTATGTTACTAAATATGAATCACGAAATAGAGGGGCTCGGAGCAAAAACATGATAACCCTCAATTTATGAAAAAGTGTGTTAGCAGTGATTTCTGTTAGCCTAACTCTTGAACTATAGGTTGTTTTTATTAGTTAGGACCTTAAGCATTGCTAATATTGAGAAATATTTTAATTGTTTGTTATAGCTAGATTTTAGGTTTTTATAGACGTTTAAATAGTGAATATGTATATATCTTTTTCACATTAATAATTTATTAGGATAGTGAGTAATATGATGTATAAATGAGATAAAACTTGTTGAAATTTATCAGATAGTGATTATGAGTTTGTTTGATTTAATTTGATATTATTAATTGTTTATTTTTTAATGTCCATTCTATTATTATTTTTGTTCCTTAAGATATTTATTTTAAATTCTAAATAGCCATACATTGATTATTAATTATCTGGTTACGTTAAAGAAAAGGTTCTACACCTTAACTTCGCCAGATTAAAACATTTAAATAAAAAAATGCTAAGTAAGCTCTTTGTGTATTAATCCGAGAAGAAGTCTTACACCTTATTTCAGTTAGTAGCTTCTATTCCTAATAAGTTAAGGGAGCCTGGGTTTGATTCCCGATATGGGCGAACAATTTATTATTGGTTAAATGTGGATATCTCCTTTCACAGTAATGAATTAATGGCCGGAGACTACGTGCTTTGTCTCTTCTAGATATAGTTTATAAGACGTGTGCTGATATGAGTGGGTTCAGAAAGTGAATGTTTTCCTGGTTCGAAGTGTACTACCAGACAGTGGTCTTTAGCAGCAAATGAATATAGTGTGTGTTTGAGGTGTACTACCAGATAGTGGTCTTTAGCAGCAAATGAATATGGATTGTTTGAAGTGTACTACTAGATAATGGTCTTTAGCAGCATGTTAATGTGGAGTGTGTTTGAGGTGTACTACCAGTTAGTGGTCTTTAGCAGCATGCGAATCTGGAGTGTGTTTGAGATGTACTACCAGATAGTAGTTTATAGCAGCATGTTAATGTGGAGTGTGTTTGAGATGTAATACCAGATAGTGATCTTTAGCAGCATGCGAATCTGGAGTGTGTTTGAGGTGTACTACCAGATAGTAGTTTATAACAGCATGTTAATGTGGAGTGTGTTTGAGATGTAATACCAGATAGTGATCTTTAGCAGCATGCGAATCTGGAGTGTGTTTGAGATGTACTACCAGATAGTAGTTTATAGCAGCATGTTAATGTGGAGTGTGTTTGAGATGTAATACCAGATAGTGATCTTTAGCAGCATGCGAATCTGGAGTGTGTTTGAGGTGTACTACCAGATAGTGATCTTTAGCAGCATGCGAATCTGGAGTGTGTTTGAGGTGTACTACCAGATAGTAGTTTATAGCAGCAAATGATTTAGGAGAGTTTTTGAGGGGCATACAGGGGGAGCGGGGTAAAACCTTGAAAGGAGAGATTACAAGTTATGAGAACGCTCTGGTTTGGAATTACAGCTGTTTTATTCACCAGCTTTTAATTGCAGCCTCCAACCCCTTCCTCCTTGGAGTTATCTTTCTCACTGAGGAACAATGCCAGCTTAGTGTAGCTAAATGTCCCTAGTGCCTCGATGGAAAGTTCATTAAGTGATTTTGTCATGTGATGATAACATTTCTTACCATAACATAGGTTCTAGCAACGGTTCCCTAATAATGGGTTTCAAAACCAATGTTTGGAATGTAGCGTTTATTGTACTAATAATTTTATTACAGCCCACTTCGGTGGGTGTGTGATCTATGATGACACTCTCCCAGTAAACTGGTCCGCCAATGACGGGGAGATTGGTGTTCGAATCCCGGTCGGGTTTACTGAGGGTGGCTTTTCCTCAATGTTTTCCCACTTTCCCTAAACGCAAAATTCGATAAACTTCCCCTAAGTTCAACCTGCCTCATCCCTAGCCTATAGTCCGAACAGGTAGTAAGACGCGGTGCATAAAGTAATAAAAGTATTTTATGTGAATTACTTTGATATAGTCTTTAATTCAGTGCATATTGTAATTGTGTAGAATCAGACGCGATGACTTTTGCAGCACGCCACCGTTAAGCATGCGTTTCGGCAGCTTATTTATTGATAACGAAACCTAATCCACCAAGGTGGCGGCAGAGACAATTAATTGCTTGGACGGAGATGATTATTATTATAATTATTATTATTAGCACCGCGTCTTAATATTCGTTCGGGTTATACGCACTTACACTAATGTGTCATGGTAGGTTGATTGTGAGATGAAATGAAGGACATACAGTTTAACGTTGGATCCGAACCACGGTGGAGGCCTGGCATTCCACACATTCACAAATTGTGATTAATAAACGTCTTGTCAGAGGTGAAGGAAGGGTTTGGCAATCAGATAAATCTGTGCCGGGAACCTAGGATTGAACCCCGGACCTCCAGCATGGAAGTCCGACACCTTACCCCTAGCCCGACAGGTAAACTATTCTTGGACGGAGATGTAAATATAGGGGAGAAGTCTTTCGGGTGGACTTGACGCCTGGATAGGTGCCTGTTGACTAATTCTACCAGAATGTCGAATGGGGCATTGGATTACTGAGCTCTTAGATAAATTAACTAAACACTTGTAGCCAAGATGGGCAGTAAGATACGGCTTAAAAAACTGCTTCGGTGGCCGCATAGTTTAAGGCTTCAATCTTGCGATAGACTAGACTGCCGATAACTGGGATATCGAGGATTGAATCCCAATCAAGTGCACTGAAGGTGGTTTTCCTAAATGATTTTCCAATCTTCCTCCACGTAAATACGAGTACATTTCCTCTAAATTCAAATTTCCTCATCTCTAACACATTAGCGTAATGAGTACATATGCGTATAACAGGTAGTAAGTCGTGGTGTTAAAAAAAAGTTATTTAGTAACTTTTAGTGCTCTGATATGACTGTTGGTAACAGTCCTCCCCCACAATCCATAGCGCAAACAAACATCGTGCCGTCCGCGGCTTATTAAAAGTTTGATTGTTCCCTCTGTTCGTTTACAACTGTTTTTTTGTCTGTTTGTGTGTCATCACTGGCCAACCTCTTCAAATATGCATGGCGTTTAAATTGGGAAACTTCTCATCTCCCATACAGGCTTTTTATTTTTCACGACTTCTTTTATTTTTTTACTCATGAGTCGTGAATATTTAATATAGGCGTGGACCATAAAGGTAACATAAGCGTTCAAGAAAAACAAACATAATTGACGCAAGGAAACTGGTATAAAGCAATGTTTCCAGCTTATCCTATTTTTAAGAATCAAGTTTTATTTTTCTAACTAAAGAAATAATAAGGATTTGGTTCGAATTGATTTATGATCTAAATTTAGTCTGTTGTTTTGTGAGTGAGAAGGTGTAGGGTGTATGAAGATTGTTTAGTTAATTGAACACGGGATTCTAAATGTGTACAATTTTTGAACATTCCGGCGTAAGATACTGACGCTTATAGCCTATTGATATCAATACTACAACATTCACAATCACTTTTTTTAACGACAATTAGAAGCTATTAAAAATTACATATATATATATATTCATCCGCCTCATATTTATAATTGGTTTGGAAATGAGGATGAAACTGATGAAATGCTACATTTGGAGCATCGCGCTGTATGGAGCAAAAACTTGGACTCTCAGGAAGTCAGAAAAGAAATACTTGGAAATCTTTGAAATGTGGTGCTGGAGAAGACATGAGGTGAACAGACAGGTTGATGAAGTTACTAGACAGAACACATATCTATAATAATAACAATAATAATAATAAAGTATTTTTTATTTAAATTGATATTAATTATTGTTAATGTACCGAAATATAATTCTAAGGGAGATTAATGTGGAAGAGTTTTTGGATAACTTTTAACTCTAAGTTGAGGCCAAATTTATCTTGACCAGACATTTATATACATTTTTTGAAGATTTGTTAAATAAAAATACATGTTTAAGTTAAGGATTCAATATACTAAACTTTAAAATAATTAAAATTTTAGAATTATAGAAATATATATCATTAAGTGTAGCAGTTTGATGAACCTCATTTAAAGAATAACTGGTTTTAATTTATTTACAAAAATCTTTAAACATAATATTTGATAACAGTTTAATTTTGAAGGGAAATTATTTAAAAATGTACCCATAAGTGTGGAGAGAGAACGGGAAAACCACACTGATAAATCACATATAGAAAACCTCCCAAAAGTGCACCCGGCTGAGTCTGATTTCCCGTCAGCGTTTGTCCAGTATATTGATGAGCCTGGCACATAAGACACCGTGACCACCGGGGAAGGTGTTTCCTTCATATATACTATGACACTTAGCACCACGTCTTACTACCCGTTCAGGTTGTACGCCTAATTATTAATTACGCTAATGGGCTAGGAGTTGGGAAGGTTGAATATAGAGGAAGAAAACCCGCATTTGCGTGGAGGGAGAATGGAAAACATTATAGGAATAACCCGCTCCAGTTCACCCGAGCAAGATTTGAACCTCGATCTCCCCGTCCTCGGCAATCTAACTCAACACGAAACTAGCGCGTTAACTAACTACGCCACCGAGGCGGGTTCCTTCATACAATATCTACTTTATTTTGTGACCTAGTGGCTACTCACACCTAAAATAGTAGGTAGATTCCTGGTCGTAATGTTTTGAGAGGTTGTTTGTCTGAAGATTTTTTTTTCTTCCATTGTTTATTTCTATTCTCTGCTTCACTCGCAACCTTTTCATCACACACACTCACACATACACACTCACTCAAACACACAAACACACACACAGAGTATTCACAACACTCGAAGGTATTTAGAGGAAGAGGGCGATAAAAATGACCAATTTTCTTTGCCTTTTCTTTATTGTTACCATTATTTTCACGGTTGTCGGCGCGAGTGTCGGTTAATTCCGTCATTGCTCGGAAGGCTTCGGTCATGTTAAGGTGCGACACTTTGCTCTCTGACTGACAAGAAGTCTTTTCTTCCGCGAGCTTCTTTGGAACGCCTCGCCGCGTCGATCAGTTGGGATGGATGTTAGGGGGTGGGGGTGGCTTTGTCACAGTGTAAAACAGGAAAGAAAACGTACATGCAACACTGACATGTGTCAACATTAGGTAGTGTTATTTTGTTTGTTTTTTGCGTAATGGTAAAAAGTAGCCTCGTTTAGGTGGGAGTGTATGGAACGTGGAGTAAGGGAAGTAATTTTGAATTTGTTATAGCGAAACCTTTTTTGGTCAAAAGAAATAAAATATTTCTCCGGTAGAAACATTTGGTTTAATTTTCTTCCCATGGTGATATTAACATTTCTTGAATATCTTTCAAGGGTGTCTTGGAATTTAATGAATATTTGTTCTCACAATTTAAATTTCTTCTCATCTAATGCCGCTATGCTCATGACAGATATCCAACAACTGTTCGTATCACCATGTGAATAAAATATTACTCTTATGTTTCTACTGGAGTGATATATTATTTATTTTGGCAAAAAAAAAGTTTTATTCAAACTGCATAGATATTGCTCTTAACCCTCGTCCTATACTCGTACCTTAGTCGAAATAAATTATATCAACGATTCATATAAACAGTAGTCTAATAATTAATTTGAGATAAATACCAATTGATTAATGAGGTTATTTCTTTAAATTCTTCAGATTTATGGCGCTTAGTTCACTGTTGCGTAGGAGCTGTATGTGTCTAAAGCGTCACCGTACTACATCAAATCACTGGTTTTACATCACCAACTTTTAGCACGTAGTATTTGTAACACAACTCAAACATATAAACCATGAACGCACCATCACAATAAAATCCCACTTCTTTTCAATCTCTCGCAATTTTGGTTCTTTTCTTAACAACAGTGTCTCCTCCATCATTTTTTTTTTGTCGTTGAACACCCGTGGGTGTTAAGATTACTAGAAAAGCAACACTCAACTGGTTGTTATTGTCAAGGAACTTGAAGACGATACCAATCTCTCAAGAAATTGTCAGATAACTTTGGTGTCTTGTAGCGTTATTTGGTTCACTTGTTTTCCTGAATGTCCATCTCTACTTAAGCTGCTTCTTTTTTTTATTTAGAATAGGTATAGTTGATAGAAAAATGGGTACTTTTTCATTTGTCTCCTTCTTCTATTCTTCTACTAACCTATCATCGAGAGTTGTAAACATGTTCTCGTATGAATGTTCAAAGCTTTGGCAAGCTCTCTAAGTGGGAGTGAGGAGTCGTTTCGTTATTCTTAGCATTTTATTACGGATGAATCCCTTTCGGTCCCGGATTATTTTCTTGTGATATTCATGGCACTTTTTTTCTTTCTTCAAAACATCCATCACCTAAAGGTGTGAATAATGCCCACAAAATTTTGAGATGCGTCACATTTAGGTTTTGTAGGCTTACCTCTTCTTGCGTCGGTACTGTTTGTGTAATTTAAGAGTTTTTCACAAATAAGAATAAGCTTCTACGCGTCTGCAAATAGCAATATGATAAAATAAATGGACGTCGTGATCGGACATACTTTCTCTCATAGAAGATAACGATATAGAAAGGATGTTAACAGTAAATTGCCCTTAAATAAGTTTTCACAAAAAAAAAGTGTATAATCAGGTGAAACATTGGTATTAGAACCTTTTATACAAAAAATAGAATTTTAAAAACACAGCCTTCAGGAAAATAATATTGTAGATTTTATTTAACACGCTAAACAATCCACATTTATAAATATTGGACTAAATCGTTAAAACAATTGATGAAAAATCGCAAATTTACAAAAATCAGTCACAAGTAAACTACTTTTAATGAACATAAATCCCCACTGCAGATCTAGGTATGACCCTAACACTTCTAAACATTTAGTTTGAGCAAAATCAATCACACCATTTCGTATCCAACCCCATAAACAGATATACAGACATACATACATTGGGACATACAAAATTGAAACACTCATAAGTTTGGGGTCACGTAAAATGTCTAGATACATCACAATCGTAAAAACATAGTAAAATATTATTAATGTTGACTTTCTTTTGGTATTCTATAGTTGGCTCTTCTATGAAAATTGAAATATATCATAGATCGTGTGATATTGGGCACTAATTCTTACTCCAGCCCTGAATTAATCTATGTTGTGTAACAGTGTTGGTTTATTTGGACTTACTTTAAATGCCTCCCCCCCCCCTTCTTCCAAAGCTCTCCTCTACCTTAACTTCTAACTCAATGTGTTATCTCACCCTGAAAGATAACAACTATGTGCAAACAATGACTATGATAAACTTCGTAGGGGTGAAGGTGGAAATTTTGTCTGGACACTTCATTTCAACCACAAAAGAGGAAAGAGTCTATATCCAAATCCCAATATTGTATTCGATAGTTCGTATTTCATTTAATACCCATGTCAAAATAATATCTACCTAACATTTTTTATACATTCAATTTTCCTTTGTAATTTTTGAGGAGTTTTTTCCCAAAATTTCTATAGACAATGTTAGACGTCTTGTTAGATAATAATTATTCTCTCTCAGGTAGTTACGGTGTTTATTCTTACTACGCCTGTGTTATAGAGGTCAGAGGAAATTGTTAAAGCTGCAGAAAACCCCTGTTATTGTTTAGTTTGTGATGTCAGCACTTTGTGATGGTTTACATGGTACCGGCGCATGTGTGGACTTTCACACACTCCACGTGAAGGAGGAGAATTAGTTTTTTACTTCACAAGTAACTTTGGGTACTACTCTTTGGATATGATCTAAATTTTTGCTCTAATAACTCTTTTGTATAATGTGTATTTGGTTTTAAATACTATACTTTCTTTGAATTTTTTTTACCACTGTGTCTTACTACGTGTTCAGGTATAATTATATTTGATAATTATACTTTAATGGGGTAGGGATGAGGAGGGAGTAATTTTACAGGTAATATCCCCGCATTTGCGTGGAAGTAGAGGGGGAAACTATTTTGTGAAAAGCACCCTCAATAGACCCGATCAGGATTCGAAGCCCGATTTCCCAGTAATTAACTGGCCAGTCTAAAACGAGAATGATGTTTTAGATCATGTGAGCACTGAAGCGGGGTTCTTTGCAATACATTTCAGGCTATGCTTAGTGTTTGAATTTTAAAGAAACGGTGGGCGTCTTAGAAAATACAAACATAATTTTTATGTGGCAAAAATTGATTAAATTTTCCTAATTATTTGTGTTACTTTATAGATATTGGTTATATCTTCCAAAAGTGACAGCTGCAAATAACATAAACTGACGTATAAATACGTGAAATTAGATCTAGTAGCTCTATCTATCAGATTTATATGAAAATTTTACTCTTATAAATTGATATTAGTGTAAAGTAATATATTATTATAAATGAATCAAGGCTTTAAAAGTACCAGTAATAATTAAAACTTCTTTATATTATATTTATGTCATCTATCTAACATTCATTTGACGTAATAAGACGAAGTGGAGATTGGCTTAATACTGAAGAAGGATTTAACATTTAAATAAAACCACACCGGTGGCCACGCAATACGAAACGTCATAGTCGTTTTAGAAAGACTTGCAGGTTAGGTTATTTTTAATAATCATGTTAACATATTGTAGATAATTAAGTAAATAGATAACAAGATTATTGAAAATAAATTTAAACTAGGGAATTGGTTGTCCAAGTATTATTTCTAATGTTAAAACAGTTTCCAAGGGCACTAAATGTAATTTGGGATTATTAGCGCGTAGCAGCAGATTTGAAGTGAATGCCGGTTGGTTCACATTCTACCCGCGTTTTGTGACACGTGAAGGTGAAAGTTAGACCTCGCCAAGATTAGAACCAAAGTAATTTAGAGGTGGTTTGGCTACTCATGAAGACACAACATCTTGCATATCTTACTCACTGCAGAAGACTTTTAATTAAATGCCTAGACATTTATGTTTAAAATGCATAAGTTCAACAGATAGGCTCAGTCGGTAACGCATCTGCCTACTGAGCTAAGATTCTTGGATTATATTCATGCCATGGCCGAAAATTATACATTAGCGAAATTGAAGTTCCCTTTCATAGTGATGAATTAACGGCTGGGGGGCTAGGTTCTGTGTCTTTTCCAGATTTAAGTTAGTCCTGTGCTGATATAATCATTCGGTTCAGAAAGTGAACATTAAATACCTCAAATAAAAATATCTATCATTTATATTTTCATGTTTATTTAAAAAAGAAATTGCACGAAAAGATAAACATATATAAGTAGATGGTTAATATCTCATCAGGTTTAAAGATCACACCAGTCTTTGGATTATGTTAATTAAAACGAGTGATATAGAAACAAACCGCCTCCCTCCTTAACTCGTTGTAGCAAGAGAAGGGCAAGTTTTTAAAGTGGAATTTAGTTAACAACCCAGTGCCCACCACTGTAATTATAATGGGGCAATAACATTGCATTGCAGGCGTTAAAACACTTGGGCCGGACGCGTGGAGTGAGGTCGTAGTAATAATAATAATATCTGCACACAATAGAATCAGCCGGGTCCATCGGGTGGCACCTGATGCTGCTGGCACGCCTTGCAAACTACCAACCTTCCCGAGATATCACTAACACACGCTATACGTGAATAGGTCTGTTTTCATAAACACGCACTAATGTTTTATTTAAAACTAGACCGCTGGGATGTATACATGTTTTAAAATACAAAACCTAATATATATTTCTTTCTTGCGTGAAAATGATGGAAATATTATACTACTATAAAGCCACATGGCCGACTCACTCACTGAAATTAATGTTTACCCACTTACTGATGAGTTAGAAACTTGAAATTTGGCAAACTTACAATCGACGGAAAAATTCCAAAAAGTTAAACATTTTAATTGTTAACCCCCAAAAAATGCAAAATGGTGGAGCAACTTTAAAGTCGTTGCGGACCTTTCTTTGGAGGTCTCTTGTGACTAAACGGCAAGACCTATCAAAAAACGGACTGCACCAACGCTACGGATTTGGTGAGATCCACAAGTTTGGTCCTATTACTTTTTGCCGTAATTCCATTGGTTATAGCTTAGATAGAGCTATATTTTTGGATTTTTTGTAAATTTTGCACATTTTACACAAATTTTTTAATTTTCTGACACAATTATGGGACAACTAGAATCATAATTCAGCCTATCCATACATTAATAAATACTTTAAATTAACAGCTGTTGCATATTTGTCAAGGGTGACCTGGAATTTCATGAAAACTTTTTTTTTCATTTAAAATGTTTCTCTTCTAATGCCACTATGCTCATGACAGATATTCAACAACTGTCGATATCACTATGTGAAGAAAATAAACTCTTGGTTTCTACTGGAACAATATTTTAAATATTTTGGTTGAAGAAATGTTTTTCTATAAAAACTTTAAAAACTGCCCTTAACTCGCGTTCCCTACACTCCCTCCTTAAGTAGAAGGAAACGCTGACTGGTAGAAAATGTTAATTAGTGATCCATTGGCTTTTAGCTGTGCGGTACTACTAATTAGTACAATCGGTAGTGAGAATCGAGTTCCACTCAAAGTCCTTCATACAGATCCCACTCTTCTATACGAAACCTCTTACTATCCTTTTAGAGATAAAAGGTCATTCATTGTTGTACATATCACATGGATTACAAAAAAAGAAAAGAAAAAAGGTTAGGTGAGTAATAATCATTCATTACACAAAACATTAATTTTAATTACGTTTTGAAACAATCCAGTTATTGTTAGCATGACGGACAATCCTTAAATGAATCGTGACCGTTTTATTAAATAGACTCGTCAGTTTCATCGGGTTCTTGTAGCGCATCTACGCAATTGTTCCATTGTTATATTCTTAATTCCTTTCACTTGTCATTATTAAAACTTAAACTTCCATTAGCCTACAATTTGGACCAGAGGCTCTGCAGAAAGTGATCACGCCTCCTCCTCCCCCCCCCCCCCCC
>CABFWO010000011.1:665817-818316 GCA_902155825.1 Timema genevievae
TGGATAAAGGACCGGCGCCTCCTCCCCCCCCCCCCCCCCTCAAGTCACTGATGCACGTGTTAATGTTGAGGGGTTGGTCCGGAGTTATTAGTGATACTGTTCATTGTTTTTACTCGGTGCCAAAGGATGGTTTCAACCCTACCTACGTCCTGAAGATGTAAGGGATGAAAGGGTTCAAATCATCCCTTCCTCTAATGACAGGGCGGTATTGTGACTCAATGTTATGGTAAGGAAATTATTTCAATTATATTTGAGATAACGCTATTACTATGGCAATAGGGTTCCGCTTAGTTTAATAAGTAGCAATTATTTTTAAAAAGGTTTAATATAATTTTTTTATGTATTTTAGTGTAATTGCAACATTGTTTATTGATAACTAATAGTCTATGGTAAAAATAAGTTTGATGATAGTGAAGCTTTAAGGTAAATACTCCAAAATTTGTTAATAGAATGGAATGGAAAACCACTTTGAGGCTGTAAAAAAAAGCCTGATACACCGATTTGGAATTTAGGAGTCTGTCTCACCCCAAAGATAACACCTAAATCAAGTAGATAATACAATCCAAATCAGATATCGCATCGGTAAGCTTTCTCTATTGTGTTAAAAAAAACACATTGGAATTGAGACCAGTTTCATTTAATGATGTGAAAAAAAAATATTAAAAAGTGAAATCATATTATTAAACTGACCGCAATATTACTTCTGTCATGGAACTACTCATAAAACCATACCTCGATATGTCTTCTGGTTCAAGCGTAATCTTGCAAGCTAGGTTGTATCTTATGCAGACTTCAAGTTGATATCGTCTTCTGCTCTACTTAAAGTTTTTACAGAGGGGAAAAAAGTAATAGTTTTCATGTTTACATTCCTATATTGTGTAATAGTTCATAGTTTGTTACCTATTATAGCCAAGGAAAAGAAAGAGAGGTTCCATAACTCTAATTTTTAGGGGTAGAGAGTTTAAATGAATGTGTATGTCATTTTTAATCTCAAATAAATAAAGGAGTAGGTCTATGCACTATGTGTAGTATTATGTATCGTATTTATGGTATTCTCCTGATTCCGAACAGTCTTGAATGCGAACATGAGATTTTTTATATATGGGGAGGAGTCCAGATTTCGGACACGCCATGTTACTATGCCATTCCACCCCTTATTATATAATAGAGGCGTTACACGGGGGCTTAGCAGCCGTACGTTCTTTCAGCCTCGTCAGTCTCAATTTAACTAAATTAAACACATGAGTATTTATAGGTTAGGTTAGGTTAGGTTAGGTTAGGGTAAGCTTGGTCAGGTGGAAAGTCCCGGTGGCTGGTGGGTGCTGCCAGTAACCCCTTTCACCCGTGTTCCCACCCTCACGTTGGAGTTCCCTTGAGTTGTTCTTTTACTTGTTTGAAATCTGGACATTGGATATTGCCCTGTTCGCAATCAGGATACAACCGTATTTATAATCGGACGTCAGACAAACCCTCTCCTTATTTGACTTGAACTTCTTGTTAATTCTATACCAGATGATTGGTTGACTACCGTGACTAGAGATTATTTTTATACATGTTTTCCCACTCTCCTCTCAAGTAAATGCGGGTTATTTCCTCTACCATCCTCATCTCTACTCTAATAGTAAAGGCGTATAGCCTTGAAGAATATTCAAACGCGGTGGAAAAAAAACACGCTAAAAACAAGTGATTTTAGGGTTGCATTTACACACGATCCACAAATTGCATTAGAGTAGTTCTCGTGTATGTATTTTCAACCGTCAAATTTCCCCTCCAACTATGCCGGCATGCAATAATGCTGTTCCAGATGTGTGCTAGGCAAGTTCGTGCAACAATGGATCTTGGAGAGAGGTTAATAACCAACGACTGTTCACGTTGTCAGACCAAGAGCTGCCCAATAAACACATCTTAGAGAACCGGGATCATATCCTGGTGGAATAAAATAGAGCATGAGAGTCCTCTACAAACTATTAGGCTAGCTCCTATTAATTTTTTTAGAAAAATCGTTTATAAAATCAAATCTAGGAAATTATTGGTTTGCTTTCCGAAGATATTATAAATAAAGGAAACTAAAACTTTAGAGAAGTTAAATGTGTATTTGACAGTGACGTGGAACTAAAATTCACCCGCTTCGGTGGCCGCGTGGTCTAACACACTACTCTTGCAGTAGTTCAGACTGCCTATGACGGGGAGATCAAGGTTCAAATCTCAGTCGGGAGTATTGACAGTGGTTTTAACAAAATGGTTTGCCACTCTCCCTCCACACAAATGCGGGTACACTTCCTATTAATATAACATTCCTAGTTTCTAAAACCATTAGCGGAACTAGTATATAAGCGTATAACTCGAACGGGCAGTAAGACGCAGTGCTTAAAAAACCACTAAAAGTCCTGACATTTATTAAAAGCTACTTTAAGTTATTTCTTTTATTATTACTATAAAATATTGTTTATATCATGTGCATTATTTCAATAGATATATTTTATTAAATATATTAATTATAATGTTTAATTTTACAATTATATGCTAATATTCAAACTTGTGTGGTTAGTTTATGATTTATGACGGTATAGAAAATATTTATTGATATGTATTTATATGTATATATATTGAAAAATAAATTATATTGATTCATTTAAAACATAATTTGTTTAAAAAATATATTTCATATTTATCAGTATGAGTTTGCTTGAACATTTTATATTTATGGAAAAACTTCTTTAATTTTTTTTTTAGAACCGCGTCTTACTACCCGTTCAGGTTATACGCCTCTATAATTATTACATTAATGGTATAGGAATTATGAAGGTTATATTCAGAGGAAGTGTACCTACATTTGCGTGGAGGGAGAAAGGAAAACCACTCTCAGTACACCCGAACCAGATTCAAAACTTGACCTCCCCATCATCAGCAGTTTAGTCTACTCAGTGGGTAGTGCGTTAACCACGCAGCCACCGAAGCGGATATTTTAAAATAAATTAAAGATACAACAGTATAACATATACATAACAATGTCTTGAAATTGATAATTTAAATAAATTCAATTATATATATCAACATGAGTTGGGATGTTTTAAATAAAGATTTAATTGTGATTTTTGATATATTTTTTTAAACACTTAACAAATGAGATATTAATGACAGTCTAATAGTTAGGGAGGCGAATGATGTACTAGAGTCTTTTCATTAGATTAGAGAGAGTACGGGAAATCTATCTTGCTAACTCACATGTGTAAGCCCACCCCAATGCCCCCGGAAACCAAAGATAGTGCGAGTCTTCTAACGTCGTAGAACCTCCGGCAACAGATGCGAGTCTTAATTTTAGTTGAATGACGTTATTGCTTTTTATTTTTAAATTAATAGGACAGTACATAGTTAGACCACTTTTATTTTAACACTTTCTCTGGAATGTTCACATTAATATGACTTTATGTGAATTTCGCGCGTGATAGAAAATAAACACATTTATATTTGTTTTGGTTTGAGCTGAAACTCGATTTTAACGCCAGTACCTGTTACCTTTATAACAGAACAAGTTTTTAAACAATCAAGTAATAACATATAAATACATTTTTTCATTTACTATTACTACCAGTACACACTATCCACATATTTATCCTTATGGAATAAAAATAAGTAAGGGAGTAACTAGATGAAATGTATCCACGTATGTATGGAGTGAGGGTAGAAACCAATTTAAGACATCATCCTTTAGTAAGACAAGCCGGGAGTCAAATCTCGATCCCTTCGTCACCAGAAAATAACAATTAGTCGATCGGTTTATACAATAATACAATAATACTATGCTACTGTGGAACTGGTTGTAACATATAGCCGAACTAATTAATGTTCTTCTGATAAGCCTATGATTTGACAAGCAAAAGTTTATTCAAACAAGTATAATACACCTGTATTTTAATGATCATAAAATATCATACTTCATGCCATTTTAATTCTGAATGGTAAGATTTGCTTGAGATTGCGTGTGCAGCTTAAGACGCTTGGTTATGATATATTTAGATTTCATTTCTCGCCCCTTTTTAATCAGCAAGACTTAAGTTGCATGATAAGTAAAAAGTTAGTCTACCTAATGATTGCATTGTATGGTGACTAAGAATTACATTTATTCAGATTCTCTTTCTTTATTATCAAAGTTATTCCAATTATTTAATTTTTCGCTATAATATAGTAGGATTCTGGTACGAAGGACATTTTAGAAAATTCAAACATATATTTTGGCGGTCAACAATGAAAACATATGATACAGAAGCCCCATGGCTTCTTTGGTGCTAACTGACAGTTCACAGCTGACTTCTGACAGTCAACATTTAGGAATATACCTAAATTTTGACTGTCAGAAGTGACAGCTGCTAAACACATGTTTTTTGCAGATCATATGGTTCGGTGTAGGGATACATAATTTGGTCTGGTAGATTTTCAAAGCCGTCAGCTGTCAGCTGTGAGCTGTCAGTCAGCACCAAAGAAGCCATGGGGCTACTGTAGATATTGATAATATTGATTAGAAGTGACAGCTGAAGATTATATTATGACTTGGTGTATGAATATATAAAATAACTTTTATATTCTGAAAATTGAAAAATGACACTTGGACACGGGAATCAAACCAGGGACCTTTGGCTTAGTACGCCAATGCTCTAGCCACTGAGCTATCCAGGAATCATCCCGTGTTATTTTTCACTTTTCAGAATATGATATCTAGAGGCGGCCATATCCGTACTAAAACATATTTGACTACAATTCTTGATAAAATAACTTTTAGTAATTCTTCTAAGTTCTACCTATCAGATAAGGTCTTTCCTAACAAAATTGTACTATTATTTCATTTTGCTCCCTTCTAATGTAAACATTTTTTAGGTAAACTATATTTTATGTTTGGTACAACGACCTAAAAATAGGTTCAGTTTTGAAATCAGGAACTGGTTAAAGACTCGTTAGTCGTGACGAAGTAATTTATTTATATGTATAAACATATATATATATGTGGGTTACAAAGTAACGGTAAGTTAATTGTTGTTGAATGTTGAATGGAATGAGTGAAGGTTGAATCTCGACCATGTCAACTAGAGATAATTTAAAATTCAAATTATATTGCGGTTTTGTGCATGATTCACTTTTAGTTTATGTTTATTAAGTTCAAACTAAACAGTCTTTATGAGCAAAGAGGTGTACCTACGCAAAAACAGTTAGGAATATGTATAAAATAAACGTATATTAGCTAACAATGACATTGAGCTGGCAACTATCAAAATGCAAACAATCCGTCTAAAGCCCCGTCCAGACTAGAACAGAACAAAGAAAACAGAAATGTTTGCGACAAGTGTGGACGGTTTTCCGAACAGAACATTGTAACAAAATGTGTTCGTTGTTCTGTTCGGCACCGATCCACCAGTTGTCGGTTTTTTCCCCGTCGCATCAAAGGATGTTCATATTCGGTCTTGTTCTAGTCTGGACGCCTTCGCAAACATTTCTCCGAACACACAGTCGTTGGCTGCACAGCAGCGGAATCGCACGCGTTTTTGACTTTTGTAATTAAATCTACATATATCATTTGACGAATGTATTTCTTCATGCGTGTGTGTGTGTGTGTGTTGAGTTAATACTTTGGTATTATCTTGTCATCCACCATCGGTGGTATTTTTGTATATTTTTTCTTTGATAGTAATGCTACTTGTACACGTTTTTTCATCGCATCACCGATATTGAAACACAAATGAGCTAGATGGAAATAATTATGTAGTTACCAGCTATGGGAACACGCTGCGATCATGTTCGTGAACTTGTTCTGTTCGAGTCTGGAAACTCGGCCACAGAGAACAGAACAACGAACATGTTCATGGAAATGTTCGTGTTCGTTGTTCTGTTCAAGTCCGGACGCGGCCTTAAATGACAATTTAATAAAAATATCTTGGTTAATGAATACATCTAAATATATTCAGAAACTTTTTTTTTTGCTTGTTATGGTACAATTTCTCAACATTTAACCTTTCTCATGCCTATTTCATTAGTATAGCCTAGGCTGGCCTTTTGGTTTAATAATTAGCATTCTTATATATTAGTCCGACACCTTAGCTCAGTCGGTAGCGTGTCTCTCTACTGAGCTATGGGTCCCAAGTTCGATTACCGGCATGATCGAATATTTATCATTGATGAAAATATGGGTTTGCCCTACCACATTAATAAAATAACAGCCAGGGACTGGATGTTCTGCCAGTCCTAGTCATAAGTTAGATATATATTGCATATATGAAGCTACGACAAGCCTAGCAAACCGGTAGTGGTAAACTATATATGGCTTGAATAAATACTGAACCATACCACAAACTGGTAACAACAATAAATATAAAACAATTGCTAGCTACTCATCTAAAGGCCACCGGTTCGATTCATGTTGGTACAATGGTTGATTTTCCTGAAGAGGAATTGTTCCTATGGTCACCATGTTCTGGTAAGTTAAACCTTAATTGATTCTAAAACATCTACCTGCAACCTATAATCATCATCATATCATTGGAACGAAGAAACCACACCTACATGGTGTCCCGACCTCAAAAGAAGGCTACATATCCGTCACTGTCAGTAGAGAATCAGCAGACAAACCCTCGTGGCATACGAAAAAAAAAAAGATCCATTATGATAATATGTACTTTTTACTCATTTTAATTTAACTTACAATCGTACATCTCCGTAGCTGAGTGGCCTAGGCTGCTAAACTGCAGCTATAGTGTGACGTAAATTGACCTTTAATGATAGAGCCCTTTTTATATAAAAAATACCTTTTAGAAACAATTAATTTTTTGCGGTCAACATTGATGACATTTTACTATTGATTGCTGTTTTTTTTATATATTAATTGATAATATCCATCAAAAGCGTCAGTCGTACAAATATGTTAAAGTAGGTCTAGTAACGTTTCTGTCAGATAAGGTTCATCCTATAAAAATTAGACTGTACCTGATTTTATGAAAGAATCGCATTTGTTGCCCTTTGAAAGTAATTGATTGATACATTGAATTTAGGTGATGGATGTAAAACATAGGTTATTTATTTTAATTAAAATAATCGATATCGGCTTAATTTAGGTGTTAGAGATGAGGAGGCTAACTGTGTAACCCTTATCATGGCAAACATAAATACATTTCTGAGTGAATAAATAAATCTCCACGTATTTATAAATTTCCCCTTGTCTTGAATTCTAAAGAGAACACTTTGTAGTTTCAGATCTCTATAGCTTTATACAGAACTAACTAAAACACACCGTTTTAGGGTTGTGGAACGAAAATGAGTTTTGTTTTTCTTCCAAAGTGACACTTCACGTGTGTTTTTTTTTAATCTTAAGCCACGACTGGTTCAGAAACAGTGGGAAAGGATACACAGTTTCTTTCTCCCTTTCCTCCTCCAATTCTAAATCCCTTACCTACTTCAACAACGGCTAAACCCCCCCTGTTGTTAACTGTCCTCTTTATATTGTATTCTCTGTCTATGTGTAAGGTTCGTTGGTGTTTCGACAGAAACTTGTATCAGTCCTTCTCGTCTCACCCTGCACTTGAATTGTGGAGAGGAACATGTAGAGAGAGTCCTTGTGTGATAGGGGGAACACAAATATGTATACTTGTATAGTTCTGGTAGTTCTCAAATACTAAACAGAAACTCTCAGGGAGTGGAAAACGCCCTATTTCGGGTTGAATTCCAGATAGTCAGACACCTTTAGCTCAGTCAGTAGCGTACCTGGCTTTAAAGCTAAGAGTCCCGGGTTCGATTAACATCCTAGCCAGAATATATGTAACTATTGAGATGTGTATTTTCCCTTTCACAGTGATTAACTAATGTATGGAGGCTGAGTGTTGTGTCTGTTCTATATTTAAGTTAATTTTTAAGTTGAGTGCTGATTTAACCAGTCGGTTCAAAAAGTGCATGTTTTATAGCTCAAATAAAAAAAACATTGAAAGAACCTACTTATGTGGTTCAAATGGCTTAAGAAGTCAGTATCGTAATATATTGGACTGCTGGTGGTGGAGAGATCAGGGTTTGAATCCAGATCGAGTGTACTGGGAGTGTTTTTTTCCTAAATAGTTTTCCACTCTCCCCCTCCACGCAAATACAAAAACACTCTCGTCCGAATTCATCCTTTTTCATCCTTAAAATATTAGCACAGTTAGTACATATACTTATAAACCGAACGAGTCAGACGTGGTGTTAGAAAAAATCCAGAAATTTAAGTGTTTGTCATATTATTATTTTAGTAGGAAAGAACCTTTATAGAAAAAACACACAATAAAAAGTTGTCAGCTGTGACAACATTTTATTATTGCCTATAACGGGAGAGGATAGCTTAGTGAAGTTCATCCGAATCAGAGTTTAAAAGGATTGTATAGCCACAGTGAAAAAAACAAATACATGTAGAAAACATCGTATAATTCACCCAACTACGATTCGAACTTTGAACCGCCCAGTCACTGACAGTTCAGACTATTTTAAGGCTAGTGCCTTTGTTCACGTATCCAATACTATGGGCAGTGTTAGTGATATTCTTTCATTTTTCTGTTGAGTTCATGCTATACTTAAATAATATATACAAAACAATAATTTTAACAGTTGCTCTCCATAAGTGTGAAACGCGCTACATACCGTGTACTCATCACAATACATTGTCGGGATGATCAAGTCTCGTAGAGTACGGTGTACAGGACATGCAGCGCGAATGGGAGAATCTAGAATCTTGTTCAGGGTATTGACTGACAAAACCAATGGGAAGAACTAACCGTAGATGGGAAGATATCATTAGAATGAGCCTGAAAGAACTAGGGTGTAATGAGGTGGACTGGATAGAACTAGCTTAAGATAGGGACAAGGCATGATGAGGTGGACTAGATAAAACTAGCTCAAGATAGTCATAGGGTGTAATGAGGTGGACTGGATAGAGCTAGCTCAAGATATGGATAGGTGGCGTAAGTGCGGCAATGAACTTGCAAGTTTTTAATGCCATATATTAAGTAAGTTCATGATCTGTATGTTATGCTATCTATCCAAATATATGGCAGTAATTAATATTTGGATTGCTCTTTTTGACCACAAAATGTGGCCAACTATTCATTCTAAGCCTCACCGCGGGCAGTTTGATTTTTGTTACTAAAACCTGTACTAAACAAAGTTTAGATACAATGGAAATATATATTTAATTTATACTTTAACCTACATACCAACTAGTGATATTGCAATCCAGACCCTATTAAAATAAATCTGAGGGAAAAACTAGATTTTTTTTTTATAAATCTCTGCCAAAAGAAATGTTTATTTTAAAAATGCCATCTGTGAGCATTTGTATATGACGGATTCCACTTTTCATCACCTCCACTTGTTCCTATCAACTCTAGTGGAAATAAAACACAAACATTCGCAAACACATTCGTGAGGGAGGGTCGGAGGGGGGGAGAAAGGGGGCTAAAAATGACGGAATATAAATATCTAGAAGACAGAGAAAGTTACTCCTACTACAATGCACTTCACCAGTCCCAATGGATGCTATTTTTATAAATATTTTTGTAGTATTCTGTATCTACTAGAGTTGATAGAAACGAACAGAGAATGAGAACTAGTGTATAATTCAGTGTTTGTGTTCGGCTCTAGTTTAGATTATAAAAGTTTGTGGCGTGGGTTTGACTGGTTCTAGAAATAACATACCATCATCACTCCAATAAATCATAAGCCACTGGGAATCTTTAGACGATGGTGAATGTGAATAAAGGCGCGCAGAAACATGAAGCTTAGCGTTCAGTTATATATATTTTTTTTGCTACGCGTCTTACCATACGTTTGGGCATTACGCACTTAATTATTTTTTTAGCACTGCGTTTTACTACCTGTTTGGGTTATACGTTTATGTACTAATTACGCTAAGGGTTTTAGAGATGAGGAAGGCTATATTTAGAGGAAGAGATCAGGCATTTGCGGGAAGAGAGCGGGGAACCTTAGTTCAGTCGGTATTGCATCTTTTCTATTTTTTAATTTCAGCATCGACTCTTACTACACGTTCGGCTTAAACACCTATATACTAATTACTTTAGTGCAATAGGGAAGAGGAAGGTCGAATATAGAGTAGTTTTACACGCATTTGCGTGGAAGGATAGTGAGAAACCATTAGGAAAGACTACCCTTAAAACACCCAACTGGGATTCTAACCCTGATATCCCCTTATTCGGCAATACGGTCTGTTATGAATTAAACCACGCAACCACCAAAACGGGTGTGGATTAATTTAAACTTTAGATTTAAATTAATTTTTTTCGTGTTTTGTGTCGTAGTACCTAGCTATCTAAATATTTCCATGAAGGGGAAGGACAAAGAAATGTACCTGCATTTGCGTGAAAAAGTGTGAAACCGTAGAGAAATACCAGCCTCAGTAATCTCGGGAGAGATCCGAACCCACAACTCCCCGTTAATGGCAAATCAGACAATATGAGACTGACATCTCCATCCACGAGGCAAATTTCAAGAAAAACCACAGTTTAATTTTATCGCGTACTCTGCCTATAAAGTACATGTTGTATTTATTTATGTTCTATATTGTATTATGGAGCCTCACTCTTATGTAGAACTAGAAATAAATGGGATAGAATAACAATATATGGACTTATAAGGGAATATTAAAATAGGAAATAAGGCTTGAAATATGATAATTTGACTTCGAGTTAAAGATGATTTACAAGAAATAAATAAATAAATATGTTATTGTCTACAGCCTATCTATAATAGGATTTTGGTAAGAAGAAACTTTCAGGAAATACAGCCATATTTTTGGGGCCAACGTAAATTTTACCATATTATCAGTGTTATTGTATAGGTACTTATAATTATAACGTCGTTCAACAGTGAGAGTTGTAAATCACATAAATTGACTATGAATTTATTAAATTAGCTTGTAGCTTTTCCAGCTGTCAGATAGACCCCTTCTTAAGAAAATTAAACTATATTTAAATCGAATACAAGCATTTAAGGTGGGGATGAAGGAAAAGTGTGAAAAGAACAGGTTTTTTTTGCAATTTATGTAACACAACCTTTTTTTGATGAAAATAAATAAAATATTTCTCCAGTAGAAACATAAAGTTTAGTTTTCCTCACAAGGTGATATTAACAGTTCTTGAATATCTCTTGACTAAAGAGGCATTATATGGGTGATATCAACAGTTCTTGAATATCTCTTGACTAAAGAGGCATTAGATGATAAACTTTTTAAATGAAGAGAAACAGTGATCATTAAATTCCAGGACACCCTTGAGAGATATTAAAAAACCTTTGGTTACCATGTGAAGAAAATTAAACTTTATGTTTCTGCTGGAGCAATATTTGATTTATTTTGGCTACAATAATGTTTTGCTATAAAAACTGTAACCTTTTCTCGCGTCCCCTACACTCCCGCCTTAACTCTTATAACCTGCTCCATTATAATGTCTGCTCGCACACCCAGAATCCATCTTTCTGGACCAGAATCGTCTCCATCTGCCCCCTCTTCACGTTGACGCTAAACAGAGACAAATCCATGTCAATCTGGTTCTCCTCGAGTGCGTTCACGGGATGAGACGAGAGGGGTTGAAGGGAATGGAGAGGAGGGGAGGTTAAGATGGAGAGGGTTGCAGAGGTTAAAACGACGTCAAGAAGTAAGGGACAAATTCTTACCAAAACAAAGGCATAAGTGTTAGAGGTGGAAGGGCTGTGTTTAGAAGAAGAAAAAAAAGTCTTACCATAGTCTAGAAAACTAATACTATGCTTTTCCATCCATATCTTTGTGTGTTTCGAGACTGCTGTGAATTTAAAGTAAGGTTCATTTAGAGCAGGGATGTGAAAACTTACTTACAGGAGGGCCAAATGAAAAATTAAATATAAAAAAATTGCAGGTTGAATATTTTCCCCTTCAAAATTCACTTAAAAATGATATACACACATGATAGACTGAATGAAATATATTCTGAAAATTGAAAAAAATTGAAAAATGAAACCTGGACACGGGAATCGAACCTGGGACCTTTGGCTTAGTACGCCAATGCTCTAACCACGGAGCTATCCAGGAATCGTACCGTGTTCAGGGTCATTCTTCACTCATATTTTAAGGCAGAGTCAATGATGGACGCGCGCCAAATCGTGATTTTATTAAGATCACGAGCTATCAGATAACGCAGTCACCTTCGACTCGGTAGTTGGGTTATTGCTGCCACTTGTACAATTATTATAATTGTAAGGGATTGCATATTTAAGAATCAAATAGCCAAAGCTATTATTTTTTGCTTTTTAGTGAGGACTACTCCATCTAGATGTCATTTTTCAATCTTCAGAATATGATATCTAGATGGAATAGTCCTCATTAAAAAGCATAAATAATACCTTTGGCTATTTTATTTCTGAATGAAATGCATTGAGAGGGCAAACCAATCATAAATACCTGAGTGGCTTAGTATGTTTTTAAGTTCATTCAAGAGATTTATTCTCTAAGATCACTTTTCCTAAGTTTTATGGTTGAAAATACTCGTTCACAAGGACATGAAGATGCAAACACTGCTCTATATATTTGGGCAGGCTTTACCAATTTTCACATTAGATTAGCTATCCCGCGGGCCGGATTGAACACACCAGCGGGCCGTAATATGCCCATCCTTGTTTTAGAGTGTCCTTCGTTTAACTTGAACAGTAGCAAGCTTACCTTACATTTTCCCACTATGGTGTAATTTATAAGATAGGGACATAGTCTAGTCCGTCAAGGTAGGACTGATACCTTTCGAGCGTAAACGGCTTGTGCATTATTTTGGCAGATACCAATAAATAAATCTAATGTAATAATATTTTGTGCATCACATCTTATTACTCGTCCGAATTGTCTGCATATTTAAACTAATGGAGTAGGGATAAGAAAGACGGAGCTTGGAGGAAATATGCATGCATTTTCTAAGGGGGGAGGGGCCCTTAAGGGTGAGTTAGAAGGTGGTTGAAATTAGGGAATTTATGAGGGAAAAAACCACTCTCAAAGCATCCAACCTAGCTTTGAATCCAGACCTTCCGTCACTAAAGAACTAAAATAGACTAAACCAGCGGTTCTTTTGTGTGTCCACCAAAGACAATTTTTAAAATATGGTTTTCTTAACTACACTAGCTACAGGTAGCAGTGGTGGCACATTCAAATCTTCATATGAAAGGCTTTATCCGATAGCTAGAAAATATACTTTATCTACTTTCATCCATTCATGCGCAAAGTCATGTATTCTGTAGCTTTCTCTCTTGATGGTTATTAGTCTCTCTTTGTTAGTGTTATTTTATAGTTGTTGTTAGAAACTACCAACTAGTTTTTAACTTTATTTGAGATATATAACTTGCAATTTCTGAACCGACTTATATTAGCACACAAGAATTTCTATGAGTGAGAGCGAAAGAGACTACAAATTTTGCTGAAAAAGGTATTTTATAATACCTTCCAGGGTTATTTTAAATGGCACAATCGACATGGGAAAGATGGCTTTACTTTCCCTCCGAAGGAAGTTGCGCTACGAATTTTTACCGCCCAAGAAAAATCCGTCAACCCAAACTGGGTTTGAACCCACGAATATCAGGTCCAAAGGCGAGCACTTTAACACAAGCCCACCAAGGTTGCCAATGAAATAGTGAAAATTTATTAATTTTAACCAGAAATAAAGTTCGTATTTTCTAAAAGAACCTCCGTATGAAAATTAGACTATAATAGTGATTGTCTTGGTTTAATTTCAACTTCATTGTGTGCATTTCTAATTATTCCACTTCAAAGGTCGACCATTTTGACTTATGTTTGTTTTCCTCTTGAAAACCCTTCCAATAAGAAATGGAATGTCTGAGAGGGGTGAAGAGAGAAAAAACAAGGAAACAATTTGGATTCTGTCACCCTTGATTCCATTTTTCATCTCCAGCAGGCGCCACTGCGGTTTTCTCTGAGAGTCATTTTGGTACTCTTAAAAGAGAGCAACAGAAAAGGGAGAAAGCGAAAAAAAAAAAACAAAGTCGTTTTATCTTCTAAGAACGTTTAGAAGAAGGAAAAAAAACAACCTCTTCACTCTGTTACAGGAGTCGTTCCAATAGATGCGTGAGAGTTTCTTTTTACCTAGTGGTTTGTAGTATTGGTAAAGAAGATTACTACAAGATAGTAGGTATCTGAAGTTTACAAAATAACTAGAACAAATTTAATATTTTATTACGTAAAATTAAATGTTCAATAGTTGTCCATTTGAACAGCATTGCATTGGATGGTTGCCTGTTCTTTGAGGATAATGCATTCACACATATTTAATTAACACTCAAGAGATGTACTAAGGCGTCACTCTCGTGTTAGGGTGCGTGCATGATGAGGAGCTTGCACATCGCCAATCACTCCTATCTCCACACATCACTCATCACTCCTATCTTCACACATCGCTCATGGAACATCCTGTGCATACCAAGCAGATCACTCATCACTACTATCTCCACACATCGCTCATCACTCCTATCTTCACACATCGCTCATGGAACATCTTGTGCATACCGAGCAAATCACTCATCGCACTTCGCACCCGGCTAGAGAAAACCAGTCTGTATGGAGCATTCCTACTGCATTGTTTCTTACATGTCTTTTTATTTTTTTATTTAAAGATTTTTAATTTTACTTTTAAAGTATTTATAAAAACAGGGGAAAAAATATTTGACAGCAGTAATAATGATAGTGTTGACATGTCAGCAGCGGTCGGAGTGAAGTGTGGAGACTGAGGTCACGCCTCCGTTTCTTTATATGGGTTTGTTTCTACAACTTGTACGATGTGTGGAGATAGGAGTGACGAGCGATGTGTGGAGATAGGAGTGATGAGCGATGTGTGGAGATAGGAGTGATGAGCGATGTGCGGAGATAGGAGTGACGGGTGATGTGCGGAGATAGGAGTGATGAGCGATGTGTGGAGATAGGAGTGACGGGCGATGTGTGGAGATAGGAGTGATGAGCGATATGTGGAGATAGGAGTGACGGGCGATGTGCGGAGATAGGAGTGATGAGCGATGTGTGGAAATAGGAGTGACGAGCGATGTGTGGAGATAGGAGTGACGGGTGATGTGTGGAGATAGGAGTGATGAGCGATGTGTGGAGATAGGAGTGACGGGCGATGTGCAGAGATAGGAGTGACGGGCGATGTGCAGAGATAGGAGTGATGAGCGATGTGTGGAGATAGAAGTGACGGGCGATGTGTGGAGATAGGAGTGATGAGCGATGTGTGGAGATAGGAGTGATGAGCGATGTGTGGAGATAGGAGTGATGGGCGATGTGTGGAGATAGGAGTAATGAGTGATCTGCGCGCTCCTCGGCATGCACGCACCCTTAGACTGGCCTGCTGATGAAGGGCAGATCGGGTCTCGAATCTTGATCAATTTACTGAGGGTGATTCTTCCTAAATGGTTTCCCACTTTCCTTACACGCAAATGTGGGTAGATTACCTCAAAAATGTTTCCTTTCCCATACCTCCTCCATTAGAGTAATTAACATGTATGCATATAACCCGAACGTGGTGATAATAAAAAGCTGATTTAATTACATATATTATACATACAAAGGGATATCAAATCTTTCCACGACTGAGGGCTGCATAAGTTCTTGGGGAATTGTTCGGGGGTCATACATTATATTTATTATACTACCTAATGCCAAAACATAATATAATACATACAATGCATACATGACATTACATGGCATTACACGGCATTACACGACACTTCACGACATTAGACGGCATTACACGGCATTACACGACATTACACGGCACTACATACATACATACAAAGACGTAGAAAGCTAATTTTTCTAGGGTGGGGAGGGTCAGCTAAAAAATGTGTGTATATCAAATTTCAGGGATGGTCCGGACCCCCCTTCAGCCCGAACTGTGCCTTTCTACGCCCCTTTGCTATGTATCATGTAAAATACTGCCTGGATATCCCATTTTAGAAAAAATATTAGAGCCATTTTCGAAATTTTTTGAGTTTAAAAAAAAAGTCATGTGTAAACTTACTATAAATCAATTTTTCTTTTGAAAAACAAGTATACAGTGCTATTTATCATGTAAACTACTCCTATGGTGCACATTTTAAACAAAATCGTAGAGCAATTTTCGAAACAGTATTATTTTCAAAAAGTATTGGTTACTCACTACCCTTAAGCGAATTCTCCGACAAATTAGGTATACGGTATTCCTTGTTATGTCAAATACACTCCAGATATCTATTTTAAACAAAATTGTTAGAAATACTAAAATGTTTTGTTTATTATCCTGAGGCACTTTTCAATTATTAATGTTTGACAATAATTTGAAATAAAAGGACAAATGTTTTAATAATACTTATTAATTATTATTATATTTGTTATTTTAATTTTTGTTTTTTTACTGTGATACATACATAGTGTCATCTGCGAGATTATTACACTTTTAGGTCAAAAGTATATATGCTCTGCTTGTTATGACCGTAACTTTTGTGAAGGTTGTTTTGTGTTTTCTTTAAAAAGGGTAAAGTGGGATAATTCAGGACGTCTGGCATCCGTGGCCACTTGAGATGTCTGCTAGGTTTAGGGATGAAAGAACAGAGGAGGGAATTGAGAAGTCTATCTTTAGATAACTTTTGCTGTACTTTAAACATTTAATTTAGGTTTAGCCTTTTTTTTTTATACGTCCTACATTAATTCAACTAGAATGATATTTTTTTGTTTAGCTTGTTAAATTTTCTAATCAAACAACATAAAACATTTTAAAGACTTTATTTAATTCTAAAATTCTTCCAAATAGGTTGTTTTATTTGAAGCAATAACTTAAGAGACTAATCAAAACATGTCATATACATCCCTTTACCCTCAAAGAGGTTTACCTTTCACGCTTCCACTATGGATTAGAATATAAGATAGGGCCATGGTGTAATCCTTCAAGGTAAGACTGTATTCGAAAGCCTCTTTCCTGAATTTATTTAAGGTATGATTTAATTTTTACTTTTTATTGATCTGTCACGTAGATTTTTACTTCCAAAAGATTCCCGTGATTTATTAGCTCTGACTTTGAGAACAAAGGTATCGTCATTTTAATATTTACCAACGTCAAAAGACACGTGGACTAAATTTCAGTCTAGTCTCATACGATTTTTTTGATAACAGGAAGCTCGGGGTCAGAATACGAGTGAGATGTACAAAGCTTTTTTTGGTAAATCATTTCCCACGCATCTTTATGATCCCTATCTTGTTAGTATAATTAACTGTAGCAAGCCAGGACGGGCAGTTAAATGCGGAGAGATACCAAAATAAATTTAATATGTGGAAGGAAACGCGAGTCTAGCTACGTTTAAAAAAATGTTTACAATAAAAAAAAACCTTTTTGGCCAAAATAAATAAACCATTGATTGACTAGTTACATTTAGTTTAATTTTCTGCATAAATTAATATCAACAGCTGTTCTTGAATACTTGCCATGGGGATCGTGGAATTTTAACAAGACTTTTTATTTTTCAGTAAAAAATATTTGTTCTAGTGCTACTATGCCCATGACTGATATTCAAGGACTGTTTCTTTTTTATTACTGCGTCTTATTACCTGTTCATATTATTCGCATGTATTATAATTACCCGCATTGGTGGCGTAGTTAGCTAACGCGCTAGTCGTGTTGAGCTTGACTGCCGAGGACGGGGAGATCGAGGTTCGAATCTCGGTCGGATGAACTGGGGGTGGCTTTTCCTAAATGGTTCTCCACTCTTCCTACACGCAAATGCGGGCTCACTTCCTCTATATTCAACCTTCCCAATTTCTAACCCATTAGCGTAATTAGTACTTAAGCGTATAACTCGAACGGGTAGTAAGACGCGGTGCTAAATAATAAAAAACTATATATTATAATTACTCTAAAAGGGTAGGGATGTGGGAGGAAGCATTTTATAATTTAGAAGTAGGTCTAATCCACCCGCACTTGCATGGGAGGAGAGTGGGAAACCATTTAGGGGAAAACCACCCTCCAAGAAATGTTGAGATTAGTCTACTTTAGTGTATAGATTAAAAACTAAACAAAACATATCTACTTGAGGAATATTTCATTTATTTTACCCAAACATGCTTTTTTGTTAGAAAAACCCTACAACTTGCATTCCCTTCTATCACACTTCTTTTTAAGCACCGCGTCTTACTGCCCGTTTGGGTTACACAGTTATTATTTGCTTACTACTATAGGGATGATTAAGTTTGAATTTAAAGGAACTGTACCCAAATTTGCGTGGAGGGAGATTGGAAAACAATTTAGGAAATAAACATCATCAGTACATCCGACCAGGATTTGAACCTCTATCTCCCTATCATCGGAAGCACAATCTACTTTGAGAGTAATGACTTAGACCATGCGGCCACCGAATCGGGTACAACATAAATTAAATTTCTCTGTGATCAATAATAAAATCTTGTATTTTAATACAAGAGTATATTTAAACTGTACCTGCACACGATCTTAATAAAAAAAACACACACACAGAAAAAGTTACATATCCTCCATCCCCCTTTTCACCCCTCTTACAAAATCCTGACCAATCTCAGAATAAAGCACGCTGTACCCCCTCCCTCTCCCCCTGCCGACCGTAATTTACTTAAAGGTCCAAGCAAATTAATTGTTGTTAATTAATTCTCAGCAGGGACTCTCCAGTCTTATCAAAGTGACCACACAGAAAGAGGGGAGGTCAGGGTGGCTAGAATCGACATTGTTTTGTTACTTTCCGTAATGGCGTCATGAGGGGGCGGGCAGGATTGCCAACGCAACACTATATTTTCCAAGAAAACTCCTCACACCCGTTTTATGCTCCAATTAACAGCTTAACAATCTAACTTTAATTTGTCGATTTTGTGTCTAGTTGTATGAGGGTCAATCTGTATCGTCGAATCATTTCACTTTCAACCTTAATAATAAAAAAAAACTACCACATCATAGGGTTTCTGTAGAAACTTGTGTGTTCTTGCGTCAGGGGGAGGAATATAATGTTTGCCTGTTGCAGACCTTCATAATTTTAATGAATTTTGGAACATATATTGGTGACATGTCGAAATATAATGTCCTCTGCATGAATTTGAGGTCAAATGGTTTTAAGGAATCGCTCTCGCAATCAGATTGGGTTGGTCGATGAGGGGAAAATCTGGGTTCGAATCAGGGATAGGTCAAGGTTTTCATGCCCCCTAGCTGGGTCCTAAAAATTTGCGCCCTGGTGGTATTCCGTATAATGTAAATAAATTGAACCCCCTTAAAGACGCAAAAAAAACAAAGGGTTATATGATATCAGGAAAAAGGAAAATAATGAAAAAGAGATAAATGAATAAAAAATAAGTTGCAAACCCTCCCGCCCCTCTCCCAACCCCCACCGTCCCTCCTTTTAATCAATGTGTGCACAAATATTATATCTTCTTTTCTTCCTATTTTCTTAATATTTTCATAAACCTATAATAATTTGTTTTCATCACAACGTCTTTAAAAATCCTTATTAACAAATATATTATATTATATTCCTATGGTCTAGTAAATTGCGTTATCTAACTTTTTATAAATAGGATGAGAATTGAGAGTTCTAACTATTTACACCAACACTTGAAAGTCTTACCCGCCATACAGTCAACCGGGGTTGAACCTTACCTGCCCGAGACCAGAATCAGAGGTGCCAACAGCTCACCCAAACCTAACGGTTAGCATTCGTACTCTAATATTTTAATAAAACCATCAAATGGCAGGGGGTTGGATACGTAAAAGCCACCCCCGAGATGAGTCAGCATCCTACCCACCCCGCCCACACACACCCTATGCAGGAAGGAACAGTGGCGGGTCAGGTCGGATGTGGGGGAGGGGAAAGGGAGGAGGGGTAACACACGTGGGCTGGTCACGTGTCCAAAGCACGCACTTTACCTCACCAGTCTAGCCGTCACACGACCCGAAACCCTTTAAATTTATTTTTATTTTTCTAATCACTCGCTCTTATTTGATTACTTAAAAAAAAATCTCTTAACGAAATTGTAACATTTTATTGTACGTTATCGAATTGGTCATGACCAATGTCAGACAGAGCTACACGGGAAAGGTTGAAACAGTTTTTTTTTAGTTCTTTTTCATTAAACTCCGTAAGTTAACTATAAAAAAAACGCTTCGGTGGCCGCATGCTCTAAGGCTTCAATTTCGTGTTGGACTAGACTGCCGATGTCAAGGAGATTAGGGTTCAAATACCGGTCGTGTGTGCTGAAGGTGGTGTTTCCAAAATAGTTTTCCACTTTCCCTGAACGCAAATGCGGGTAAACTTCCTTTAAAGTTAGTATTTCTTATCCCTAACTCATAAATGTAAGTAGTACACATGCGTATAACCTGAACAGTTAGTAAGACGAGCTTATAAAATAAATAAATAAAGAAAAAGTATTGTAATCGTGAAAGTTTTTGACTGCGAGATCATGTGTTTCTGAATCTAAAAAAGTATATTTGATAATTCTTTGTCTGTCTGTCTGTATGTCTGTCAGCTTATAATACACATATGAGAAGGTTTGTGTGATTGTGTCACGTCATTTATTTTAAACGTTCCGTTGTAATAAATATATTAGGATTATGGAAATGAGGAGTTTTTAGAAAATACACATTTTTTGCTGTCAACAACGATAACATTTTACTTATAATTTAAAAAAATCCTTCATGCTGTCAGTCCATAATCGAGCAATACTGACTGAGTGGCCACCATCTGTTGGCAAAGATAGTGCCAACTTCTGCGAATAAAGGGTGTCATGTGGTCATTACAATGAAACCTCCAGTTTTCTAGACCGTAGCCGTTACTTTTTCATTCAAGGAGCTCTTATATTGTCCTCTTGACCTCACGAGGCTGAGTTGACCCCGTTCCAGACCCACTGTTTCATAGAATATCTGGAAGTGCTGGGGATCAAACCCAGGACCTCTGGATCTGTAGCCAAGAACTTTTACCACAAAATCACAGAGGCGGTAAACTTTATTATTATTGTCATTTCATAGATTTCAATATTATCTATACAAATTTACATCTACAGATCACATAGCGTGGCTTGTGAATAGGTTAAAATATATCCAATTACTATTCTATCTGACAAAATAAGGTTTTTTTTTTCTATTAAAATTGGTCTCAACCAAAGTGGCATGCAAGATTGTGCGCGTTAAATACAATGTACTCAAGTCAAACGGTCTCCATCATTACAATTCCGTATAAGAATTAATTCTGACTTTCATTTCTAGCACTACTTAGTTTTCAAAATGGTTTCAATTGGTCGTAATTTCAAAAGGATGGAATAGAAACGCAAATAAGAGAACAAAACAGTTGAATGGGAACATTTTACAAACCCACACAGCTAGTCCTCAAAACAGAAGGAAGAGTTAAAAAAAAGTTATAATTAGCTATTGGAATTAAGTAGAAGAAAACGTGTTGTTAATTAAGTTAATTTGCCTTGGAGGTGTTTTTACTAAGGTTTCAGACTTCTTCCATTTCTCCGGCCGCACGTCTTACGTTCTTTGGGGGTGAAAAGGGGGTCGGGTTTGGGGTAGGGGGGCGAAAGGGTGTCTTTAACTACCCCGTGCCGCGCGCTCAAAAAGTTTTTTCCCGAGGAAAAGACGTACACAAGGTAATGCCATAATTCCACCTGTTTTTGACGGAGAGGGGTGAAGTTAAAACGGAGGGGAAGAGGGGGTCAGAGGGGGTTTGTTGGAAAATTTATATTTCTTGAGGGAAGACAAGGGGTTGAAAAAAAAATATCTCAATTTAAAGAGGGAGTAGAAATAAAAGGAGTAATAGTATATAGCAAGGCAAGGTGAGGTCTTTTTATAATGCGTCGTTGTTGGAAGCAAAGTAATATTACTTCTTCTTAGGAAATATATTAAATGCAATTAATTTCTTTCATATTCCATTACAGCGTGTTGCGAGCTTGGTGTAGTATCCCTCTTTCCCTGTTTATCTCCCTCCCCTCTCCCACCCCCCGTGGAGAGCACCTTCGATGGAGAAGACTAGTTCAAGATGTAAAGAAGAGTGGAACATCAGCATAATGTTTTAATATAGGAATCCGGCCAGAGTGGGTTTTACATCATAGGCACTAGAAAGGTGATCCAATATATTTAGGGCTCGTTCTATTACATTTGGAATGATAATACTATATCAAACTGAAGTTTTACAAGTTTTATAAAGAAGAGAGAAAAGGAAGGTAACATACTTGGCCTACTTTATAATGCAATGAATTTAAAATTATTTGGTTCTTTAAGAGAAATTTGATCATTATTTATTTCTCAATAATGCTTTTGATTCGTATTCAATGTGACATGTTTTTGAACATTTAGGTTTCAATATGTAGCCCGTCTAATGTAGTAAAAAAAATCATGAAGTACAAAACAGTAAAGAAATTTTAAAATAAAAGTGTTGAAACTAGAAAAATATATGTTAATAAGGTTTTGAGTGAAAGATAATATTATCTTAAAATGATTTTGTATTATAATAAAATACATTTAATTAATACTTTTGGAAGTTAATATTTAATACATTGCGAACAACGTTTATAATTTTGTAAAAGTTTCAAACGTTTATATAAAAACAATTTTTCAATAAGAATCGGTTAAAAAAATTATTTTATTTATATGCGTCCTTTCATTTTATTGACTAACTCAGATGATCTTGATTATTATTAATACTATTTATTATAATAAAGTTTTATTTTGTGGAAGATCTTTAGCTAATTTACTTGGACAACGAGTTTATAAGCTATAACATCGTTGACGAATTAAGTCAACAAAAATGCTATCGGGTGTGGTATCACTTTAAAGGTCTAGTGGGTATTCTTTTATTAATTTGTGAATTTGTAGTTACCCGAATAAATTACCATTGGAACTCACCGAAACGGACTTCCGGTAGTAAAACGAAACACTCTAAATATGTTTTGTAAGGTGTAACTAGCACGTTGGGCTTGTGTTTATATTAATACAACAAGCGCACGTCTATGTCCTAGCTGTAATAATTCTTAAAAATATGTAAACTTATTGCTAGGTAGAACGTTTGATATTCATTTTATTGGAATCATTTGTTTCATCTGAAAGCTTTGTTTTAACAATATTTGATTACCATTATTCTTCTCAGCTATTAGTATTGTTAATACGATACTGGGAGTCGTAAACATCTTTGTGGTAGATCTTTAAGAACATAAGAAGTTAGTATCTTATTTAATATACTCAAAATTGTTATATTATTTAAATTCAAAATTAAAGTAGGACTTAAATAACCATCCTTGCCATAACTCACAGTTCTATTGCAAAGCCTAGTGTCAAAATCAATGTTGAACTTAAATTACCCATGGTACAGTCGCAGTATTATTTAAAGGTCTAAATATTAATAAATGTTTGACTTAAATTATCCAAGCCATAAATCTCAGTTGTATTGCAACGCTTAAAGACAAAATCAATGTTGGACTTAAATTATCCATACCACAGTTCCCAGTATTATTGCAAGGTTTAAAGTAAGCCTTGCCTTTTTTTTAAATGAGACGTTCTAGGATCAATTTTATAATACTATTTTTTTAAATGTAGGGCAAAAACAGATTTTCCGATAATTTTGTAATCAACAATATTTACTATTTTCACTATTTTGAAAAAAAAAAAACCTTCAGGACACCCGATCAGGATTCAAAACCGATCTTCCTACAGTCAGCAGTCTAGTCTAACATGAAAGGGGTGCCTTAGGCCCTAGACCGTGCGACCACCAAAGGAGATAATGTACATAATTATAGGCACTATTTCACAAAACATTTCACAACCATTAATTATTATTGTTCCTTTAGTTCTAACGATATGTTTCAAAGAGTGGTTATTAATACATTAAACAGATAACCACCTTAATATTGAACAAAACACACTGTGATCGCCAAACACGTGCAGCTATAACTACTTTTTTTTCCACAGACCTTAAGGTTGAATGGAAGGGACCACAAGCTATGTTCCCTATGTTTAAAGTTTTTATAACATGACATATTTTTGGACAAGTATAAATCAAATATTGCTTCAGTAGATAAGTTTGTTTCAATTTGTTGCACAGTAATTTCAAAAGTTTTTGAACGTTCGTCATTACCATCGTAGAGTTTTAACAGAACTTTCCCCGCCCATATTTAAAAGGCTTTTGGTTGAATATCTTGTTGTCATCATGTGTAGAGAATTAAATTAAATGTATCTAACGAAGAAATGTTTTGTTTATTTTTTGTTAAGAACAGTTTTTTGTTGTTGTTAAAAACACCTCAAAAATAGTATCAATCTTAATCCCCGTTATCTTCCATCCACCTGAGAAGTCGCCCAACCCGTTTGCTATTTTTATGTCCTCTCCTGAAACTAACGTCCAGTCGTGACGCCAAAGTTCGGCGACCAAGGAAGAGCAATGAACATTAATGGCTTCATAAAGACAACGGGGGCTCCAGATATCTTGAGGTGCAGATCATGAGGTTGTACGTTAAGTAGCTGGACCTTATCTTAACATTGTTCTTGGTTATTGGTCACCTGGGGCACTTGGTGCGGTGTAGTGGATCAAGGCGTATTCTGGACCAGGTATTGATACACTGGTTAGATTCCCGGCTAGATCACTTGTTGGGCTTTCCGTGGTGCAAAGCAACTAAAAAGATATGGATGATTCTAGAGCTCTATATAAATGCTTTCTGAGGTGCTAATAACCCCAATTGCGCTATGCACTTATAACATATCATCAGTGTGTCTGGATCAATTTCCTTAAATAAGTAGCCTAAGAAATCGGCATCAATGGGCATGTGGTCAATGGCGTCGGTCTTATCCGGTCTAACAATGACGTGGAAGTCTGAGCCTTAATCCTATTCAGGTGTAGTGAGGTATTTTTTCCCTATCTAAATGGTTTCCAACTATTAATTGACACAAATAAGGTTTATTCCTTCTTAAAGTTTAGGTTCGTCATCCCTATCCCACTGGTAAAGGTATGAAGATATCCCGAAAAAGTGATAAGACGTGAGAAAAAATAAAGTATCTCTAAACAAACTATAAAAAGATAAAACTCAAAGATTCTGAAAATAAAAACAAAGTTTTAATTTTCAATAAGAACTAAATGCATATTTGTCTAGATACTCTTATTTACTAGAAGCTTTTGATCCTGCAGATGCTACCGGTTTGCACCTGCGCGCCCAACTAATCGATTAGAAAAAAAACTACCTTCATTACTCGACGTATGCAGATTTCCATCTTTCCCTTTGCCTACATTCTTTACTTACAGTCTAATTGACGCAACACTCACACTGCATACACACAATACAGAAATTATACCACTCGGCAGTTGAGGGAAAAAAAAACGGAATTATAATTAATGCTTTGGATGATGATGATAATAATAATAATAATAATAATAATGAAGGCGGAAACGTTTCATCAAAGATAATGATACGCTGTTTGAAGATGTTAATTCTTCTTGGTCTTGATAACTGTTTGCCCGTGGTTTCAGGTGCGCGTCTTAATTGGGTTTTGGTTAATTGCGGGGATTCTTGAACTTGAGGCTGAAAGTAGTTTTAAATATTATTCCTATTTGTACTCTACACATTATTTTTAAAAGGGCGTGGTAAAATTATTGTTTATCCTTGTGTCAATTCATTGTTTAGTTTAATATTGGAATGTTTCAGACTTCAGTCAGAAAAAAAAATAGATTAAGGGGGCCGCTTCGGTAAGCGATAAATTACCGCTCAGACATTCAGCTCTAACGCAATATTTAATTATACAACGATTTAAAAAAAAACATAGTTCACGCCAAAATAAAACCAAAAGATTCCAAAAGGGTTCTTTTTCTTTAACAACCCTTTAGTTAGTTGAAAAAATGTGGCACTAACTCATATTAATCCTTAATGACCTCATTGTGTCGACGGGTCTATAAACACCAACTAATATTCAACGACTTTTTAAGCATACTTTACGGAGCTATGCTACTAGGCTTGTTGAAAAAGGGCTCTAGTTTTATCCTTCCTCTAATAAATACAATAATGGCTTGAAAAGTTCACAGCATAAATGTTTAAGATATTTGAAAACTAGCAGCAAAGCTTTCCTATCTATCTCTAGATAAGAAGCTTCATAGTTTTATTTCCTCTCTTTCTTATTGCTATGACAAAGGGTGGTTGTAGGTGAAGAGCAAAATATAGTTTAAGCATAGACTGAATGGCAAAGTAGTGTGGCCTGAAAGCGATTTATACTTTCTCGCTGACCGAGGGGGCCGCCTTAAGAATAGTTTCATTCGAACACGCATAACATGCACTCAGGTACGCGCACTATCAGAACACAGCCTTTCTTGTAGTCACAAGTATCTAGTCGATTGAACTAAGATTTACTGACTTACCATCTTTGAAAGTCCCTGATTTAAATACAAGTTGGAACAGATTTTAATAATCACTTGAAGCGGAAGTAGTCAAAGAACAAATGATTCTTAGTTCACTATACCATCACCCATTTATTCTAATATTACCCCTTTTACTAAAAGTCTTTAAAAACAATAATATAAATAATAAGATAATAGCACTCAGAATACGTTTATATTTCCTGTTCTAGTTTTATAGCATGTTTGATCAAAACTTTTAAAATAGGTGGATTACTCATGTTCTCAATCCAAAAAGTAGTTATAATGTAACCATATCAAATATGTTATTATAACCCACATCGATGAACAGTAGGTCTACGTTGTATCCGTGTTATACTTGGTCGTCGTCAACGGGAATATTGAGGTTCGAGTCCCTCTCGGAAGGTTTTCCTCGATGTGATTTTCAACAGTTTTTATCATCCAGAAAAATTCGTGATTTCACTTTTTTTTAATCCAACCCAACACGGCTTCTTAAATTATCATATGTTACATATAATAAATAATACCCATCCTTAGCCCTAATACATACGTATATAATTAACATTTAAGGATTAATTGCACTAAAATAAATTCCAATCAATTTTTAGCGTATACCATGAATTTTTAGCCCGAACGTCACATGTACCAACTAAAACAAATTATACTTCAAATAGGATGTAATGAGTGCTATATCTTGAACTCCACTTTGTAATAGAACTAGACCATTGAATATCATACATTAATGCCACTACTAATTACCAACCCATTTCTACATAACATTATACTCACGATTTGATACACATATTTTACGCTTACAGAAACACCACCCAGAGATGATCTAAGGCTCTTTCTGTGAAAATTGGACGTATGTAGATATTGGTGATAGCTCATTTTGGTAATATTTTTTAGTAGCCATTTCTCATATTCATGATTTATTTATATCAACAAAACTTTGTCGTGCTTAAATGGTAAATATGAGAGATATTGGAACAAATAAACTTCATAGTAATAAGTAAACATAAATAAACATTGGTGGCTAAAACAGTCCCGTTATTAACAAATGCGTGACTCGTCATAGTCGATTTTTAGATGTGACCAATATTTGTCTTACAAAGAGAGTATCAGAGTTTAAGCTTCATCGCCACCTTCATATCACTACCACTTCAGGTGGGATCCGAGAACAAATCCTCACACATTCTTCCTCTTACCATATGGGCATACTGTCTTCTACGAATAATAAAAAAAAATCTCAGGAAGCCTGACTGTTACACACTCTACCAAGCCTATAGAGAGGATTAGCCATAGCTTCCTGTGTCATGTATTTCCTCCTAAGCCTTCCAATTTACAGTTCTACCCCCCCTCCCTTTTACCACCCCAAAATCTTCCTACTTCCCCCCCTTAATTCTGTTTTCATCCCCCCCACCCCTTACTCATAACATAAGACTATCACATGGTATGTGTATGTGTGTGTATGTGTGTGTGTGTGTTCTAGGGTTAGTTTAGGGAGATGGAAAGTTGGTTGCTACGGTGAAGAACGGTTTATATATTAAATATGGATATTTTCGCGGATACATATAGATATTATATATATATATATATATCTTCACTGGTGATCACGTTGTCTAATGCGTGAGTCTCACACTATACTAAAATGTTGTAGATGGTGAGGGTAAGATTATAATTTAGATAGTATCTATTGGGGACTGATCTCTTCATGAGAATTATCCCTGTGATTTTCATGCCCCCTCTCCATGACTAATGTGGGTGCACTACCTTTAAAATTAGTTTCTTATTCTTGGTAAAATAGTCTTATGATATACTAAAAGTGAATTTTTTGTTAAATTCTTTTGAAAAAATTGCAATGCTAAATTGAACCCTCTCAAATGTAACAGCAGTCTACAACTAAGATTTTTCTACTTGAAAAAACAAGAGCTACTCATTAAAACCATATAACGGCACACATAATAATGTAGGATTATGTAAAAATATTCATATTAAATTATTAATTAGTTGAATACTTTAGGATTTATTTACAATAGCACTCAATCTACTCAGATGCATCATGCTAAGTTGGCATATTAATAATTTAAATGCCCACGGTTAAATGAAGTTAGTAAAATATAATATAAACCTAGGTAATTCCAAAGATTTTAAGTGATTTTAAGAATAACACTATTTTTCAACTTGAGAAAAGTTTTAAATGATATTGAAATTGCAAGCTATTATTCTGTTATAAATAAATTGTACCTGTTCCAACAAAATAAGCTTTAAAATGAAGGTAGCTATTTTTTAATGGGCATTCTTACCAAATATTAACTACATACACAACCATACAGTTTAAATTTACCAAACACAAAAAACTATATAAAAATACAGAGCGTTGTTCTGTCTAGTTTAATATACTACCTAGAGGTTCTAGTTCAATTTCCGCTCGCGTCAAAATTAAGTATTCACGTCATGGGAACGTAAAGTGACCGACTATAAATTTACTACACGTGTAGTCCTCAGTTGGTAATGACCCTTTATGAAAGGCAATCACGTTGCTGCCAAGTCAAACAAGGCTTTGCAGAACTGTACTCAGGGGCGCATCCAGCTGGGGGAAGGGTTTTACATAATAATTTTAATAATTCCACCATTATACATTTCAATTATTGTAATGTTTGGAAACTTGATTCGAAGTATGGGGATAAGAAAGACAGAGAGAGAGTCAGAGATGCCCCCCTAAAAAGTGGGGGTCCTGAGCCCTAGAAATTTTTTTATTTCAAAGGATGCAAATGGTAGTATTTAAGCTAATTTGTACCAAATTCGGTTCCTCGATCTACCCTCTGTCACTGTGTACCCCAATTGGTTAACAGGTTTGTGTTCACACATTCTTCTTCACACCCAGGATTTGCAGTTGGTGGGGGTGGGGGCATATAATAACATCAACTGCCCCTTCCCCTCTTCCTGATACAATAGTGTTTGCATAATTGCTCTAAAATAATAATTTCAATTACTGTACCCACTTCATAATTCTATGTACAAAGAGTAAATACTTTAACCATTTCTAAAAAATATTACGGTATCACAGGTCCGGTTTTAATTTAAGTGAAAATTTACAGTAAAATTAAAAATCTACAGGAAAAAGTATTCTTTTGAAAATCCCTAATTACTGCACAAAATTATTTGTTCTATATTAAATATGATTAAACAAAATATAATTGATTAATTGACAGAACATAGTGCTAATCATATTTTTGTAATATCCTTAATTTTCTGGGGGAAAGCCTTCAGCTGGGGGTGGGGGCCTGATCCCTCAAACCCCCCCCAGGTGGGTGCGTCCCTGATTGTATTTGTAGTCTATTTCCTCTCACTCAGCACCAAACTTGACTATTAAGTCCAATTAAGATGTATTCATTCATTACGCTATTTTGTGTTTTGTTGATCAAATTGTAGGCTAGGTGGAGATATCAGTTTACTAGTACAGTCTGGTCAAGTCTAATTATGACAACAGCCCACGAACAAACCCCGTCAATTGCTGTCATAGTGCCTCTAAAAGCCACAGCGATCAATGTATTTCTAACAAACTGAATTACACACCTATACATATGCCCTATCTATGGTTGGAGTGTAGATAAGTGACAGCCAGTAAAAGTTAGCAGATCAACTCTCATATATCCATTAGCCCAAATATATGATTTGTAAGACCATGTGTTGAGCTTCTGTTACTTTTTGTAATCAAAATTTTCACAGCAAACAATTTGTTTTTAATTTTCTTTTAACAGATTTTATATCTTCTACTTTAAGTCAGTTACCACCACTGCTATGGTGAATGGACTCTATTATAGCTTTTATAGGAAGTACCCTTAGAAAATATAAAAAGAGATTTTTGTAGTTAACAAGGATAGTATTTTACAAAATGTTAAGTCTTATTTTATAGCTATTGAAAGTAACTATCAAAAGTGACAGCTACAGCTAATATGAATTGACGTATGAATATTTTAAAGCAGATCTAGTCACTTTTATAACTGTCAAATAAGGCCTATTTTTATGAAATTAGGACTATGGTATTTGTTTAAGCTTTTAGTTAAGGCTCTTCTTATAAAAATTTGACAATCTACTTACGTACTCTATGGCCTTTATAAAAGTACGCTACCTATCCCTATATTGAGCTAGTTCTATCCAGTCCACCTCACTACTTTCTTCCAGGCCTATTCTAATGTTATCCTCCCATCTGTGTTTAGGTCTTCCCAATGGTCTCTTCCCATTGAGTTTTCCAGTCAATACCCTGAACACGGTTTTATATTCTTCCATTCGCGTTGCATGTCCTGCCCACCGTAATCTACGAGACTTGACTATCATAACAATCTCTCGAAATGAGTACAGGGTATGTGAATCATCATTTTTTAACCCCTTCCGCTCCCCAGTATCATCATCCCTTTGACTATGGTAATTTTTATAGCTGTCAGAAAAGGTCTCTCCCATGAAATTTGACGTATAGTAATTTTTCTAGCTTCCTTTACTAATTGGACAATGATAACGATTCTAGTGGTGATCTGGTAGTCTAAGGGTATGGTGTCAGACTTCTGTGTTGAGGGTCCGGGGTTCAATCCTTGATCCCGGCACAGATTCATCTGATTGCCAAACCCTTCCTTCACCTCTGACAAGACGTGTATTAGTCACAACTTGTGAACGTGTGGAATGCCAGGTATCCACCGTGGTTCGGATCCCACGTTAAACTGTAGGTCCTCCATTTCATCTCACAATCACCCTACTATTACACATTAACGTAAGTGCGTACAACCAGAACGGGTAGTAAGACGCGGTACTAACAATAAAAAAAATTCTAGCTATCAGTTAAAGTCCCTTCTTACGAGAATTTGATTTTAGATGGACTGCTGGAATAAAATATTGAAGCCCTTATCCTCTCCATACAAATACGCCACATCTAATCCCCGTCCTCGGTTAACACGCTCCCGTAACGTGACTTGGTCCGCTCTGGCACCGAGCTTAGAAACGTGCCCGAGGCGGAGATTGCCTGTCTCTTGAGAGAGTTGCAGATTATCTCAGAGAGATCACTATCTCGTCAGCCAGATCACTCTCGTCTTACTTAGTTTCGGAAGATGTTCTGTTTCCTCCTCCTGGGGTCCCCTCCCCCTACTACCCACTCCCTTTTAACCTTTTCAACCGAGCTGGTGTCTTTGCTGTACGTGATAACTTTTCTTATCCTGAAAGTTACAGCAGATAACTACTTCGGTGACCTCACGGTATAAGTCGTTCTTCTCACAGTAGATTTTACTACCAATGACGGGGAGATAGGGGTTCGAATCCTAGTCGGCTGTACTGAGGATGGTTTTCTACTCTTCTTCACGCAAATGTGGGTACACTTACCCAAGGTTCAACCTTACTCATCCCTAACGAATTAGCGTAATCAATGCATAAGCGTATAACCTGAACCGGTAGTGAGACATTGTTCGGGGGGGGGGGGGGGGGGGGGNTCACAGTATCATGAAGGAAAATTAAAGGTAAATTCTCGGTGGCAGATGTTAAATAGCTAATGATTCAAATAAAAATATTTATTTAAAAAATTCATGAGCATTTTACTACACTTTTATTTGATTGATAAAAATATTTATCCTGTATAGTATTTAAATTGTTAAAGTTGTTTTGTGAAAGTGTGTTTTGTGAAAGTGTGTGTGTGTGTGTGTGTGTGTGTGTGTGCATATTCCTTAATATATTTTTGGAAGATTAATATAGTTTTTTTTTCAGTAAAATTTAAAAGATTCTACCAACAAAAAATACCATTTATAATTATAGTCTTATTGAGAGTGATTGTTTATTAAGTGTTGTTTCTAGGCCTAAATTAAGTTGATGAAATTACAAAATTAATATTCGGCCCATGGCACTTGGTATTAAAAAACGTTGGACCACCCTGGGCTAAGGCAATGGTTCCCATTTGTTTTGTTCACGACACACTATTATTTGCTCTGAGTACTCGCGACACACTAAATATGCAAGTTGGCCAGACTACGTGAGAATCGGGCATATGTATGCGCAGGGACGTCTATCATTTGAACAGGAAATGAGTGCAAGAAACGATAAGATTTTCATTAGTTACTCAACTCAATAGATAACAGAAATTGTTCAAGTGAGAGGAAAAGAATGAAAGAAACTAAAGGAGGAAGAGTGGTGGAAGGATAGAGGGAGATGGGGGCATTTTACTAAACTGACCCGGTCACAGGCTGAAAACAGTTGATGATGATGATGATGATATCTACATTCTTTGATTTTGTGCTATTCATTATTATTAGTAGTACCACGTCTTACTACTCGTTCGGGTTATACGCACTTACGCTAATGTGTAATGGTAGGGTAATTGTGAGATGAAATAGAGGACCTACAGTTTAACGTGAGATCCGAACCACGGTGGAGGCCTGGCATTACTCACATTCACAAGTTGTGATTAATACACTTCCGAGGTGAAGGAAGGGTTTGGCAATCAGATAAATCTGTGCCGGGACCAAGGATTGAACCCCGGACCCCCAGCACTGAGGTCTGACACCTTACCCCTAGACCACCAGGTCACCTTTCTGCTAATCATTTATCTTAAATATGAATATAGGTTACTAAAGCTTTCAAACATTTTTCTCTAATTTTTTTTTTAAGATTAATATTAAATAAAACTGCTTTTACACATTTTTATATCAAGTATAAACATAACCTTAAAAATTTCGTGGCACACCCTTTGAGGACCTCTGGTCTAAGGTGTCACTCTCGTAACAGATTGGATTGCCGAAGACGGGGTGATCGGGGTTTTGATTCCCGCTATTGTGTATTGAGGGTGGTTTTTCCTAAATTATTTCCCACTTCGCTTCCATGAAAATGCGTGTACACTTACTATTTCTGGTTTGTTATTCAAATCCATATTATTTTGAACATATTTAACAAATGAAGAAGTCCTAAGAATAGTGTGTTAGAAGAGAACCACTTGGGATGTGATTCTTCGGTACAAAGCAAACTGAATCGGACACATCCTTAAGAGGAATGTATTCTGCACGACGTCATAAAATGCCAAGGTTGAGGGAAAGAGGTGCTCAAGAAGAAGAAGGATTCAAATATTGGATGACTTGAAAATTCTGGAAACTAAAGGAGGCAGCTAGGGTAGGGTGCATTGGCGGTCTAAGTTTCACTGACAAAAAGAATGGACCTGTCGTAAGACAGAACACTTAATACTAATATTAAATATGTTTTATTTAAATACAATTATTTTATTTTCATACACTTTTGCAATAATAGTAGCCTAGCTCTGTTTGCTAGCAAAACAATATGGATACTTTACATAAAATACGTCTTAAAGATTAAAATAATTAATATTATTTGGTTAAAAGAAATGGTAAACCTTCATAGCGAACTCTTTTCATCACAAGTGTGTGTGTTTACGTTCGCATCAGACACGAATCTCTCTTAATCAGAGTTTCTTTCTGAGCAAACAACTCAGCCAGATAGGCTACCTTCCAGGCATGTTCCATCTGACTCTCATTAGAAATGAAAAGGTCCAGCCGGTGTTTTGTTGCGATTGTTTTTGAAAGACTTGATAAAAAGAGATCGGAGGGTAGCGTGGAAGAAATACAGACTCCGGAACCCCTTTTCCCTTACCTTTTGTTAATTAATAATTAAGTTTCTATGTATTCATTTACACATCTCTCAAGATTTGTTTTTCTTTCCTTTAGGCGTAGAACTTCCTGGAAATTCGTGATGAAAATATCTCCTATAATTTTTGGGAATTAATAGCTAGGTGGAAACGTTTCCTTTGATATTTTGTAATCAAGCTACAAATAAAATAATTGAATATAATATTGATGATAATGTGCCTATATTATTTGGTAATAAGTGGAGTTGTACCGCTTCCCCCTCTCCCCCCCTCCCCCCAAAGCACTCACTGCCTGGATATTATTGAAAATGTGCATACAAACTTAATGGAAAACACAATATTTGTTTAAAAAATTATTTTTAGCTTGTCTTGTAACACTAATAATTATTTCAAATGCCTATATTGGAGCTATATGATCCAACCTAATTTTTCATGTAAGTAATTTCAAATATGAAATTAATGTAATCTATAGAGCTTATAGAAAACCTAGAGTAGTTGAAACAAAAGTCATTTAAACAGGTTAAAATTGATTTACTTTACTATATTATTGATAATATTTACTCGGTATTCATACTATGTATCAAAAGCGACAGATGCGGATAAAATGAATTGATTATTATATACAATTTTTTTATATAACTTTTGTTGTCAAAAAACCTTCTTCATACCTGCCCGCCTCGGTGGCGTAGTTAACTAACGCGCTGGCTTCGTGTTGAGCTAGACTGCCGAGGATGGGGAAATCAAGGTTCGAATCTTGCTCGGGTGAATTGGGTGGTTTTCCCTAAATGGTTTTCCACTCTCCCTCCACACAAATGTGGGTTCACTTCCTCCAAATTCAATCTTTCCAAATCATAACCCATTAGCGTAATTAGTACCTAAGCGTAGCCTATAACCCAAATATGTAGTAAGACGTGAGGCATACATTTTTAATTTTTCTTAAAAAAAAAACTGTATGAAGAAGGCTTATTTTACTATTTAGTCCATTTGCTTAGGTTCATTCCAGAATTATTATTTTTTAGCACCACGTCTCACTAGTTGTTTGGATTATACGCTTATGTACTAATTACGCTAATGGTTTAAAGGATTGGTAAGGATATGTTTAGAGGCGGTGTACCCGAATTTGCGTAGGGGGAGAGTGAAAAAAAAACTTTTTTGGAAAAACCAAACCCGACCGAGATGCGAACCTTGATCTCCCCGTCATCAGTATTCTAATATACTGCGGGAGTAGCGTGCTAGACCATTCGCCACCAAAGCGGGTTCCAGAAAATTCAAACTCAATCCTTCTATTTGATCTACTTTAATAAAATATTTGCCATACTGTACCTACATAATAATTCGGCTAAAACAATTCTTGAATCATACAATGGCAGAAAAAAAAGTGACATACACATTAAAAAGGTCTATATGAATCAATGATAGTTTTGAGGGATATATTGGGGGTGATCTTTCAGTATTGTTGAGGGGAACTACCCCTTTCATATCTGAAATATTTTCCATATTATTGGTGACAAGGGAATATAAAGAGCTTAGTATCATGTTTCATAGAATCGTGACTTAAAGCAATATATTTACTTTCGACATAGATACAAGGGGAGAATTGCGTGGTTTTTTTTTTCGCTGATCAAGATATTTTAAGACTGCATAGGCTACTGGAAAAAGGTACTTAAGTTTCAAAGTCAGTAAAGATTTATTGAATCTAATATGAACTTTTTAGAGTTTTATGTATAGTATGTAACTATTTTTATAAAGTTCGAATATTTATTTTTATGTTGTACTGTATGGTAAATACATAAATTCATATTATGTCATTTGTTTTATGAGGTGTTGTAAGTATATAGGCCTACTGGTACAATACATACGTTACATGCTTTTTTAGTACTATATTTTCAATAAAGTCTTTTAGTGTGAAATCCTCCTTTTTCCCCCTAAAATATCAATTGTCCGAATTTTAGATTATACGGACTAGCCTAGGTCCTAGCTTTTCCTAATAGTCGGGGTTCTGCTGTTTCTTATAAGCTACATTACAGTGGGGCCAAGTACGTTAAGCTTCTAATCTTTTAAAATTAATAAAAAAGCCACCATATTTGAGATGTCCAAAGAGAAATGAGAATGATGACCCAAATTATTAAATAAAATTATATAAAAATGCCGTTTTTATTTGGAAATTAAAAGCACTAGAATTTTTGGTTTGTTTTATCTTCGATGATCCTTGAAACGCGATGAAAAAACCATTTTATTGTAACAAATGTTATCTGTTTTTGTTCAATCGAGTGTACTTGGTAAAAAATTGAGTTTATTTTATTTGTGTGTCTGTCTGACTGCAAGGGACCTAGCCCTTCAGAATGATGCGTGTATGGTTGTGTGCTATCATGTTTCGCATTGTTGGGTCGTGTGCCCTATCCTTCCCTCCTCCCTACGCACCCCTTCTACATACTACCCTTTCCAACCCTAACCATCTGAATTTTTACTTCAGTCAATATCTGGGGTAGGAAAAACTTGAGGGTGGAATTGGAGGAAGATAATGTTCTGATGCAATCAGGGGTGAAAAAAAGGTAATTGTGTTGTAGTCTTAGCGGTGGGTGAAGGGAAGCTAAAAATATGATATTATGATACAGTGTAGCGATGGTATAGACACACTACCATTTACATGATGTGGTACCATATCCATATGACGGCACTACGAGTTTTATTTTAACATAATCAGCTCCTATGGTCGAAAAGTCTAAGGCGTCGCTGTCACATTAGACTGGACTGCTAATGATGGAAATATTGGGGCTCAAATCCCAATACAAGGTAGGTTATTTTAAAATGGTTTTCTACTTTCCCTACACGAAAATTCAAGTATGCTTATTTTAAATTAAAACATTACTCATCCTTAACACACTAGCTTAATTAATAACCTACATATGCATAAAACCTGAATGGGTAATAAGGTGCAATGACCTGCTTTGGTGGCTTCATGAGCTAGAGCGTCACTATCGTGTTGGACTGGACTGCCGATGACAAGGAGATCCGGGTTCGAATCTCGGTCGGGTGTACTGAGGGAAGTTTTTCCAAAATGGTTTTCCACTCTCTCTCCACGTAAATGGAGGTAAACCTCTTCTAAATTCAACCTTCCTCATCCCTAACTAAATATCGTAATCAGTAGATTATTTTCCAAATAAATAGTCACACCAATAAAGTATATATTACTATTATTATTATTAATAACACCGTGTCTTACTACCCGTTCGGTTTATACACACTTACGCTAATGTGCAATGTTAGGGTGATTGTGAGATGAAATGGAGGAACTACAGTTTAACGTGGAATCCGAACCACGGTGGAGGCCTGGCACTCCACACATTCACAAGTTGTGACTAATACACGTCTTGTCAGAGGTGAAGGAAGGGTAAGTATATAATAACATTTTCTATTGAACATAATTATTTGAACACTTGAACGAAGGTTATTTTATTTTATAAGAAGTAATGAACTCAACTTTTTGCGCGTAAGCCTTTCTTTGTATTGATTCCTGTTCGATTGGCTTATAAATCCCGTTCTTGCAATCAGAGTTAATATAAAAGTCGAGATTTATGTTCTGGCTTCTCCTCAAGTAAGAAGGAAGTAGTTTGAATAGGGGAAAATAAAAACTAACAATAAGGCTAGAATAAACTTTTGTTGATGAAATATAAACATTAACTATATTAGAAGAGTATAGCATTAGGTTTAAGTCCCGAAACAACATCATACAATCTATTATGGCAACAAGATACATATTTAAGTTTTATTTAAGAATAATGTACCTACAGGAGTTAAAATAATTTTTATTTCATGAAACTAAATTCTTCTAATTAAAGTCCACCCAAATCCATTTGAAATCAATTCATGCTATTTTTATGAATACCAAACATTTTGATTATTCGTGCCTCTACTTTTCGGTTAGTTAGAATATATTAAATAAATCATTTTATAAAGTTTAAACAACTAATGTAAGTTGTGGTGTAAATTCTGGAATATCTGTAACTAAAACTCTTTGTAATTTAAAAAATTAATATTGTTTAATGGGTTTGTGAACTATCTCGATTAATTTGAATATAATTGGAGTTTATTGCATCTCCTATTTGAATTTTATAACTTACACCACGTAAACTAGAATTGGATTGTTTCTGTAAATGGCTGCCATCAAACCCCGAAAATATATTCTTATGTGGCAAGTATAAAACTAAATCTAACGTTACTCTTTTATGGTGGTAAAATTTTTTAGACCTAATTTAATTAATCACACAAATATGGATGGCACAAATATATTACTTTATAAAAATAGGAACTCTAAAGTTCATTGCTACACTTACAAAAGTACGCCACCTATTCCTACCTTGTTCTAGCTCTATCTAGTCCACCTCATTACACTCCATCTCTTTCAGGTCCATTCTAAAGTCATCCCCTCACCTGCGTCTTCCCATTAGGTCAGTACACTGAACAAGGTTCTAGAATCTTCCATTCATGCTACATGTCCTGTCCAAAGTAACTTACGAAAATTTATTATCCTAGAAATGTCTTGTGATGAGTACAGGGTATGTAACTCATCACTATATAACCTCCTCCTGGGCGTGATGAGCTCTCATCGTAAAAATAAAATCCCATCGAGAAACACCCAAAAGTTTGTCCCAAATATTTATCAAAATTAAATGAATAATTTAAATAACCAAATTTAGGTATTTTGATTTAATTTAAATGTTGTTGTATTTATGTTCGTGCCTTAGATATTATGATCATGTATATAGAAAATTGTTAAACGTTATTGCTCTAATTTTTAACTATGACAGACTATACTCATTCACAATATTTCTCTCTGTATCATATCTTCAATTTGCAATTTCCTTTTGCTAGAAGTCCCTTTATTAAACCTTGTTTGTTCACCGAATGGCAAGAATCCATCTTTCTATAATAGAATTGATAGCTTCCTTTTTTTTTATGATTGTAACAGGCTTATGAAGGATTGGAAAATAAACCTTACACAGTGAAAAAATAATGGATTGTTACTTTTACTTTACAGTTGAACATAAAGCCAAGTGATATTGTATTTTACTATCGTATTGAATTAGTGTCAAAAATAGCTCCCCCCTACATAGTTTTTTTAGTTCAAATGGAGTAGGACTGTTTACTGTGTGTGTATGATGGGCAATACCCTTTTCGTTTTTCTATTCTGTTCAATAAGAATAGGAATACTAAATGTAACACGGTGTCCAAGTTACAGTTTCGGGACAAGAAGGACGCATGTGTACAAACTTTTGTTAGAACTGCGTCTTACTACCCGTTTGAGCTATACTCTTATATACTAATTACACTAGTGATTATAGGGATTAGTTAGATTAGGTTTAAATAAATTGTACCTGCATTTGCGTGGAGGGAAAATGGAAAACCATTTAGGGAAAACCTTTCTCAATACACCCGACTGAGATTCGAACCTTGATATTCCCGTCATCGGCAGTCTAGTCTTCTGTGAGAGTAGCTCGTTAGACCATGCGGCCACCGAAGTGGATTGTACAAATATTAAACATTTAGTGGATATGAAACTGTGTATTTAGAAACATACGTTTAGAACTACTATTTTAATGTATAGTTTAAGGGTTTAATCTATCATTATTGCATGGTAATATCTCTAAAATTCTCTACCCTGTCCAAGATAAAATAAAAGCTATCCAAAGAATATTTATAATCATTTAGTTGAAAACAGTTATTTGACCTACCCTTATTTTAAAAATATTCTTAATTTTAGTAGCATATGAACATGAAAAAAATTGTAATGAAATAATAAATTATATAAAATAGTTTTTATTCAAAGAATTTCTTAAAAAAACATTAATTTATAATTAAAAAAAATTATTTGGCATATTTAACGTGTGCTTTCTGAACCAGCCGATTATATCAGCACACGATTTATAAACTTAAATCTAGAACACACACAACATCCAGACCCTGGCTGTTGATTCATTAATGCGAAAGGGGAGACCCACATTTCACCGATAATAGATTTTTGGACATGCCCGGAATCGAACCTGGAACCCGAGACAAACGATACTGACTGAGCTAAGGAGTCAGACATTATTTTATAGACACATAATAATAAAATATTGAATATTAAAATTAGAAACCTCTCTCTACTAGGCTTGAAAGAACAAGTTACGAAAACATTTATTGGCGCATAGGATATACATAGATATATATCTAGACATACCTTTACTTTAATATTTAAAAACGTAATTAATTATACTCGAGGTTGGAATAATTTGAACAATTTATTTATTTATGCTGCAACCTTACTGGTAACAAGCTCAATAGGCTGGGTGAACTTTGGGTTGGTTTCCCGCTCTCTCTCCAATATAAAGAGGCTGCAATTAATCTAAAGCTACCACCTAGATTAATGCTTATTGATGAACATACTACTATTTTAATGATATAAAATAATCATTCCCTATAATCTGCAAAGTAGAAGAGCAATTTTATAAAACTTTAGTATAGGTATAATACATTAAAACCATTTAGAACTCATTTATCCGGGTAGTAATGTTTAAGAAGATCACCACTTGAAAAATGAGATAGGCGTTGACTCTTTAGATTGGAGTTTAATCCCAGCCGTGTGCTTTTTATTTATTTTTTGCACTTTGTGGTTTCCTATTCCAAAAATGTATCTTCCCTTAATTTAAAATAATTTTATTATTTTAATACAAAAATTGTATTAATAATTATAATATATCAAGCATATCCACAATGGTAGTAGTAGAGGGGTCCAATTTGTTAAACTCGTACTGCCCTTAGTTGACTTAGATTGGGGGATCAAGATTCTAATCCCGGCTGGGTGTAATAGGGGGAGGGGGGTTCGGGTGAGATTTATAATTGTGGTTTTCACATCATCTCTCCGCGCTTATCTGGGTGCACTTTGTATAAACTACCCTACACGTCACTTTTTACATAGATGAATCATTATGTCAAACGCTCTAATTATAAGATGTTTAAAACTAACAATAACAGAATAATATTTTAATCAATCTGAGGCTACTCCCCCCATGCTCCAGTATTGCACTCCTGGGCGATGGTGAGCGTTCACATCAAGCTGTGATTCAGCCCTCACAGCCCCCAAGGTCTGGTTACATTCAACCCCTAACACTCACCCCCTCTCCAACAATAACCTACCACCACCCCTGTCTGTTATTCCATTCTATAAACCTATGACGGGTACAATGACGATTATTGGTTTGAAATGCTGGATTTATTTGTACACTGTAACGGAAGCCTACGTATGTCCACATTTTTAATGTGTTTTTTGTGCTTTTTTTAAGTTTTGGTGTTGAGTTTCTATAATTCTTTCCACGATGATGGCTTTTTTAATTTTTGACATATTTATTAACTTGCAGTTGGAAGGTTTTTAAAATCAGTATTATGTTTTAAAAAAATACTGTCGAAATTTTGTATTTTTATCCAGACAACTATGTTAATAATAAATATACACTTTCTAGGTAATATACAATGCCAATCTTATTTTATAATCGAATATATCACACACAATTCATGGCAAACAATGCCCTTGTTTTATATATTATACACAAGTATGTACATTTTAATATTAAAAACTAAAACAATTTTAACCTGGAAACTATCCTTAATAAATATTTTTTCATCAAGATAAGAACATTTCTATAACTTTTTCCTTATCAGTATTATGTATATTAGTTGAATGTGTTAATTTAAGGTTCTCAAAACGAACTTATCTTTTACAAAGAAAATATTACTTTCGATTGATATTATTATAGCTATGAACTATTTATTCAAAATTTATTACATATTTGACCTCAGGAATGTGGATTTTATATTAATACAAATGAAAAAAAGTTCTATTTATGCTACAAGTGAAAATAACGGATCACTGATAGAATTGAGTTTGTATCGAGCTAAAAATATATGGTCAGTTACGTTTGTCTGAAAACACTATCTACATAAACTAAATAATAAATTGTGTCCATTCAAGTTTGTGGTTTTATAGTATTTATTTGATATTAAACTTGAATTTTACATCAGAAATGTAATTATTTTTAGATATCAATACATCTTAAATACAATGTCTCAGACCCACTGATAATCTTTATTTTAAAATCATTTGTCTCAGTTCAATGGTCGAATGGTTTAAGGCATAACTCTTCCAACAAATTTTACTACTGTGACAAGGAGATCAAGGTTCTAATCCCGTTGGGGTATACTTAGGGTGGTCTTCCAAAATGATTTTATACTCTCGCTTCACACAGATGTGGGTACATGTTATTTATATTCAACTTTGAAAGTGACCTGGTGGTCTAGGGGTAAGGTGTGAGACTTCTGTGCTGAGGGTCCGGGGTTCAATCCTCGGTACCGGCACAGATTTATCTAATTGCCAAACCCTTCCTTCACCTCTGACAAGATGTGTATTAATCACAGCTTGTGAATGTGAGGAATGCCAGGCCTCCACCGTGGTTCGGATTCCACGTTAAACTGTAGGTCCTCCATTTCATCTCACAATCACCCTATCATTACACATTAGCGTAAGTGCGTATAACCCGAACGGGTAGTAAGACGCGGTGCTAATAATAATATATTCAACTTTACTCATTCATCACAAATAAAGTAATCAGTACATATGTTTTTCAGTCAATCGGATGGCAAGACATGGTGTTAAATAACAATTAGATAATTTGGACTTAAAAGTAAAAAAAATAATTCAATATTAACCTTGGCGATCCTTAAAGTAAAATTTGAAAATCTAAGTGATGTTGCCACAGAAAATACCACAAAATTGTCTTATATTAATGTTTTCAAGGTATAAACTAGTTTGCACATAAACTATAAAATAAATCTTACCTTTCATAAAAAGCAAAATACAAGCTCTATGTCCCCTGGCAAGATATGTAGACCCGCTAGTTATAGCCGCCGTGGGAATTGCATAACTACACGAACACTGAAAAGAAAGAAAAAGAAAAGGAAATAATAGGGAGATGGGCTGGTGGGTAAAATGCCCCTTGATTCTTTAATGGATGACATTTTTGTCATCTGTGCTCTTCCTTCTTTTATGCGTGTATTTTTTCCCCCTACCTTTTAATGTTTGATGTCTTCTTTATGCGCCTTTTTAATGCTACTCCTGCTAATGAAACTCATTTTTCTTAATTTAATACGAGTAGGATTTCCCTTAGTATGAAACGCATTTTTATTTAGGTCTTTCTTGATCTTAAAATGGTAACGTTGATGTTGTGTTTGGAATTTTGAACCAGTGTCAACCTTATAGTTCATGCTTTTTGAAATAAAATAAAAAATAAAATAAAGATTGATTTGTCTAAAACATTGCTGTGAACCCTTAATAATATTTACATTATATTATATACGACAGTAACACTTAAGTAAAGAGATCTTACTAAAGTTTTCAAAAAAGAAAATAACAGTTCAAAATCTTTCAGATCTGTTAAGAACAGCCTTTATGTAAAAAAAAAATCTTTAGAATGGGTAGAATGTCATTCTAAGTAAACTCTAAACGGTTGCTAATATATTATATATGTTCAAAGTATTGAATAATATTGTACAAATTCATTGCCTTGTAATCTTGTGTACTTCGACTTTAAATTTTAAGAGGGACAATATTCGAACTATATATTATTAGATTTAAGTTGAGATTCAAATTAAATAACTGCCCCTTAATCCCATCCCTATATAGAACTGTCTGTCTGTCTGTCTGTCTAAGACAATCATCTTTAATTTTGATAGGTTTTTAAAAATATTTATATTGGAGTTGAAGAGACGCAAATGTAACAGTGACAATAATATTTTCACATAAAATTTGAAGTAACATAAACCTTTAGTTAGAGCTACTCACACTGCAAGAGGGCAGTGTTTTGGTAACTACTAGTTACAGTCAACCAACATAAAAAAACACCATTTAGATAAATTGGTTGAGGATTGTAAGACCTCTTATTTCCATATTTTCTTTTTTAGTTTAATTTCAAATTGGATGCAATACTACATACAAATATGGGTAAAGATGCTTTTTGTTTCGACACAACTATTTTTTTGAAATTTATCCAGCTGATTCTTTGGTTGATCAATATTTTCATTCAAATTTATAGGCCTTAAAAAATCTTTTTAAATCAACAACTTTAAGGTTGGTTTGATGTAATTTTTACCCATCTGGAGCTTGGATTGCACTCATCCCTTCGGATGGTTAGTGCTGCCTGAACTATCTGGTCGAAATCCAATGTACTTGGGGGGTAAGAAAGTATGGTGACTCCCAGTTGCCGTCCACACTGAATTCCTATAAGTGGTCAGGAAGGGCCTATCAATTTTATCGGAAAGGTGTTTTCACATTCCTTTTGGGGTTCTTTTGCGGATTTACTTCCCCACAAAATGAAGTTGTGCTAGGGATTTTTATCGCTCAAGAAAAATCTATCGACCTCGAATGGGTTTGAACCCACGAACATCGGGTCCTGAGGTGAGTACTTTATCTCAATACCACAGAGGTCCATCGACCTCGAATGGGTTTGAACCCAAGAACATCGGGTCCTGAGGCGAGTATTTTATCTCAATACCACAGAGGTCCGTCGACCTCGAATGGGTTTGAACCCACGAACATCGGGTCCTGAGGCGAGTATTTTATCTCAATGCCACAGAGGTCGATACATTTACTATACATTAAGATAATAATTTATTTTCTAATTGTAAATAAGAATTACAATAAACAAGATAATTAAATACGACATTTTTTTCGAAGAACTAAAATTTGTCTCTACTTTATTTGGAATGTTATAAGTTTTTACTCAATTATTTTCTACTGTGTGTGTGTGTGTGTGTGTATATATATATATATATTTAAATATCTTCCTTTAAGAAAATATTGCCTTTCTCATTTTTTAAATAATATTAATAATTGTTATCATAAACATAAATTCCCCCAGGTTGTGTAAAACAAAACTGTATCAGATATTATTTACTCAAGCAGATAAATAAATATTCTTGATTTTTTTCCTTATTTATGCTTGAGTTTAAGCTTCGTATCATTTCTTTCAGAAAAGTGCCTAAGGTAGTGGCCGTACTTTCTTTTCCCTGAGATTTTTTTCCCCCCTTTCTTCGAAGGGAGAGAAATGTAAATAAAAGAAGTCAAAATGTGGAAAAAAAAAAATTAGATCTCAGAATTCAAATGAACTCGTCTATTGTGATGGCCTCAGGAAAGAAACATTTAGAAACATTTTATGTATTTTTCTAAATAAAAATAATATGAATATTAGATTTAAGGTGTTGTGCATTTAGAAAGAGTTCTCATTTGTTCCTTTTTTAAAGGTAATTCATGGATTCTTCGTGCTTATTACTCTATCATAATTGTTAAGAACTTAAGTCATTTTGAGTGATTAATTTAATTTGTAGAAGACCTAATTACGTTATCTTTTTACTAATTAATTACTTTGTCACACATCAATGCAACGATTCAATTTTCATCAATTAACGCACGGTCTCTCTCTCTTTATATATGTATATATATTGTATGTATATATGTATATATACATATACATATACATACATATTATATATAATCTCTTTAGGCCCCTAATCGAGCTTTACCAATCGAGAGGCCGTCATCTGTTGGTGAAGATAGTACCAACTTCTGCGGATAGAGGCTGTCATTTGGTCAGCAAAACGAAACCTCAGTCCGTTAATCTCAGTTTTCTAGACTGGAGCCGGTACTCTTTCAAATCAAGTAGCTTCTAATTTGTCCTAACAAGGCTGAGTTGACCTCGTTCCACACCCACTGCTTCACAGAAAATCTGGAAGCGCCGGGGATCGAACCCAAGACCTCTGTATCTGTAGCTAGGAGCTCTGTTATCACGAGACCACAGAGACGGTCTACATATTGATATATGTGAGAGTTATTTATTTCCCTCCACGACTTATTACTACCCAACCTAACTATTTGCAGCCTTACACTCTCTCTCATCTCAAAATAACCCTACCACTACACATGAGCGTAAGTGCGTACAACCCGAACGGGTAGTAAGACGCGATGCTAATAATAATAATAATAATAATAATAATAATAATAATAATAATAATAAAAATAATAATATACTCACTAAATATGGGAGTATTTAATAGCAAAAAATGTTTTTAATCCCCATTACAGGATAATTCTGATCAAGAGCATGAAAAATTCCGCTCAATTTGTCCTGTTCCATTAAATTCAGATTTCCAGATTCGTGTTTCACACGAACTAAGTTCTAAAATTTTCAACCCAATTTTTCAAGTCTCAATCACAATTCCTCAACTTTTACCATTTTAATCTTTTTCCATGCATACAAAATAACAGTCAAACTATTATGTTATTTAATTTGTACATCTTAATACATTTTTAAAAAAAAAGTGTGGACAGTGGAGAAAAAAAAAATCAAAACCCAAATACTATGTTTGATATGTACAGAATCATCCAAATTACATTTAAAATTGATTAACATTGAAATTAAATAGCAAAATACCCATTAAGTTACATGATGAAAGATTACCCAGTTAAGAATTTTGCCGTTTTGTTTCAATGTCAGAACTTTAATTTTACCGGAATATGACATACAATAATCGACTTGTTGAAAATGGTGGTCATAAGATCGATTTTAGTTACCGGTAAAAATTGTAAGTATAAAGATATCTAGGAATCGAGCTTGACTTCCCTGATGGAAACCAAATGTTCGCCAAAGAGATTGGCATGTAAAAATTAATTTATTCTAAAAAAAAGTACATTTGTAAAGGACTTCTCTTAAAGTCTGTCGGAAAAGATGAATCTTTAGGGAAGCTCAGTGTATATACATAAAAAAAAAAGAAAATGACAGAAGAAATAGAGAAAAAGTGGAATAGATAGTGGGCCCCGGAAGAAAAGATATAAAGAAAAAAAATCCCTGTACTAAAGAAAAAAGAAATGCTTAGCTAAATATTACGACCCCTCTACCCACCCTCACCTTCCTTCATTTATGAAGAGGAAGTAAATGAAAACTTTTTTAACAACCATCGCCGCATAAAGGACCATATTGTCAAGAACGAGAATCAAAGAAGCGGACCAGAGATTAATTCTGTATGTGCAGTATAACAGTCGTGAGACTAAACTAACATTTCTCAGGGGATGGGCATAGTAGTGCTCTGGTGCGCTGGTAGAGGCGCCACTAGCGTCAGCCGCAAGACCGCGTCTGCTCGCTTTACTAGCTTGCCCCCCTCCTCCCCCTTCTCGACAAGAAAAACAGAACAGGTAATAAAAGAATGGTATTTATGAATTCAATTTTTTTTTCTCGGAAATTTATATTTGGTAAAGCTGTCTTGTTTACGTAGAGAGTACGTGAAAACAGACTTCTGCGGGATGGTAGTAATAATTTTAATACTTTAACAAGTTTTTTTATTATTTATTTACTGCTTTATAGAATGTGCCATGTTCTGATTGGAGGCAGAGTGGACTAACCCATAACACTATTAAATAGTTCTTATAAAAATCTATACTAATAAATAATCTCTGCTTATTGTCAAAATATTATGATCCTCTATCAGCTTGCTGTCATTATTTATTGGCGTTTGCCCCAATGATCACATGACCTGAGGCATCAGATTCGCAAGATATAGGACTGCCAGTAATGAGGTTTATATAATATAGGTTGTGTGTGGGGTAGTTTTTGTGCATGCGATTTTTTATTTTATTTTTTCCTTCTCATCTCGAAACAACCTTTCTCACCCCTAGCCGTTAGCTCAAGGTTTTTAAAACCATGCTGTTAAACTTTATATTATTATTTTAATACCGCCTCTTACTACCCGTTCGGGGCACATACCAACGTAATAGTTTAAAAAAATGCATTCAAATTTTTAGTACCAAGGCAATCATTATTTTACTATGACTAATTGTAATTTTAGTTGTGTTTGATTTAACTTTTTTGGAACATATTTTGTTCAGGCTATTTACCTGTGCCTCATAACCAATCGTGCACGTTTTTATGTGTAAACGTAATATCTACTCATAAAAAAATTGCAATAAATTTATTGCTTAGCATTAATACAACCACTGAAAAATACTTAAAGTTGAGATAACCTAATATATATTTTAAAATTCCAGTAAACAAATTGAACTATTTTTAATCTGGGATGTTCTAATTAATTCAAAATTTAGGATATCTTCACAAGTATTCATTTGGTCGTGTATATTTCTTTGTATTTTCCCTCGTGCAACTAGAGATTAAACAGCCCATTGCTACAAATCAAGATATCTTAAATAATTATATTTGGAAAATGAGGAAAAAAACAGTTTATTTTCTTTGTTTGTAATAATTTAAACACGTGTTTACACACACGGTATTCGAACAGTAGATAATCTATCCTAGTGATATGAAGTTCTTTGAATATATTACATTGTTTATGCCTTTGTCTTTCTTATTTCAATATATTGCTCTAAGAATTTATTGAAACCGTAGATATTTACTCAAAACATGTCAACCCTAATGTAAAACACACGAATTTTCAAAATATTTCTTTAAAATAAAGAATTACATTTTGTTTCTTGCTAGATAATATTTATTGTTAAGGTTGAAAGTGATGAATATATTTTGTTAACCGACACATAATAACGTAGCTTTGAAAGTGATTGAATAAACGTTAAGTTTAACTTATTTTTAGTATTAAAAATAAAAAATTGGTTTTATATTTAGAATTTAGATAGTGAAATAAGTGTTGTATGATTAGTAAAACTATGATATATTTCAGAATTGTTTTGGTAGTGAATATTACGATTTATTTTGTATGTTAACTCACTAATAAATAAAAGTGTTATTGAACAGTGTTACCCAAACTTTCGTCATTCAAATACTCCTTTCGGGGCCATGACCTATTTAACGTAGGGCTTCCAGGAAATGTTATTATGCTTAGCAGTCAGAAGGCTTATATTTAAGAGAGGGTGACAGGGGCTAGCGTCCCAGGAACTCCAAAAATTAGGATCTCCACAAATTGTTGAAATAAAAAATTATAATTCTATTTTGGCCCCATATTTTCCAATCATGGTAATCTATTAGAAAACTTATAGCTAAGTTTATTAATTTTTATTTATTTCTGACAAAATATTACTTATTTAGACATACTAATAGTTAATTTTTGTCTTAAACAAATCTAATTTATTTTGATGTCAATATTCCCTTGTTTGAATAATACCTTTATCAATTTTTCTTTACCAAATTAATAGTTAAATCTCAATCTTATTGTCAAAAACTTTGAAAAGAAAGAGATTTTTTTTATATCCGGGCTTCCAATTTATTACATATCCTGAGCCTCCAAAGGCCTAAATCCAGCCATGTTAGTAAAATAAGTTCCTAGTTGTGACAAACAGAAAGAAAAGTTTTTGAAATTCTATGATATCAAGTCAAAATATGCATCTGTATATCAGACTTATTACTATCATCAACATATAGTTTATGATTAATAAAAGTAGGCCTATGTGTTACGTTGCATGCTTCTATGTACCACAGTTTGGGAAACACCGTGTAGACCATCCATAGCGTCTAAATAGGATTCTATTCACGTCTATATATTTTTCACGTATCTTGAGTCTCAGCCATCTTCCTTCTATTTTACGATGTTACCCGTGTGATGGTCGAGACGTGTTGCTTACAGCCCGGTACCTTCTTTGTATGGCGCCCAACCAAGGGCCTCAAAAATGCTGTACAAATATCGTATAATAATTAAACTTGCTACAGACCGGTAGATTTACGGTAGTGCGCCTTGTTACATTTTCCCACGGTACTTATATACATGGCGAGACTCCATGGCACTGTTCTGGCAATCTGGCATCACATTGTCATTAAATATAACAAAACACGACTAACAAAATAGTAAGGTAACTACTGATGTCATGTAATTGAGACATGCTAGTTCGACGAGGATAATTATAGAAATAGATTTGGAAGAGAGAAATTCGAGAGGGAAACCAAGATCGGAGTACATCAATCAGATAGCGAAAGATGTTGGCAGAAGAAGATACAAGAATGTAAAAAAATTGGCTCAGAATATGCAAAAGTGGAGAGCAAACCAATTGCAAGATTGATGACCTAGTTATGATGAAGGTAACCAAGGGGAAATTTTGACTTTCATCACAGTTAGAGCTTCTTTGAATCCCTCTAAAGCAAATTTATACGAGCGATATTTTTGTTGGACCTGCTTCGGTGGGCACACGGACGTCATATCTTGTTTTCTACAAATTGGTAAGATTTGGGTTCAAATCCCGGCTGGATGTATTTAGCTAGTTTTTTTACTACATTATTTCCCCCTTTGCCTCTGTGAATATATGACTATTTCCTCTAAATTATGCCTACTCATTCCTACCCCATCAGTGTAAGTATTAGGATAGAACAGACGAGTAGTAGTACGTAGTGCACAAAAAAAACAAAACAGGTTTTTGTTGAGAATTTGATTTTCCTTTCATACAAGAAAGTGTTCATTCCTGGTTGGGATTCAACTTGCGATTATTTGTACAATCCTTTTACGGTGAAAAATCACTTACAGTCTTAACTTGACGGACCACATTATAGCCTTATAATATATTATTATTATTACTAACACCACGTCTTACTACCCGTTCAGGTTATACGCACTTACGCTAATTTGTAATGGTAGGATGATTGTGAGCTGAAATTGAGGACCTACAGTTTAACGTGGAATCCGAACCACGGTACAGGCCTGGTATTCCTCACACTCACAAGTTGTGATTAATACACGTCTTGTCAGAGGTTAAGGAAAAGTTTGGCAATCAGATGAATCTGTGCCAGGACCAAGGATTGAACCCGGGACCCCCAGTACAGAAGTCCGACACCTTACCCCTAGACCACCAGGTCACCGCTTACAATATAAACTGTATCATAGCGGAAACAAGCAAGGTGAGCTTGCTACCATTCACGGTAAACGAAATGTGCGTAGTGAGATAAAGTTTGACAAATTTTTTTTAAATTAATGTAATCATGTATGGACTAGTTTTCTAGCTACACATGTAATTAGACGTTAGTGAAATTAATTCATCCTTTGGAAATAGTTCACGGTGCGCGACTGGCTGTGAGAATGAATGGGTACTACCGGCGCGACGTTTTTAAGTCCTGTGAAAGGAAACCACCGCGACACCTGAATACACCGGCCGCCATTGTTCGACGGAACCTAGCATCCGCGTGAGACGCTTTCCGGTTAGCATTCTGAGTAAATATACCGCTACGTTGTATACTGACTGCGGGGCTATGTATATTGCGCTTATCAAGACCGAAAATTGGGAAGGATGGGGATTGGGAGGTGGTTAGTACCAAGATAACGTCTTCGGATTGGGGTCCAGGTTGTAGTCTATCCCCCACAAGTCTATTCGGTGTGAAGCTTACAATGTGAAAGTCTTAAGGTGGGAGTGTAGGGGACGCGAGAAAAGGTGTTTTTACAGTTTTTATGGCAAAACATTATTTTGGCCAAACTCAATAAATATTTCTCCAGTAGTAACATGGAGTTTAATTTTCTTCACATGGTGACATCAACAGTTGTTGAATGTTTGTCATGAGCATAGTGGCACAATATTATTATTTTTAAATGAACAGAAAAAGTTGTCATTAAATTCCAGGATACCCTTGAAATATATTCAAGAATTGTTGAGGTCATCATATGAAGATAATTAAACTCAATGTTTCTACTGGAGAAATATTTGATTTCTTTAGACCAGAAAAATGTTGTTATATAAAAACTACTAAAACAATGACACACGTTTAGTTTGATTTTCCACACATAGATGGTATCAACAGTTCTTGAATATCTGTCATGAGAATTATGGCATCTGAAAAAGAACCCTTATAAATTAAATAGGGAGAGTTAGCATCAACCTCAAATAAGGCTATCCCATATATTTAATAGCGGTTGGGATCTTGAAATGTAGAAAATTAAAATAAATGTATCTACTTAATAATATTATATTTTTTGCGTCCAATAAAAAAAGTTTGCTATAAAATCTGCAAAAATACTGCCCTTCATGTTTCACGTTTATTTACACCAAACCTTAAAATAATTTTTTATAATATGAAGGGTTTGTAGAATTAATATGACATACCACAAAATAATAATTTCGAGATATTAATATTAAAGGTTTTAAAAATCAAATAATTCATAAGCTGCAATAGTTCTATTTTTACCCCTAATTTAATACAAATTCTGACCTTTAAAAATCAATACTAATAATATCTGCAGCTTTATTTAAGGAAGTATAGGAACAAAATTAAGTATGAACTATGACTGATATGGTTGTTGTCGCATAGCAGATAATTGCCTCAACCCTTTCATCAAACTGTCTATTTGTAAATATACTATATTATTTATTTATTTAAAAAAAGTTTTTCAATTCTTTTATGAGGGACATGAAATGATTTCAGAGAATTGTAATAGCATATTTTTTAAACCACTCCTTAATACTCACCCACCCAGGCTATCCGGATCAAAATAAATAATATTTACATTTAATTGATTAATTAGAATAATTAAAAATAAACAAATTTAGAGAAAATTTAGAGAAAGTGTACCCAAAACTGCTTAGAGTTAGGGTAGAAAAACATTTCGTAAAAAAAAGTCTAGAAATAAAACCTGAACTCCCATAGTCAACAAACCACACTAGATGCTCTTGATATTTATTAAACTCCCTCTATTAACCCTATCTTCCCCCCACCCCCGTCCAAGTTGTTACAAATTGAATTTATACATTTCTAGTTGACAAAAAAGATCAAACTTTAAATTAGGCTGACGATTTACTACTCATGCCAATCATGGACGGATTTTCTTTGCGCATAAGTAAGTTTTTCTCATGTTTGATTCTCGTTAGTTTAATTAATAATCATTAATTAATAATCACAGTGTGTGTTTATATTTATGACAAGATATCAAGTTTAAAATACAATTATTATAATTGAAATTTTAGGAATGCAATGATTAAATAATATTAATTTTATACATATATATATAATTTAATAATTTTTATCAACTGAATGATTCCCTTACCCATTGAGAACATCAATTTCAAAATATGAAGGAAAAACACTTAAATCTTGTAAACGGTACTATTTTTTAAAAACACGGACATTTATTGATACGAGACAATATACAACAAATTTGGACTGTCCCGGAAAATCCGAGAAGAATGATCACCTTATCCTAACTATACAAAATGAAATTACGACATATTAACTTACAACAAAACATTTGTGTGACCTTTTAATACGCTTCCTTGGGTGTTTCTCTAATTTAAAAGGAGTGATGGTTATTTATTTTATTGTCAGGTCAAAGATAGGTCAACAGAAGCGCCACTTTTACAATTCTTTACATGAGAGCCATCCCATCTGATTTAAACTGGATGTTAAAAATAAAAAAAACAGACAAGTTATTTTGGCTGCATATTCATCTGTACAGTATATCAACCTGCCAAAAAGTACACACCGATCAAGCTAAAAATAACACACATAATTATTACCACACTACAAAGATTCTTCCCTCCTTTGCCTTTTAAAATGTAGTATAATAATAATAATAGTCATTATCACAGTTTACTTTTAGAGACGTAATGTTTAGTTTGGAATAGCTATGTTATGGGAAGTTGATTCTTAATAGCTCCTTGAAGGTAAATATTGATGAGTTTATATGTTATTCTCTTGTACAAAAACGATGTAAGAAACATTTTAACATATATTCTGTACACCGTAATACATTAACTGCAATATAAAATAGGGACCTATTTTGATTTAACAATCTTGTTAAAATCATTAAAAAAAGTTCTAAAATCTTTCATAAATATCTAAATGTATATTTGCAGGAATCACATAACATGTGTTACTAACAACATACTAATTTTTAATATATAAAAAGCTCTAGTACGATGTAAAAATATATATGTACTTATCTTAATAATTATATAAACAAATTGTAAGCATCTTTAGCTTAGCCTGTAATTTTAGGAAGTTAGTTTCCAATTTGAAAATAGTTTGTTTTACTGTCCTTAGAGAATCGTACACAAGTGGGGGTTAGAATAGTACTATATTTATTCAACATGTTTTTGTAAAATTAGGATTTTTATAAGAGGACACCTTTTGAAAACACAAACATATTTTCTGCAACCAATAACATTTTACTTTATTAATTAGTATTATTCTTTATGTATTTATACTGTTTCAAAAGGGAAAGCTGCAGATATGACCTCACGTATGACGTGAGAGTATAATATATCGTAACTTTATATTAAAAATAGGATTATACCCAAAAATACCCCAAAATATTAGTTTCTGTGAAACGGAAATCTTATATTTATTTCTATGTCTACAATATACACCAGTGGTATTAAAACTTTTTTTGACTCGCATATGCCCAAAAAAAATTATCTACAGCTTTGTACCCCCAAAATGGTTGGTACATGATGCAAGTTATATCTGTTCTATAATCCAAATCGTAAAATAAATAAAATAAACTATATCCAAAGTAATGTATTACATAATAAGTTTTAAATGATAAATATTTATATGGATGCATTTTTTTTTTTAAATTTATACAGGCCCTAAGATGCCTTCACGTACCTCCAGAGGTACGCGCACCCCAGGTTGAATACCACTGTTATAAACGATAGAATGAACGCCGGGGAGTAAAAATAAGACAGATTCAGTTTCGTTGCCCAACCCTTGTGTTAAAGTGTGTAGCGTACTTAGCCTACAGCGGGCAGTATTTACTTTATTGAACGTCCCTACATGTCTCGTAGATGGAGGGGGTGGGGAATGATAGTGGTGGGGAAGAACTTCCCCCCCTACTTCTCTCTATCTCTCTCTATCAGCCACCCCCTATTGGATCAATGTTTCACCTAAATTGTGTCCGGCACCGTTATTTTTGCGCCCTCTATCAACCTGTGCCAGAGTTATGTGAGGGGGGGTGGCTGTATATGAAGGGGTGGATCGAGGCGTCGTCTTGGAACCGTACTTTACAGGCTTTTTGAAATGAAGACAATACCACGATGTACGCTCTGGAACACAACCAAAATAATATCTCTTACACACTCCTGAATTTTGGAGATTTAAGAGACACTAGATCTGCCAGTGGTCGTTATAAATGCTAATACCAAACATAGATCATTTCATCTATAGTAATTATGTAACTTAAGACTTGGCTTCGAACCAAATTTCAGTTTCGACATGATTCGAAAAGACAATCCGGCTTAGGCAATTACAAATCTTTTTAAATGAAGATATTGACAGATAATATACTATAGTATGTAAAATTATAACCTTTCTGAGCTGTTACATTATGAAGTTAATATTAATTAAATGAAAAAATCTTAAGTAATCGAATTGTAAGTTGTGATACTATCTTGATTTATCAGAATAAAACGAAATATCATAAACAATTGTGCAATAAAACATTTTCCTAGTAGTGTACAATGTTATTAGAATATTTATATATTTTTAAGCATAAAACAATTCACAAAAAATAATTGAGCTTCGATTTGGCTTCGAGAATTTAAATATATTCGATTCGAGTTTGCTTCGAAATTAAAAAGTAAACTTCACACACCCCTAACCAGTAGATATGTTTTATTTTATTTTCCGCATAGAGAAATCTCAATTGTAGTTGAATACTTTTCATAATGTCTGACACTCTGGCTCAGTCGGTAGCGTATCTCTCTACTGAGCTAATGGTCCCAGGTTCGATTTATGACATGGCCGAAAAATGTATCATCGGGGAAATACGGGCTTACTTTTCCACGGTGAAGAATTAAAGGCCGGGGGTTGGATGATGTGTCTGTTCTAGTTATAAGTTAGTTTATAAGTCATGTGCTGATATAATCAATCGGTTCAAAAAGTGCACGTTTAATACCTCAAATGGAAAAAAAAAAAATTATTTTCTATGACCATAGTGGAATTTGATCAGAAAATGTTTACATGAAGAGAAAAAGTCTTGATCCTAATTTCCCATGACAAATATTCAAGAACTGTTAAGGTCACTTTGTGTAGGAAATGTAACTAAATTTATCTACTGAAACAATAGCTATTCAATATAATTTGACAAACCCATTTACGGTGATTAAAATTACGAGAAAATGGCTGAATGTATTTTGATAAACTATCACTCATTTTAGAGGTTAGGGATCGGGGAGGGTGGAATAAATAGCAGCCTCCAAATAAATTCCAATATTCCGAATAAATCTCCCTGTTTTTCTGCTGCGTGCGCAGTAGCTCATCTGCACAATCGTTCTTTGTTTAAATAAAACAAACCTGAAAACCTTGATTTGTGTATGATTGCATACCCGTAAATAAAATATTTCTCTTTGATATTAAATTATATCTAAATTCTTACCCACTTTAGTGACTGTGGTATAAGGTGCTACTCTCGCAGTAGATTAGACTGCTGATGACGGAGAGATCGAGTTTCAAATCTCAGTCAGGTGCACTGAGGGTGGTTTAAAAAAAAATATGTTTCCAATATTGCTCCACGCAAGTCCACTCTAATGTTATCCTCCCATCTGTGTCTATGTCTTCCCAATGGTCTCTTACCATTGGGTTTGCCAGACAATACGCTAAACACGGTTCTAGAATCTCCCATTCGCGTTGCATGTCCTTTACACCCTAATCTACGAGACTTAATCATCCTAACAATTTATTGTGATGAGTACATGGTATGTAATTCATCATTATACAACCTCCTCCACTCCCCATTAGGCTCATCACTTTATGAACCAAATATCATCCTAAGCACCTTGTTTTCGAACAACCAACATTAATAATAACACTCTTCCCAATAAAATCTTTTGAATACAGTCTAGTGTGATAGTTTTTAGCCTTCGCTCCAACGATCCACCGACTTGATTTATTCTCTCATAAAAACATATTAAATCTGGATTTAAAATTACGTTCCCTTCCATCCTACTTAAATAAATCCCTGGATATGTGATTCCTCCGACCGATTTGGATGGCCGGGGTGGTTCTTACTCAACCAGAGCATACAGGACGGGGGGCGGGGCGGGGGACTGTAAGATTCACCGAGTAGGGGTGGGGTGGTGGGTGGACGATGGTGGAGAAGCTCATACATCTCTCATCCCTCGTCCAGGGCTCTTCTTTTCGTTTCACCCGCTCGAGGAGGGGGGAGGGGGGTTTACGCGCACTCTGTGTCTAGGCCAGGAAACTATTAGTGTCAAAATAAAAATGTTGCCGGAAATCACACCACCAAACAACCACCACGGAAAATAACCCGCCCTCCTTTCTTTATTTTTTTTTATTTTTATTTTTTTAGATGGACGCTTGGGGGTCGAGGATAAGGGAAGAAAAGAGAGATGCAACAATATATCGTATTACTGGGCGGGAGTGATATATCAACATTGTTCTCTTTATTTTTCACCTTGTCTTACTACCGATTCGGTTTACTATTATTAGTAGGTGTTCTGTCTTAAGACAGATTCATTCCTTTTGTCAGTGAACTTAAGATTACCAATGCGTCGTGTACTCTGCCTCCTACTTCAGCTCTTCAGAATTTTATTCTTTCCTTCAATTCATCCAATATTTTAATTCTCCTCCTTCCCAAACTCCTCTTTCCCTCAAACTTTCCTTCTATGACGTCGTGCAGAAGACATTTCCACTATTCAGATATAATATATTAATTAGACTAATAGGTTAGGGGAGGCCGGCCTCTTGGTCTAGTGATCAGTGCCCCAACCCGCCTCAGTGGCGTAGTTGGCTAACGCGCCAGTCGTGCTGAGCTAGACCACCGAGGATGGGGAGATCGAGGTTCGAATCTCGGTCGGGTGAACTGGGGGTGGTTTTTTTCTAAATGGTTTAACACTTACCTCCACGCAAATGCGGTTTCAATTCCTCTAAGATTCAACCTTCCCAATTACTAATCCATTAGTGTAATTATTACTTAAGCGTATAACCCGAACGGGTAGTAAGATGCGGTGCTAAATTAATAATTAATAATAATCAGCGCCCCAGGCTACTAATCTAGAGTTCCCAGATTCGATTCACGGTGGTACCATAGATATTTTTCTTGAAGGGGAATTATTCCTGTGGTCACCATTGTCTGGTTAATTATACTTTTCTAAATTTAAGACTTCTACTGGCAACACATAATCATCATAACATCTAATCGGGGTGAAGAGAGAACACCTACATGGCGCCCAACCTAAGTAGACGGTTAGACTATATATCCGCCACTGTCAGTAGAAGACCAGGAATGTCTAGCCGACATACGCTAGTGACACACGCTAGGAGGATTGTAGAGTTGAGAGAAAATATCCCCAATGATTTGGAAGTAGAGTGGGAAACGACTTAGGAAAACTCTGTACAAATTGGGTGGGATTCGCACCCTGACCTCCCCCTCACTCAGATTAAATCATTTTCACATTCATACCTTGTTCCTAAGGGCTTGAGTGTTCATGGGTTGGTTGTGGTTCTTCTATCTGTTTTAATTGTTTAGTACGAGTCTTGTAAAGAGGCCCTTATAGAAAACTCGCTTTGCTCGTTGGGGACTCCGCCCTCAAACCCTCAGAGTAATGGGACCAAACTTGTGGATCTTGTCAAATCCGTAGCTGCTGGTGCAATCCGTTTTTTTGATAGGTCTTAGCCGTTTTGCCAAAAGAGACCCCCAAAGAAATGTCCGCATTGACTTTAAAGTTTCTCCGCCATTTTGAATTTTTTTCGGGGGTTAATTTTTTTTTTTAACTTTTTGGAATTTTCTCGTCGGTTACAGGCCAGAAGCTATAAATTTGACAAATTTCAAGTTTCTAGCTCATCTGGAAGTGGGTAAACATTAATGTGAGTGATTGAGCGAGTCAATCATGTGGCTTTATATATATATATTTATAGAATACAAAACACATTTATTTTGTGTTCACAATCGATAGCAGTTTACTATTTTACTATTGTTGTGTTATAAGGAATGATAAAATATATCAAAAGTGACAGCTGATGAACACGCAACTTGGCGTTTGAATATATAGTTATTTTATTTATTTGATATATTTGAGGTGGAGTTTCTTAAACGACTGATTAGATAATTGCATAAGCATTTCTATGAGCAAGAGTGAAAGAGCCTACCAATTTTGCAGGGAAAAGTGTTTTCACATTCCTTCCAGGGTTATTTTACACGGCCACAATCGAAATGAGATGGATGGCCTTACTTTATATCCGAAAGAAGTTGCGCAACGGACTTTTATCACTCATTAAAAATCCGGTGACCCCGTCTGGGTTTGACCGCATGAATACCGGATCCTGAGGCAAGCACTTTATCCCAAGACCTAGTAGCAATACCAACAAAATGACACTAGTATCATAAACTCCATGGCGTCAGCTTGCAGACGTTAATACCGATCAAGCGGCTGCTGCTGTTAGAGATTATAGTGCTAACAGTTGTGGATAGAGGGTGTCATGTGGTCAACAAAACAAAAACTTCTGCTGTTAATCTCACTTTTCTAGACCAGTGTTGTTACTTATTTATTTCAAATAGATCCTAAACTGTCCTCATGAAGCTGAATATGACCTCGTTCCAGAGCCACTGCTTCACAGAAAAATCTGGGATCACTGGAGATCGAACCTGAACCCGGGACCTCTGAGTCTGTAACCAGGAACTGCGAACACTAGACCACAGAGGTGGTCAACATTTGTAAAATATTAATATTATATCAGTTCTGTACGCAAAATAAGTTCGTATTTTCTAAGAACCTCCTTTATACAAAAATCGGACTGTTGGAGTTCATCATCCTTATATTTAATTCTCTTAGCTGTCCTAGAAAGCACTCAAATTTATAATCGCAACGTTAACAAAGTATTCCCCCCCCCCCTTTCCCCACACCATAACATAAACTTGCGCTAAAATAACACAACTGAGACGAGTCGATGTCCATTTATGGTCCTAACATATGTAATAACATCGGGATACTTACAGTAAAACTGAAAGAGGAAGTTTATATCTATCGGCTTGTTACGAAGTTGTTTTATGGTGCAAAAGCAACAAACAATAATAAAAAAAACTAGCCTTTGAACCGAGACTTGAAGTCAGCTTTGCCTGACCCTCTTTCTTTGTGAACTCTTTGATTGTTGTACGACTATATTTTTATAACTTCAAACGAAGCACATGCGGGTGGAATGGTGTTTGCTATAAAAGTACAATACGTGAGAGGAATCTTTGTGAAGGTTTGTATTTGGCGAAGCTTAAGATGGGGTGGTAGTGAGCGTGAGTTTAGGGCAGTATTTTCGAAGTTTTATAGCATAAACATTTTTTGGCCAAAATAAATCAAATATTTCTTCTTTAGAATCATAGAGTTTAGTTTTCCGCACATGCTCATCTCAACAGTTCTTTAATATCTGTCAAGGGTGTCCTGGAATTTAGTGACAACTTTTTCTGTGCATTTAAAAAGTTTGTCACCAAATGCCGCTATGCTCATAAGAGATATTCAAGAACTCTTGAGATTAGCATGTGCAGAAAACTAAGCTCTATGTTTCTATAGAAGAAATATTTGATCTATTTTGGCCAAAAAATGTTTATGCTATAAAAACTGCAAAATTAATGCACTAAACTGGTGCTCACTACCATCCCACCTTAAGTTTGTTTTATTTTATAGTATGTATTTCCGAGTCACCAACTGTATCATACAGGGTGGGGCGGAAACAATTAGACGATCTCTTCTGAGGAAAGTGATCGACAACCTTCTTAGGTTTGCCTGACATCTGGTGGAACTCGCCAGAATGACATTATCTTCAAAAAGTGAAAATTGTAGTGTGCAGTTTGCTTTTATTTTGTTTGGGAATATTTAATTTTTAAGTTAACTAATTGTCTAATTGTTTTGGCCCCACCCTGTATTAAATGTATATATTTTTAGGTATTTAACGTACACTTTATGAACCAACTGAATATACCAGCACATGAATTATAAACTAAGATAGATCTAGAACATACACAACACCTAACACCCAGCAGTTAAATTCATCACCGTGAAAGAGAAATCCCACATTCTACCAGTGACACATTTTTCGGCCATGCTTGGAATCAAACCCGTGACATCTATCTCAGCGGATACGCTACCAACTGAGCTAAAGTGTACGGATAACTTTATCATAAGATTTGGGTATTTTTTCACTTAAATCAATTCATACAAAGACGTCAAATTATATAAAGGAAAATAATTGTAAACATACAAAGAAATTACTATTTGTCCGTCTAATATTTAATTCATAAACGCACATTACAACCCCTCTTAATAAATGTGTATTAATGACATGTTGGAAATGAATGCAAAATAAAGTCTATTTTTTACGGTTTTATAGCAAAAATGGTTCTTGACCAAAATATTTTAAATCTTTCGTAAGTAGAAATCTTTAGTTTAACTTTATACTCATAATAATTTCAAAAGTTAATGTAAATCTGTCATGGTCATCTTATAATTTGACAATTATTTCTTAATTTATAAAGTTTCAGTTTAAATGCCATAACAATAATGAAAAATATTTAAGAAGTGTGGAGAGTAATATAATATGTAAAAAATTACATTAAATGTTTCTACTAAATCATTACATAATTTAATTTTTTACATAAAAAAGAGTTTTTTGGCATAAAAATTCCAACACCTCAACACCTTAAGCAATAAAAATACATGATTGTATTAATGGTAATTGGTGGATGAACCTTTAAATGTTTATGAGTTATTCTTTCTAACCGAAGATTAAGTATGTATGTAGAAATTATATTAAAAATAAATACATGCTTTTCTATTTTTGTAAGCTATTGAGCTAAGTGAATTATTGAGTAATGACAAGAATATTTAATGAATCACAACTTGTGAATGTGAGGAATGCCAGGTCTCCACCGTAGTTCGGATTCCACGTTAAACTGTAGGTCCTCCATTTCATCTCACAATCACCTTACCATTACACATTAGCGTAAGTGCGTATAACCCGAACGGGTAGTAAGACGCGGTGCTAATAGTAATAATAATAATAATAATAATAATAATAATAATAATAATAACTGAATCATTATTTAGTTTTAAGAGCTATAAATAAAATCGTTCTAGTAATTTTCCTGCCTAAATTCAGGTAACGTCTCTAACCAAACAATTTTGATATCATTTCTCTTCTTGGTCTGTTCCTACTCTGGTAAGAGGAGGCTGTAAAATGTCAGATATGAAGTGGGCAGTTACAGAGATATTACCGAGGTGTAGGTGTGATGAAGGAAGGAGTGAGATGGGGCCCTAGGTGGGGGGGAGTAAAATGCGCCATTCAGTCTACCCTGTTGATACAAGTCATCTCCGAGGATTGCTAGCAGTTTACTTCGGGATAGCTGGAAAGGGGGGGGGGGGAGGTGATGGCTCTGGCCAATTCAAGCTTACATCTAGAAGATATCTTGAAGAGAGGGAAAGAAGAAAGATTCAAGATCATTACTGAGAAGATCTTCATTCGTACAACAATTTTGGTGGGGATGGGAACGCGAGAAAAGGTCAGTGTTTTTGCAGATTTTGTAGCAAAAAAATTTTTTGGGGTCAAAATTTATCAAATATTGCTTCTATACAAACATAAAGTTTAATTTTTTTCATCTGCTGATATCAACATAGAGTTTAATTTTCTTCATGTTCTGATATAAAGAGTTGTTGAATATCTCTCATGAGCATAGCGGCATTAAATGACAAACTTTTTAAATGAAAAGTTTTCATAAAATTCCAGGACACCCTTGTAAGATATTCAACAACTGCAGAGGTCATCATGAAAATAAAATCAAACTCTTTATTTGTATAGAATCCATATTTTATTTATTTTGAAAAAAAAATTTGATATAAAAACTTCTAAAACACCTTCTCTCGCGTTCCTCGCATTCCCACCCCTGTTCACAAGATGCGCTGACCCCCTGACAGCCCCTCAAAAATAAATTAAAATTATATCTATTTTAGAATTACTTACGTCAGTGGATGAATGGTCTGAAAGGGAGATCGAGGTTCAAATATCGATCGGTTGTATGGAGGGTGGTTTTTCTAAAGTGGTTTTCCACTTTCTCTCTACGCAAATGTGGGTAAACTTCCTCTAACTATAGCCTTCCTAATCTCTAAAACCAATAGCATAATTAGTACATGAGCGTATAAACCAAACGGGTAGTAGGACGTGGTGCTAAAAAAAACCGGGTATTAAGACACGGTGATAAATATTTTAAAGCTAGGTTGTTCAAGAGCATTCTCTCTTAAACTTAAAACGTTTATTTTTATTTGTTACAGGAATACAATAATTATATATACTCTATACAGCCTAGCGTTAAATTATTAATCACCGAATCTTACTACCTGTTTTTTTTTTAATATGTTTTATATTTAGGATAACTAAATCCATTATATCCAGATACTCAGAATAGTTGAATGGTTGCATTTGAATAAAAAAAACTAATCTTTTTGTTTCCTGCGACTTCTTCTCGCCTTGCTCCACCTAACTAATGAACCGTTGGTTATTTGGTCAAGTATTCTGTGTGTGTTGGTTGTTGGTGTGCAAGTGTAGCTATTTAAGAGGCTTAGTGTCCGGGGTTTGGCTGTTTCTCAGCGTCGGTGGTATATTGCCTGGAAGGTTTATAGCTCGGAATATGAGGCTGGCCGGTGTCCTGACGGGTTGATGGTAGGGGGGGGGGTGAAGAGCGAGGGGTGTTAGGTTTATGTCGGACTCTTCTTCACCCCTCACCCCNCCCCCCCCCTCTCTTTGCGTACCAATATTACTCCCAGCTCCAGGGACACCCTAACCCTCTGTGCTCTCACCTGAGACAATAACATAAAATGGGTTACTGCCCTCAATAGGGGAGAGGGATTGCCTGACTGTGAAGAAATAAAAGTTGATTAAGTAATTGGCAGTTTGGTTCGGTTTAGTTCACTGGTTAGATTGCTTGTAGATTTGTTCGTTTTTCATAGGATTTTCTATGGATGAATACGTCGGTAAAATGGATAAATGCTATCACAATTTACCTAAACATGTGTAAGGTATAGGTATAATATACAGTTCACTTTTCATCAGAAGAACCATAGCTATCGGACAGCTAGAAAAGTTACTAGAACTACTTTCACTTATTCATACGTCAAATCAGGGTATCTTCAGCCACAACTTTTGATATATACATATATATAAAATCAATGTCTATGAAATCACACTAATATAATGCTATAGCAAAATGTAAGTTAATCATTGTTGACCGCAAAAAAATATGTTTTTATTTCTCACAAGGTTTTTTCCTACCAAAATCCTACCATACATGAGGCAACTTATTAATTTAAGTTATAATATTATTTGCATATGACTCAGAATTCTAGACTAGTTAGAAAGCTTGAGTAAGCTTACAATGAAACTCGATGCATTTTATGTTCACAGTTTCATAAAATATCAGAATAAGGGTATCAATTTTTATATACCTTCACTGCCTCTGTCATGAAAACTTCCGATCGCTTTTTCAGTCACTTTTAATAGAAGTAGACGGCTGAAACTTTGTACATCTTCCTAATGTGCTTAACAATGCATAATATTAAATTTTAGTTAAATATATAACGTGGTGCACCGTATAGCTATTGAATGTAAAATATAACCCTATCAGATATCCTGAATTTGTGCTTAGCCCGGATTTTTGACCTTACATTATCCGTTCAAACATATCCTATTTAAGTTTATACAACTAAAAAAAAATTAAAAAGATGAAACTATTTAATTTGTGAAAACTTTTATATCCCTGTGTATGAATGTTTTGTGTGATAGATTTAGTATGCTTTAAACAATAAGTGATGTTGGTTGTACATTAAAACTACAAGAATGTTGGTCTTTTAATTATAATTTAAGGAATATGTTCATTTTTCTTGTCCTATGAAAACTAATAGAATATTCCTCTGGAATTCCTTTGAGTAATGTAGCTACTTTTAATGTCCCAGGAAAACCACCCCCACGTTCTTCCTCTTCCGGTGAATGACGTAACGTCCCAAGAAAACTACCATCTCCTTCCTCTTCCAATGAATGACCGAACATCACAAGAAAACTACCACCATCTCCTTCCTCTTTTAATGACTGACTAAATATCCCAAGAAAACTACCACCATCTCCTTCCTCTTTTAATAGACTGACTAAATATCCCAAGAAAACTACCACCATCACCTTCCTCTTTTGACGAATGTCCCAAGAAAACTACCACCATCACCTTATTCTTCCGACGAATGTCCCAAAAAAAACTACCACCATCTCCTTACACTTCCAATGACTGAATGTCCCAAGAAAACTACCACCATCACCTTCCTTTCTCGGTGAATAACTGAATGTCCCAAGAAAACAAACCTCATGTCCTTTATATCCCAGTGGAGGACGGAATTTGTTTCTATCCCAGTGAATGATGAAATTTCCCAACTAAACCACCCCTATGCCCTTCCTCTTCCGGAGAAGGATGAATGTCCCAAGAAAACTATCTCTATGTGACCCTTTCTGTGTCCCGGTGTAACTCCTCGTGTCCTGATGTGGTCCCCTCCGTGTCCCCTACTAACTCGGTGCCTCTAACCACAGTAACTGTTCTACCACTCCGCAGCTCCAGACCTGGTCGACCGCCCAAGAGAGCGACGGTAGGACTGTCTCTGGCGGCGTCCCACCTCAGCCACCACCACCAGCTGAAGAAGCACCGCCTCGACAACGGCGACTACCCCGGATACGAGAACGGTCACATGGGAGGTGAGTACTCGCTCGATTGTTTGTCCAAACAACTTAGAAGAGTCTATCTCAACACCCTCGGATCAACCGGGATACAAAATTACGCTTAGAAACCAGAAAACACAACAAGGAGCGGTTTACTGTATACATTCAGATTACAACAGCAAAACTGGGATCAATTAAAACATATATTTTTATTGAATAACAATATTGTCTTAGTATATTTTAAAATATATTTTAAACTAGGATGTAGAAAACCACCCATAATGCGACGCACAGTTCGAGCTGTATTACCAACCTAAATTTAGATGTTTTACGTGGGGTTAGACGGTCTCCTTCAGGAGTTCACCGCTTAACGGAGCGCTAAGACGCATAACATACTTAAATCTAGCATTATTTTAATATTGTTCAAACCTAATTGGAGGAGAAATTAACAAGCATATTTATATATAATTATTAAAATTATATTCTATTGATAATTATTGTTGATATTATTATTTATTTTTAACTTTTGTTATACGTTCATATAGGGGGCCACTTCATTAAGCGAAAAATTGCTGCGCAGACGTTCAGATCTAACGCAATATTTAATTCTACGATATGTTAGCTAAAACTATGATTAGCGTTAAAACAAAGTCCAAAGATTCCAGCAGAGATTTTTTTTAACAACCCTGTATTTTTAGTTTAATAAATAAAAAATAAATGAGTGAAAAATCTTACATTAGCTCATTTTTAACGGGTTTTTAAGCATATTTGTGGAGCTATGAGACTAGGCATGATGAAAAAGGGCTCTAGATATAGCCTTCCTCTAATAAATACAGTGATTTTTTGATATGCTCACAACATACAGTTTTAGGACATATGAGAACTATCGGCGAGATTTTCTCTTTACCTTGAGATAAAAAAAAGTTTTAGTTTTCTTTTCATTCTTTCTTATTGATATAACAAATAGTCATTGTAGGTGAAGGTGAAAGGGAGTATAAGCTTAGACAAAATAGAGAAAAATTTCCAGAAAAAGACACAGACCATTGTATTTTAAGCCGTGTGGCTTGACAGTTATTGATACTTTATGGTTGACTGAAGCGGCCACCTTAACACTACCGCGTCTTATTAGCCGTGCAGGCTAGCCACATATGTATTAACAAGAGTGCGGTGGATAAGATTAATATATATATATAAAAGAGTAAATATACCCAAGTATATATATATTTGGGTAAATATACCCAAATTAGCGTGAGGGGAAAGTGAGAAACAATTGGCTGAAGCAAAATAAAACATTATACTAACCACATATACATTTTTTTGATATCAATTTTGTAAACAAGTTGGGTCAAAGTTCAATATAAAAGTGAAAGTTTGGTAAAGTAAAAAAAAAAAAAATACTTTTTCTCCCCTCTGGAATAGTAAGAAGTTTTGTAAAATTAGTTAAAAATAAACTACTTTTATTTTGAAACAATGTTATGTAAGATGTTTTTGAACAAAATCAATTTTTTTTATATAATTTGATGTTTTAGGTGAAATAATTGCTTTTGATTAAAATTAATTGTGTAGCTAACTCTACATAAATGGAATTATTACGAGTGATTAAAATATTTATAATATTACTTTAACAGATTTGAAATATTATATTTTTATAACACGCATGATAGCCTATGGGTTGGCAAGCGGTCTAAATATCAGGTTCATTTAGTATGGTTTACCGGTGATGAGGAGTTCTGAGTTTGTAACCCAGCTGGGTGTATTGGGGGGGGGGGGCGGGGGGTTTCCCCAAACCGGCCACCCCCCCTCCTGCCATTTCCATTTTACGNGGGGTGCGGAGGGTTTCCCTAAACGGTCCACCACTCTACTTGCATGTACAATTATAGATAAAGATACATTTATTCTAATTTCTACCCTCCTAATATTCATCCCATTACTTACTCTAAGGTATTAGTACCTTGCAAGTTCATTGAGAAACTTACAAAAGTACGACACTTATCCCTATCTTGAGTTAGTTCTATTCAGTCCACTTCACATTACACCCTATCTCTTTCAGGTCCATTCTAATGTTACCCTCACATCTGCGTCTAGGTCTTCCCATTGGTCTATTCCCATTGCGTTTGCCAGTAAATACTGAGCAAGGTTCTAAATTATTCAATTCGCGCTGAATGTTCTGCCCACTGTAATCTACGAGGCATGATTATTCTAACAATATATTTGTGATAAATACAGGATATGTAACTCATCATTATGAAACGTCCTCCGCTCCACCTACCACGCGTAAAAGATCAATAAGCGTATAGCACGCGCGGGTGACGTGATGAGAAAGAAAAAGTGAGAACAATTTAGAAAAAACTGTGTTGCATTACTGTTTATACAAATGAAATGAAAACAAATTACAAGCAAAGTTAGTTTGGTGACCTGGTGGTCTAGGGGTAAGGTGTCAGACTTCTGTGCTGAGGGTCCGGGGTTCAATCCTCGGTACCGGCACAAATTTATCTGATTGCCAAACCCTTCCTTCACCTCTGACAAGACGTGTATTAATCACAACTTGTGAATGTGAGGAATACCAGGCCTCCACCGTGGTTCGGATCCCACGTTAAACTGTAGGTCCTCCATTTTCATCTCACAATCACCCTACCATTACACATTAGCGTAAGTGCGTATAACCCGAACGGGTAGTAAGACTCGGTGCTAATAATAATAATAATAATAATACAAGCAAAGTCAATTTTATTCTTACATAACATAGAATGAGGTTGATCAATATTGTACTAAAATTATCCACAATTATTGCCATGACAGACATTAAATGGAAATTCTCAGCATCAATAAATTACACCAATAAAAATGGGCGTCGAAAGTTATTCAACAAGGACAAAGTTAAAAAAAACCTTTCTAAATGAACAGTTTATACAAAAGTCTTTGTATTTGCCCCCTTAAGTAAAAAAAAAATAAAAAAAAAACCACATTCATAAGAGTACAAACGTTTTTTCTTTCAGTTTTGTTCACGTGTCAGATAAAGTCAGGCATTGCTTCATTCTGTTCGTAAGGGTTCAAGTCAATATTTGATGTTTCCCCAAATGAGGACTTCAATGTCGGTGTTATTGTTTTTTGTCAATAGACAGTCGAAACACAAAAAGATGGCGGGTTGAGTGTTTATAAAACAAACAACTTGACTCTCGTTAATGATGATTACTAGAAGTGTTCTCGCATCGATTTGTTTCGCAAAATGGTTTGATACGAGGGATTGTGTCATAGATTGGGGGAAGAAGATATTATTGGTTTACATGCTATAGTTGGTAAACGTGTTTTCTTTTACTTGGCAACAAAGACGATTTAACATTTTATAAAAAACTATATTTTCATATTCAATTTTCTTAGTACACTTTGGTGAACACAGCTAAATTTTAATAGGAATAACCTTATTTGGCAACTATAAAATCCACTAGATCTACTTTCACGCATTCATACGTCAAGTCATATGATATACAGCTGTACCTTTTGATATATATTATAAATACCTTAAAAAATATTACTAATAAAATACTAAAAGGGTAACAAAATTGGCCGCAAAAAATTAGTTTTTTTCTAAAAGGACCTTTAATGAAATATTGGACTTTAATAAAGGCTTAAATTATCCGAGCTAATAGGAAGGGACAATAGGATACCAAATCAGGAAAAAATTAAATCATATGTACACGGTAGGGATTGACCCCCTCACCTCTCATGTGAAAGAAAACTATGTCAATGGACACCTAATTCATACTTTGAAGTGATATTTTATAGATACCTTTAAACTAACTTATTGTATTATGTGAATATTGAAATTGAAGACATTAACAAAAAGCGTTCAGTTCCACTTTTAGCACTTTTACACGAGAGCTAAAAAAAAAAATATTTGAAACATTTAAATCACATTGCATTTCTTCAAGAGGCTATTTATGGTTTTAACATCTTAAATGGTAGGCCTATTTAGTATATATTAAATTATCAATATTCACATATAAATAAATTCAATTTGGATTTGAAGCCTTTTTGGAAACAATAAAACCTAAAACGTCACATTATTCCCAATAAAAAAACCATTTTTGACAGCAATTTTTAAAATGAGTCACTAAGAAAATTTTCCTCTCTCTTTAGGGCAAAATAGATTCAGCTGCATGAGCTGTACTTGTTTTGCCAAACAAAAATGAATTCCAGATTTTTAAAAAGCTACATATTCTTACATGTTTTACTCGGATATAAATTCTAATTGCACAAACCGATTTGTAGCTATTTTTTATGCATATATTCAACCAAAATCGAAAAATATCTTAAAAGTAAACTAAGCCCATTATATGTATGGCAAGGTCTTCAATTAATTTTTGATGTCTTCTATTCCAGTGCATATCGTACGGATGGGTAGTAAGTCTCAGTGGGAAAAAAGCAACAGTTATTTCGGTTCAAATTTGGGCGAACATTAAAATTTTAGTAGACACGACACTATTTCTAAGAATTTTATATTTCTTAAAGGAAAGTATATAACATTCGTTTAGTGAATATCAAAATTTTTTATTATTTATATGTAGAGAGTATTTATTGGATGACAAAGAATCAAAAGAGCTTTTGCAGCGCCATCGAGTTTGACTGGCGTGCCCTACTTGATAAGGGAATCAAACTGAATAAGACAAAAGTGTTTCTAATACAAAAGCATATATCAAGGAATCGAACCGGAACCAGAACATGAACCCAAAGAGTATAATGCTTAGGAAACAAATCCAAAAACTATATTTAAAAATCTTTCATAATCTCAAGATAGATTTTTTCACGATCACAATACTTTCTCTTGATATGAGAAAGTAAAAATCACACTCAGTACGCTCACCCAGAATTTGAACGCCGGCCTTCTTATCTTTGACAGGCTCGACAAAACAAGACTGACGCCTTATTCCGCGTGCTTATGGATGCAGGTCAAGGAATATACAAGCGTAAAAAATATAGAAGCTTAATGATTAATAGTAATAGTACATTTACAAGTCCAACGAATATCTTACTAAATACAGTCCATAAAAAGTATCGAATTTCTAGTTTTGTTTGAAGAAAACTAAATAATCTTAGTAAGCAAGAATAATTATTGAAATTTCTAAAGCAATACTCATGTTTAATTTAGGCAGACACTATATTTTTCTAGATTAAAAAAAATGTTATTGTATTAGTTCGTCACGGTTTTTGTATGACCTCAACTTTTGAGTTTGAAAATTTAAATATAACATATTTATTTGATACTTCAAGCAATGTATTTCCTTTGAAAGTTTTTTTAATTCTACATAATTATGTGTCTTAATTTTAGGTTCATTCATTTGAGTAAATAAGCTCAATTAGAGCACAAAATTTAAGGTTACTCTTTTGACAACCTTTCTGCATATTTATATTAAAAAAAAAATTCATTAATGAAAAATTAAAAGAAGGGAAAAACTATAGATAAAACAAAGTGATCGGAACGGTCAAAAAGCCTTGTTGGTCGTTTACACCCCAACCCTCTTCATTTCACCAACCCCCCCCCCTTTTCCCTGTAGGCCTATTGTGTGCTTCCTCGCAGCCATAGAAGAAAGTAGAAACGTAGCGTCAACAGAACAGCAATATAGAGGTCGTGTTTGCGTCAACACAACCACGCCTCTTCGAATGACGAGCAGGCAAATAGTCTTTTGTCTGAATTCAATGAGAGCAAAGTGTTTGCTTTAAATTCTGTTTGTGTGCATGCGTGCGTGCGTGCGTGCGTAAGCTGGCGAACGTTTCTACTACGTGGCGACGACGCGGAGGCGGGTGAAAAAAAAAGTGTATTGCCTGTAATTGGTGGACTACATAGTGTAAGGGTAGAGCCACTTTAATCAGAGTTCTACTAATTTCTAAGTTAGGATGTAGCTGCGTTTTATAATACGTATCCAATGTTAAACTAAATGTTGGTATACATTTGTTTTACATTAAATAAATAATAATATATATTTTATTCCAACATTAATATTAATTTCCAATATGTTTGAGGTAATTTTTTTTTTTTTAGTTTCGCCTTTTACTACCCCTTCGGATATACTTCAATGCACTAGTTACTCTAATGTGTGAGTGATAGGAAAGGTTGAATTTAGAAAAGTCTACCCGCATTTGCGTGGAGATTGATTGATTGATTGGAAAACCATTTAAGAAAACCTACCCTCAGTGCACCCGATATCCCACGATATCCGTCATCGACAGCCAATCTGTTGCAAGAGTGGTGCCTTAGACCATGCGGCTACCGAAGTGGGCTCACGGTCAACATTGATCACATTTTAATTTATTAATAGTGCTATTTCATATTATATATAATTTATCAAAAGTGACAGCTCACATCATTTTACTAATTGTTTTAGTAATTTAACTGTCAAAAAATGTTTCTTATATAAATTAGACTCTATATGTATTAACGATTATTTTCAGTTCTAAGGTAATTTATGACTGAGTCTAAGAGGAAGGTAAAAGAAGGATAACGTAAAGAGGAAATTCACTTGCATATTCTCGGAGATGGGCTTGGATAGTCACAGCGATAAAACACATGTTGAACCCCCTCACCCCCGCTCCTCATCCTAGCAGGGTGTGCCCGGATCAGCTCGCTTGGGGTCCAAGATAGAAAATACCATCTGATGAACTTTTTACAATTCGATATGTGCATCATTTATTTATTTTTTAGTTGATGATTTCATAGGCAATCAACTCATTCAGGGTTATTTTCACTCCGCAAGCGACAGGATGAGATTATATACATACCTAATCACGCCGTTCCCTTACGGGGGAGGCATATAACTAAAAAACAACTAAAAATCCATACTTAATACACCCTCAGTAACTTTCTCCACACTTTACTATTCTTGCATACTCCTTTCGCTTCAACAACATCCATACACCGAGTCATGTATAGTTATGCCCTTTTATTCTTAAATCTCTTAATGTTCCTCCTTTTCACACGATTGTCTACAACATTTAGCCACGTCTTACATGATCTACCCCTTCCTTTTGATAAAAACACTCTATAACTTCACATATTTGCTTCGTCACTAGATCCACACTAATCCTCTCAACATGCCCTAACTTTAACCCAATCTCTAACCTCGACTAAGGTGACAGCTAATTGGTAAACCACTATTCAAATATTTCAAATAGAGTAGAACTTAATTTTTAGTATTCACATTAAAAAAAATTTAGATTTCTAAATAAAACCTAAAATAATAATATTTGTTTCAAATTCGTGATGGATACAAATAAAATAAATAAATATAAACATCTTAAAAAACAAAATAAATCTAAGGACAAACTAAATTCACCAGATCTTATCTATTGGTTTTCATTATGGCCAAACATGATTAAATTACCGTTAAAATATGCCAGTACAATTTGTGGGCAACCCGAAAAACAATATAGCCCCGATCTACGCTACAAATATAAATCGCATTACAACATTTGGTAAAAGTGTAATATATAAATATAGCTTAAGAAATACTTAGGATTGGTTGGCCCTGAAGCCCTGCCTCTGAAATACATTATTAGCGGAGTGTGAAAGATTCTTCATTCCCTTTAAGTACGACAATAACCTCACTTTTAAACTGAGCACCTACACAATAACCTCACTTGTGAACTGAGCACCTGCACAATAACCTCACTTGTGAACTGAGCACCTGCACAATAACCTCACTTGTGAACTGAGCGCCTGCACAATAAATTATATATGTTTATATGTATATACAAAATAACAACTAATAACACAGAACTACAGATCTAAAGGTCATAGGTTCGATCCCCGGCGCTTTCAGAATTTTTCTGTGAAGCTGTGTATCTGGAACGGGTCGAAATCAGTCTAGTGAGGACAAATGTGGAGCTGCTTGAATAAAAAAAAAGTACCAACTCCAGTCTAAAAAACTGAGATTAACGGCCAGAGAGCCAGTTGAGCTGACCACATGACACCCTCGATCTGAAAATGTTGGCTCTATCATTGCTAACGGTAACGGCTGCTCGGTCGGTAGAATTTTCTTGCGAGCTCAATCCATGGAGTTTTTTTATTGTATATATTCAAGAATATTTACTATTGTTTTTATATTGATTTCCTTTAGATATAATTATTTTTTAAATCTGATTTTATATAATTTTTATTATAATTTACTAAACTAATTCATAGAAATATTGGTTTAATTTATTATTAATATATTGTAAAGTACCTTAGGTCAATATTTATGTTTAATGAGTTTTACTTTATAATATGAAAAATTATGAATATATGGATCATAAACCCATAGTATATTATGCACTCCCCAAAATTTATACCCCTTTGATCATCTGACTATCCCTCTCCCCCTAAAAAAAATAGTTTTTTTTTTGCTCAGTGCAAAAGTGGGCTTATTACTGTATTTGAAGTGAAATACATATCGTCCACACATTGTGAAGAATAAATTTCAACAGCATATATGCCTATATAGATATTATAAACACACAGAGTCATACTACACAGGCCGTAAAACTCTATTTTTAAAATGTATTTCACTTTTATTTTTAATTTCTCTCAACACGTCGGAGAAATAGTATTGTGATCGTCAAAATATTCTAACTCGAGATTTTGATAAATGTCAACGTTACATAATGCCTTGAAACAAAAAAAAAGTTGTTTTCACGATGCCGTCTGTCTGTCTTTCTGTTTGTACCTTGGGCTAGAGCCGAAACTGTTTTACAGATTAGGTCATAACTTGGTATCTGGGGTTTTCATAAAGTCTTCCCGAGCAGTTTTTGGAATTAGATAACCAAATCTAAATTTAATGGTGGTTTACTGAAGGGCAAAAAGAGAAAAAAATCAATTTTCTCAAAATTTGCCATAACGATTTTGATTAAATTTTAAAATTAGACATTGTCTATTATTATAAACAAGATTTCATCTCTAATTTTCTCATAAAAATTGCTTTGAGGGTACTTTACATGGGATTTATTTTTTCAATTTCATTATTTATCCTCAACTATTTGAGTTACGAAAGAACTTGTCGAAGTAAAGTTGTAGTTCTATTAAAGATAAAAACCTTTTATTTGAAATATATTTTTATAAAACCAATTTTTTTGAGCTATAAGCAAAAATATATTATAACTTTTAATTGAGGTCTTTGAAAATGAATTTGATTTTTATACTCTTTGGTGGAAAAAGAATTTTCTCTTTTCTCAATTTTTTTTAATAATGTTCCTATTCCTAATGGCATAGAGTAAGTAACAGTGTATTTAATTTAATTTATGGTCTTAAGTGTAAGTGTTTCTACAACAACGTATAGACCAATTATTTTGTTTCACAAATCTTACGAGTTTTTAGTAAATGTATATTTTAATATAAAAGCAGAAGAATATATGTGCGGTGTTCCGTACCATTTATTTTTAAATTTATACTAGCAAACCATTATGCAAATTACGAAATACTTAGCTTAGAATAGAAAAAAAAATACTTTCTCCGATAAAGACTTTGTATAAACTAAAGAAAATAAATGGTATGGGACTCCTCACGGTCTTTTTCCCTCCACTGTTTAAAAAGGAAGATATTTACTTAAAGCTCCTAATATATGTGAAACGAAATAATATACACTCTCAAACCAGAGCTATTTTCGACATTTTATTAGTGGCTGCACATATTATGGCTATCGCATTGTTATTAAATTCCTCATTTATAAATTTTAACCAATAAAATCGGTAAATATTGACTGTTGAATCTAAAATGATAGAGGTAGATCATTGCTGTACAAACATTTCCCCTTATTAGGTTAAATAAAAAAGAACAAACTTTTTGAGAGACTTACTTATTTACCTATTTTATGGAATTAGAAAATTATTGCGTTGAAACTTAAAGATTATATCTGTACAGCTAAAAATAACAAAATTATATTAATATATTTGCCAACATTTCAAATACTATTGGTTTAAAAAATATATATTTCAAACAATTTTTTTTATTTTTAATAGTACTACAATTTTTCAATGATCAGTTATTATGTATCTCAAAGAGCTGTGGAGATACGGAAATTTCCACGTCTGTAAGGTAACCTAAAAGTCAATTTTTATGGGAACGTGAAAATAGCCATTTTATTTATAATCTTAATCAAAGCCTATATACGAATTTTAATCAAAATCGTTGGAGCCGATTTTGAGGAAATTGAGTTTTTCTCTTTTTGCCCCTTAATAAACTACTCTTAATTTTAGGGTTGGATATCCAATTCCAAAAAACCCCCAGGGCAACACTAAGAAAACCCTAGATACCAAGTTTTAGCCCGATCGGTAAAATATTTTAGGCTATATTCCGAGGCACAGACAAACAGACGGACGGAAATCCAAAAAACACTTTTTCGGATTCGGGGGTCATTAAACGTTGAAATTCATCAAAATCTGTAGTCAGATTTTTTTGACGATCACTATACTTTCACTACTTGTAAGATAACGGGAAAAAAAAATTCTCAACTTAATAAAACACAAAAGAGACATAGATTTTAGTTTTAAGGCAACCGTATTAAAAAATGGAAAATTTATAACATTGGATGTATACATGAAGCATACAAAGTGTTTGAGAAACTTCTTTATACACAACATTATTTGTTACAATTTTGCCCCATGGCCCCAGTGTTCCCAGAGATACGTTTGATGAGAGAGGGGAGCCTGGATAGGGGTTGGAGGGGGATTTTTTCGGGTAAGGTCTCAAGGGGTACCCTCCACCCATAGATGGCCCCCCATAGCCCCAGCATTTCGGGAAATGTTACTTGGGAAAGGGATGGCGGAGGTGAGCTGAGGGGGGTAGATAGGGTGACCTTTTTGACTTCCGGTAAAAATTATTGTAATTTTGATAGCGGTTGCACATCTTCAGGTCAACACATTTCTTTTAAAGTACTATTTTGTTAATTTAGACCCATAAAATAGGTCGATACTAGGTCTGCCAAGAATATACATTCACGAAGATGGAAAATACAATTTTTACCTGTCACGCTATAAGGTTGGTGTATAAATTCGAAACGGATTTAATTCTTTATTTTAATATGTGGTTGTTTCTGTCGTGTACTCACTCATTCCACTATTTCATATACATTTTCTCTAAGTTACTCTCTTCATCCACATAATTTATACTAGACCATTAATAGCACTTGTCCAACGTATTAATTAAATTAGAATAATATTAAAAACCTGTTTCTAGGTGTCCAGTAGTAATTACCTCTTTCTCTCTCGCCGTAGTTTGGTAAACTTTCCGACGACCTAGCCCGCAGTCTCCCGTGTGCGCGGCTCTGTACTCAACTCCAGTCGATTAATAATTAGTGAACTGTTGCAAACACGTCGAGGTTGCCTGTACCATTTTCCCGTCACCGTTAAACCACTCGTTGGCTGTTAAATGACAATATGTTTGTTTGTGGTGGGACCTGGCAATGTTGATTGTGTGAATTGAACGGGGGAGGGGGAGGGACATAGCTAATGTACACATATCCCTCATGTGTGTCTACATATGTGTAAGTTTACACATGTGTTACACGCATGGTTGTCGGGGACGGGAAGAGGGGGGGGGGGGCTGGTTGGAGTGTTGTGGGTTCAAGAGCTTTGATAAGAATTTTGAGGTGAACTATTTTTCTTACCTATATTATGTTATTTCGAAACATTTGGGATATAAACTAAATGAATGCGTATTTGACTAACAAATGCAATCAACGGTGTTTTATTATATTATGAGATGAGTCCTGCTATAGCATCCTTGATTGTTATTAAATGTTGACCTCGGTGGTCTATGGGTAAAGTGCTCGCTTCAGAACCCGATGTTCGTGGGTTAAAACCCAGCTGAGAGTCGATGGATTTTTCTTGAAAGATAAAAATCCGTAGCACAACTTCCTTCGGAAGAGAAGTAAGGCCCTCGGTCCTATGTCGATTGTGGCATGTAAAAGAACCCTGGAAGGTATGTGAAAATACCTTTCCCGGCAGGATTGGTAGGCCCTTTCAGTCTCGCTCAAAGAAATTTTCTCTTGCGCTGATATCAATCTGTTCAGAAAGTGCACGTTTAATACCTCATATATATATATTCTAAAAATTATTAATTCGTAACTTTGTCTTAATAGCGTCCATAAATTCACCGAGTAACCTAAATTATTTATAGATTGTGGTCTTACTATTGAAAATGTATAAGCATGTATATATGATCTATAGTATATATAATATATTTAGTATATATACTATATATATTATATAGTATATATACATAGTAATCCTTGAAGTGAATAGGTTTATTTTGAAAAATTAAAACTTTTTACATAGGACTCGAGGGAAAACTTTCGAATTAAATTGTTGTTTTCTAAAACAGCCGTTTTACCTTTGAATAGTTTATAAAATTTAAATTTGTGGAAACATCTATTGTATTATTTTAAACTTTCATTTAAAAACAAATTATCAACTTCTGTTGGGCTCCGGGAATCACAGTAGAAAGGAATTACTTCACGTTTTAAATATGTAGTTCGGTTCATATTCTGATGAAAGTATTCAAATACGATAAGGTTCTCTCTACAAGATGTTATCTACGCGATCAATGTATTACTTATTATTAGTAGCAGAGCTGGTCTATTAGGTGAACCTAGGAGGTCTTATTTTTTAGTGCTTAGATTTTTAAATTTAATAAGCTAATAATTATTTCCATATAAAGAAATCACATCTAAAATGTTTTATTCATTACTAAATATATTTAAAAAAAATTGATCAACAGCATAATCACTTTTATGGTTTTATGACATTCGGGGCCGCTTTGTCAGCGATACTATTTGAAACTTAATTAAAATATTCTAAGATTATTAAGAAAAAAGTAAGGAAAGAAGGGATACTCTTTTCGCACACATTTATTAAAGAGGGGAATTCAGGAGTGTGTGAGGAGAGTTGCCAATTTTTTTGTATCTATTTATATAGTTTACATTTTTTTTTCTTTAGGTATTTTGTCACCCTAATATTATTTTGCGTCATGAATGGGATGCGATTTATTTATCTTATACATAATACAACTGGATCTCAAATTAAAGTTATGCCTAGGGCATATAAAATCCTTGCACCGGCCCTAGTTCTTAATTGTGGCAAACAAAATAGGTGATCAACTGTTTAAAACTAGCTTTTAGGCGAAACTAATCAAATATGTTTATTGTATTAATGCTTCAGTGTTGAGAGGTATAATTTTCAATAGCCTTTTGAGCATGAATAAAGATGTACCTTGCTCCTCTAATTTATTTTCAATTGTGTTTTACTAATATTTTTAGGAGTTAAATACAATTTATAGAGTGAGTACTTTTAAAATTTATTTTAAATTCAAGTTTTACTTTTATGTTTTTCACTATAATCCTTTCCTCTCTAAGAAAGTGTTACACTCTACCCTGTGACACTTTTAAATTCTTAACAGAGGGATTATGAACCAACGTTTATCAACAAGTTTTTCGCGGTATATTGAATTATTTAGATTTAATTTTTTTTATCACCGCAACTCACTACCCATCAGATTTGGACGCATATGTAGGCCTACTAGCTAAGCTAATGTGTTAGGGAAGAGGAAGTTTAAATTAAGAGGAAGCGTACCCTCATTTACTTAGAAGGAGGGTGGACAACCTTTAAGAAAAACCAACCTCACTACACCCAACCTGGATTCAAACCCTGATATCCCCATAATCGAAAGTATAATCTATTTGTAGACTGATGCCTAAGTCCATGCGACCACCGAAGCAGGTGTTAAAATTTTATTTTATTCTTATTTCATAATATAAAATTTTAAATACAAAAAAGCTTGTATTATTTTATAATATTATTGAACTATAATCAAATATTATATTATAGAAACTTATTTGCTTAAAAAGGTTTTAGTGAGTGGTTTCAATTGGAAAGGTTGTTGTAATTTTGTTGGACTCGGGAACATTTGTTGAGTCGGTTATCTACCGTGATTTAAAGCTATTAAAACAAAACACTCGCCATGCAGAAAGCGAATTACTCTTCCCTTTAAAAAAAGATTGTAAAAACTCATCCCCCCCAACATATCCACCTATTATTTTTACAGCCGGTACGTTTGTCACGCAGGTATTTAACTAGCTCACCCCCTCCAAAACCCCTCTCGTAGTTAATTTGCTGTAAGGGGTGTGAGAGAGGTTATGTAAGGGTGGTTTAGAATTGTATCCGTCCCACCCCATACACCCCCTACCTTTCTTCTTAATCTACAACCGACGCGGGCTTGCAATAAAAACAAAAGCGCAGCGGGACAAAACTCGAAATGAACTTCCCTTGAAACAATACTTCTCGCTCCTATTTTTTTTATTTCTCTCTCTCTCTCTCTTTCCCTCCCTCATCCACCCTAGCCTAGAGAGGGTGTTTGCGTGTCCATGGTATTAATTGATTTTCGGTTGTTGGTAATCAACCCCCACCGGGGGGTGTCCATGGGAATTCTGGTTGTTAGAGCCACTTTGAAGCGTCCGGATCCTTGTTAGTGTGTTGGTAAGGGAGGTAAGGGTGTAAAAAACGCTTGGCTTGTCCCTCGGATTAATCTCTAACGTGAAAACATTAACACGGCATTGTTTCAACCCTACGATTAGCGGCCTACTACTAATTGAGTGTGTCCTCTATAGAAAATAGGGGGAGAGGGGTAATGAGTGGGGATAAATCGTCTTCACTACTAAGCACAAACTCCAAATATCGATAGAAGAGTCACGTTTCCAGGTTTAGTTGTCTGTTAATTATATTTTTACTTTGAAACCTAAAGTAATAGTATGAGAAAGGTGAATCTCAAATCAAACTTCACCGTCATTCACATGTGGATAGGATAGGATACTTTCCCTCTTCGCTTTTTTCCTCCCGCCTCCCCCCATTGATGATCCTTCCTACCACCCCCCCACCCCCTCCGTCTCCCCGTCCCCAAGCCTAATTTATAGAAAGTGTGACCAAATTTTCGTGGAAGAATGTTGAGAGACCATTTAAGGAAAACCACTCTAAGGTACACCATACACCCAGCGGAAATTCTAACTTCCCGCTCCCAACCACCGGAAAAACCAGACTAGATGAGCTTGACTTTAGACCACGTGCCATCCGCGCAGGTGACGTAAGACCATTACGTGGGGAAACTAACACCAAACTCCTTTAAAAAAAAAACTAAACACGGGAATCAAGCCCAGTTCTTTTGACTTTTTTCACGTATATTTTTTCCAGCATACTAAAAAAATTTAAACCAATAAACTTAATAGTTTTATTTTTAAATTGTATTGTTTACACTCCGTCTTCCCTGAAAAGAGAGGGCTTATTTTCTATCTCGTACACCATAGTGAAATTAAACCTTAAATAGTAGTAATAACTTTTAGAAAATGCAAACACATTTTTTTTTGTGCATTCAACACTGATAAAAAAAATACTAATACTACAGTAAAATGTTAAGTATTAAAATGAAATATAAAAAGTGACAGTTTTAGATCACAAGATTTGAGGTATAAATACACAAAAATGGCTTTTTAGTAACAGTTATAATAATTGTCAGTAAAAGTACCTTTTCATCTAAATTTGACTTTACATTTTAAGAGTAGATCGAGCATAATATATTTAAAAAGGCTTTAAATTATTTTTTTAAAAACATCGTTGTAATTGGTTTATATGACAAAGTATCGTGTTTATTTGATTAAATCCATGCACCCCCATCTTAATAGCCTCCCCAATGGAAAACTATGCATATATAAATCAATTCGTATAGTTCATATTGTGACCTTGAACCTAGAAAAATTATGTTTTCATTTAATTACTAATTATTCTGTGCAATAAATCAAAAAGCGGAGCTTTTTAAACAAAATTTTCAAGGTTGTTAGATCTACCTACAAACCAAATCTTAAATCAATATATAGTTCATTTAAACTCCTACAATTAAAACCTTGTTTTATTGAGCAGGACATTACTCATCGTAGTCCGTATTGTACTATAACAAACCCAAATTAAATTTATCACTGTTCTTGCCCTTTTTCTTCCACACTACTAAGCATTTACATCCTCCTCTTTTCTATGTCTCTACTCATCATCCCCTTGAACGCCAGTAATTGTATTTCCTGGGTTTTCACCCTTGAAATCTTCATACTTTAATCCATCCCTTCCCCTTTTTCTATAACAGGCATGCCACCCTTCATCCTCCTCTCCACCTCTGTAAATAGCTAAATCATTTTGTATTATTACTGTTATTGTTGGGTTGGGATTCTAGGTAGACTCTTCCTTCCTCTTATTATTTATTTCTTGTTATTAAGATGGAATATAAGAGGAACGCGAGTTAAGGTCAGTATTCTTACAATTTATATTATTTTACAATTAGGTGTTCTGTCCTACGACAGGTCCATTCCTTTTGTCAGTGAACCTAGACCGCTAATACGCCCTGTCCCCCGCATCTTCCGTCAGCACCCAGGATTTTATTCTTTCCATCAAAACATCCAATATTTGAATTCTCCTTTTCCTAAGCTCCTCTTTCCCTCAACCCTACCTTCTATGACGTGCAAAAAGACAGTCACTCCCAAGGATGCGCCCGATCCAGTTTGCTTTGTATCGAAGAATCACATCCAAAATGGATCTTTTCTCACCCATTCTTCTTAGGACTTCTCCATTTGTCACCCTTTCTGTCCACCTGATCTTCTCAAGTGTTTATAACAAATCTATTTCTGTGACACGATAAATTAAGTATAGCTCTAGTAGATACACCTAGTTTAGTTCTCTGCTTATAATAATCACCACATTTATTTAATATTGTTAATCCTGAAATTTTACTATAACTTTTTATCTTATTATAAAAGATTTCTTATCAAATTAACTGTTGAGTTTAAAATGAGTAGAAAATTAAAATAGATGTAACTACTGAACAAAGCTATGTTGCCGCACTATGTGTCATAAAAGGATATCTCTTTTAAATGGCGTTAGCCTGAAATCGAGCCATACTGACCAAGCGTCCACCTTCACCCTTTGTTGACAGAGATAGCGCCAACTTCTGCGGATAGAGGGTGTCATGTGGTCATCACAATGGACTTTTCAGCCATTAATCTCAATTTTCTAGACCTGATTCACTAATTTTCCATTCAATTAACTCCTCATTTTGTCCTCACGAGACATACAATCTGAACGTGCTGGGGATCGAACTCAAATTGAAAAAAATGACCTTAACTCGAGTTCAATTTTCCCCTCAGTATCTCGGATCAGAGATTCACTTGCAAGTAGAATACGTCATAGGTCCTGAGCTAGAGATAAATTATAATATCGCCACCACTGTCACGTGCTAAAGGTGCTAGTCTCGTATAATTAGGTTTTCCGGTGATGTGAAGGTCAGAGTTAGAATCCCTGGCTGTACTTAGGTGGCTTTTTCTATATCAATGGTGTCTTTAAGGTCTATTACATAGTTATTAACTTGGGAAAAATAAATAAGTATCTTACAAAAACAATTTAATTGTGCTATCGAATATGTTCCACCTAGCCTTCAATTGGAAGTTATTAATATTCTATGCCTTGCCTCACTTAAAATATTATATCAAGATTACATTACTATTATAATTACGTTATAACACTCTTTTGATTTACTTTTAATAAAAATTATATCGATGAATTTTTATTTTTTATCTTTACTTGTAATGATATTAGTGTATTCATGGATTAAGAGCCTACTTTAACCTAGCAAACGACGTAAATAATCTAAAGGATACAGGAGGAAAAGGGGGGAAATTTCACTCTTAGCTCAAATTGAGTTAGTGCTGCCATCTGTTATAAAAACATGAGACCTTTCTAATTTACTTTATATTATGGTTAAAAGAGGTCTCTGTCATATTTAAATTAGTTTTAAAAAGGTATTTGTTGGGGTCTTTATTGGTTTTGATATATAAAAATAGTTTCCCTGGAAAACGTGTGTAATGTACCTTTCATACGAATATGTATTATGAGTTCTCCAAATGTTTTCAATATAAATATTTTTATTACCATCCCAAGTGATTTTAGTGCAAGAAACGATGTAGTATTTTTTTTAACACTAATATTAACTAGAAGTAGATAGCATTTAGGTTTGCATTTAAGAAGAAGATCTTATAAAAAAAGTGGGAACCACTCTCCTGAATGGCTTACCATCCTATCGCCACGTAAAGAAATATATGGATAGCCAGGACGGGTAGTAGGACGGGGTGAATGAAAGGTTGTGGTACGAGGAGGGTGGGAAACTATCGCTACTCTTGTCTTGACAAAGGCCCTATTTTTCCTTTATTACTATTAGTTCATTCCTATAGTACGTACTAGACCTGATGTTTCACAAACAAGGAAATATGTAGCTCGGCCCCTATTGTTCATGCCAAAACTAAATTACGTTAGGAATTCAGGTATTCTTGCCCCTGTTATCTAGAGCTAGCACACCTTTGTTGCCTACATACACCATTCTGTTCGCAAAGGGGGGGTTGGTATTGTGGGAAGATAGATTGGCTGCCATGCTCTCTTGTGTGGAAGGCCCCCCACCCCCACCCCCAATACATTTCTTGATTGCCAAGTTGCGATTGTTTAACGTAACGGACGGGCGTTAAGGCCAATGTTTAGTTCCGCGTTATATCTACTTATAATAATTGTAATCCTTTGGGTTGTATACACTCATAATAACTGTGACCTTTCGCAAAAATGGGTCAACATTGAAAGAAGCTAATGAAAAGCTTAGAATTATCTGTTAAAATGTATTTATTAAATTATGAATTACATTTATTTTTAACACTTAGTTAATACTTTAATATAACAAGCTTAGAGGGCGTGCTTCCTCTATGGCGTCGCTTTGGCTGGGTTTATATTCAAACATAGAGCATAGCTAATATTAAACAGTGCATATTGCATAATGCACAATTCATAAGAAACATGCATCTGGTCTATAATGAAATGTAGTGTTTTAAGTATTACTTATCCTGTACCATTAAATCAAATTTGATTTTTTATTTGCTTCTGATTTTATTTCCATCTATATCTATCTATAAATAACTTTTTTATATATTTTTAATAAATGAAATATTAATTCACGATTCCTCTTTGTTTTCAAATGTTAAAATTTATCTATTGGGATTGATGTAAAATACAACTTTTAAAAAATATTACTATTTCAAGCAAACAAACCCACTATTAAAAATATGCAATAGCTTGGCATGTATCGTATTTTAGAACTATATCGTTACCAAAAAGTTAACTAGATTAAACTTTCTCTAGAATAATAGTGTTTCTGTTTTAGAAAAATCAATAAAGTGCCAGTTCTAAATATAGTTTATGTTATAAATATCAACATGCAGATGGGTATAGAGAATCAGTTTGAGAAAAACAGTGCAGTTCATTTTCAATTTAATTTTTCCTTACTCTCTTAAGGAAAACAGTGTGGTCCATTTCCTTTAAAATTATCCTTCCTTATTCTGTGTCCCTTCATGAGTCTAACTTGCGATAAACCCATAGAATAAGAAAGATCCATAAAAATATGAATTGTAACATATAAATTTATGCACTACATTCGTCCAACATAGACAACGATTGGTGTGGTCCCAAAGTGATGTTAGAATTTGGTTGTGTGCGTATTTATAGTGAAGTTTGGAGGCTCTCTCTGAAAGGGGATAAGCTGATGGCCCATTTAGAGTATATTCTCAGAGTTTATTGTTGTCGTNTAAAAACTAATGAAACACCACTTTATTGACGGACACACAACCCTCCGACATATTCTCTCCTCCACCCTTTCTGACTGCCCCTCCGACACATTGGGTACATTTCTTTTATGTCGATACAAGTCGTTCTCAACTATCGACTTTACTCAACTATCGATATTCCGCATCCTCGTCTTCTGGACCTTTCCATGACTTTAAACCCTTCCTACCATATTAGTACTTCCCTCAACAACAACAAAAAACGCGCTAACATAAACGATAAAAGTAACTTTTAACAATACCAAAATATCAACTAACCGTTATTGGCCTCACCAAAAGTACTTATTTCTATCTTTTGCGATATTGTAAAAAAAGATTGCTTCTATGATACGTATTTTTTAAAGTTCGTTTTTTTATTAGAAAATGGCGGGGGATGAAGGCAGACTGAAAAGGATGTTACATTCTATAGACGTAATCACTACTGACGACCTAGCATCTCTTTGTGCTAGGGTTGTTGCCGAAATCTCTTTTATACCGACCAAAGAAACTTTTCAACGAGCGTAGTAATTCTTTTTTTTAAAGGATAACCTATTAAAATTGTTAGATTATTCCCAAGTAGCGATGTTACTGGTTATCACTCTTGCTACTTTTATGACAGACAATAAGTTACCTATTTAAGAGGTACTTGCTTCTAATTGAGGAGAATAATAACTTTGATAAATAAAATAATTAGTCTTAGAGCTTGTTTATCTTTCCATGTTTTTTTACTTTAATTCATTAAGGCGTGAATAGGAAAATTAAGTTTTTGATATTATATACATCAACACAATCAACTATTCAACTTTATTAAGGTGGGGATGTGTGAAATGCGAGAAAAGACAACTGTTTTTCTAGTTTTTAAAGCAAAACTTTTTTTTTTTGCCAAAATAAAATAAAAATGTTGCTTCAGTACAACCATAAAGTTAAATTTTCTTCACATGGTTATATCATTAGATGTTGATTATCCTTTATAAACGTAGTGGTAATAGATGACAACATTTTAAATGGATATTAAAAGCTGTCATTAACTTTTAAGACACCATTGACAGATATTCAAGAAATTTGAGGTCACCATGTGAAAAAAAATCAAACCTTAAATTTGGTCTGAAGATTTATTTTAATAAATAAAAATGTTTCGATATAAAAACATGCAAAAGACACTTACCTTTTTCTAGCATACCCAAACATTCCCACCTTGATTTTGCATGCAAAGACAATAAGAACTGAAATTATAGTAATTGGCCCCAAAAACGGTCAGTTCGGACTGACCGTGTGTGTGCCAGGTTTCAGTTCAGTCTAAACTGACAGATCGGACTGTTCGTGTGCCAGGCCCTTAAGGTGGGGGTGCTAGTGAGCGCGAGCTTAGTGCATTAATTTTGCAGTTTTTATAGCGCTAATATTATTTAGCCAAAATAAATAATATATTTATTCTATAGAAACATAAAATTTAGTTTTCTGCACATGCTAATCTCAACAGTTCTTGAATATCTGTCATAGTGGCATAGTGGCATTTGATGACACGACTTTTTAAATAAAGAGAAAATGTTACAACATTCCAGAACACACTTGACAGATATTCAAGAACAGCTGTTGAGATTAACATGTACAGTAAACTAAATTCTATGTACATATAGAAGAAATGTTTGATTTATTTTGGCCAACAAATGTTTATGCTATAAAATTTTTAAAAATACTGCCCTAAACTCATACTCACTAGCAACCCACCTTAATAAAGTATGAGGGAACTCACCCAGTAATCGGATCCTCCATTGACTTAACCACCTGATATTGGAAAGAAAAGCTATCTGAAGCCGGGATATAATAAAGGACCTTATCGTACATGAAACATTTAAAAGTTGAAAAACACTTCTTTCCAGATTTTTAAAAAAATATTGAGAATTTTGGGGCCATTTATCATGAGGTAGTGTTGTCATTTTACATTTTGTATAAACTAATAATGAGCTGATAAAAAGTAATCAATAAAGTTAGCCTCAAAAACTGAGTGCTTAATTCAAGACAATTAATAAAAAATGGCCCAATACAGATCTAAAATTATTTATTTATTGGAGACTGTAAAGTCACTTTCCATAAAAATATGAATTGTTTTAAGTATAAAATATTAAGCCAATTAATGGAAATTTGTTTTGAATATTTGAGCGCATGATAGAAAATCGTTATTTAAATGAGCTTTGACCCGCCTCGGTGGCGTAGTTGGCTAACGCGCTAGTCGTGTTGAGCTCGACCGCCGAGGACGGGGAGATCGAGGTTCAAATCTCGGTCGGGTGAACTGAGGGTGGTTTTTCCTAAATGGTTTTCCACTCTCCCTCCACGCAAATGCGGGTTCACTTCCTCTAAATTAAACCCTCCCAATTCCTAATCCATTAGCGTAATTAGTACTTAAGCGCATAACCCGAACGGGTAGTAAGACGCGGTGCTAAATAATAATAATAATAATAATAATAATAATAATAAGTGAGCTCTGGACCGAGATACCGGGGCTCAATCCTAGCTTGGTGCACCCGGTTTATATTTTATTTATTTCCCATTGGCCTATATCCATGAAAAAAAAATCTTTTGTATTCCTTTAGGGACGGTTTAGCTTAACGCCACCCACAACCAGTAAAGGAGCCAAAAAATGGCCCAACAAAACTAAATCCAGAAGCAACAGTTGAAAGGTTGTGCCACTGGATGCATGACGTCACACATAGACTAGGGAAGTGAGTTGTAGGAGGGTGTGGAGGGCGGGAGGGGAAGAGGAAGCCAAATATTACAGAACATTCTGCCGCGTTGTTGATCTGCTTGGAAGCATTTCCTTGTTGCTTCGTCAGGCTATCTCACTGGTTTATTGTAATATCAATCAACATTGATATATGTGTGATTGATTTTATAGCACCACACCCTACTACCAGTTCATGCTATGCGTATATGTAGTAAATATATTTATGTGTTAGTAATAAGGTGGGATGAATTAAAAGGAGTGTGCCCACATTTGCGTAGAGAAAGAATGGGAAACTACCATGGAAAAAACATCTTCATTACACATGACCAATATTAACACCTTAAACTTCCCGTCATAGACCATTCAACCACCGAATCTATTCAATTTTTTTTATATCGATTGATACTCTTGACAACAGTTTATCTTAGGGGCAACGTATAATCATAATGAACTACACGCATTAGCTTGAGTCAAACCACTTCAACTAACACCACTGTCTGTCAATTTTTAGGATTATTTTAGTAATATTTAGTATTATTCAGCTAGTAAAAATAATAGGGTTAAATGATCCATTTTCTATGAACAATGCCATATCATGAACAAATTGCCTACCCACTCTGGCATTAAGAACTCAAAAGTTCACTTCCGCACCTACAAAAGTACGCCACCTATCCCTATCTTGAGATAGTTCTATCCAGTCCACCTCATTAAACCATCTCTTTCAGGTCCATTCTAATGTTATCCTCCCATCTGCGTCTAGATCTTCCCAAAGGTCGCTTACCATTCATTGGGTTTGCTAGTAAATACCTTGAACGCAGTTCTGTTTTTTTCCATCCAGCTGCATGTCTTGCCCATGGTAATATCATACACAACACGTCTTAAAAACTAATTTAACCTAAGTTATCACACCTAAGAAATCATCTCATCCCTGCGTATAGCACCTTACTTGGGGTAGGGGAACACGAGTCCCTGTTTTTGAGGGTTTTCTTTTAAAAAAATCAAGTATATTTGTTGAAAATAAATAAAATATTGCCTAAATAGATACGTTTTGTTTAGTTTTCTATGCATAGTTATATCAACAGTTCTTGCATATATGTCATGAGCATCGCATTTAAAATGTTTCTGGTCAAATTCCACGAAGATCATTACAAATAATTAAGAAAGGTTGAGATAAATACAAGTATAAAATGAAACTCAATGTATTTACCTAAAAAAGTTTTTATATACTTTTGCCAAAAAAGTGCTTTATCATAATTAAAGGAAATTACATACCCTAAAGCCGAATTAAGACTACGCTGACGTTTTGTGTTAACATGTTATGTGGTATTTTAGTGAATAAACCATCCCAATAAATTATATTGAAGTTCTCACACTGTGGTGATGTGTTGTGACATGTTATGTGTTATCTGACGCCGGAATGCGTGTTAACATGTCGTGACATGCATCAGCCCAAGATCTGGACGTCCAGATTTTCATTGGACGTGTTGAAGCATCAGAACGTTACACTTGAGTTTATTCGATTTTAAATTATTTTGTTGTGAGTTGTTGAAGGGTAGAAAGTTCCTTTATTGACTTCCTAGTGTACATTTTGAAACGCTCTTCATCTTTCAAAAGTTCAGGTCATAAATTATGAAATTCACCAAACTCACCCCTCCCGGAATTTATGGGATGTATCCACTCTCTCGTGTGTTCCTTGGTGAATAACATACTAATAGAGGCTACAATCTCCTCCTCTTCATCAAGTTCAGCTAATAGTCTTTCATACATTTTAGTAGTGTCCAATTGAAAATTTGATTTAACGAATCGTACACAAAATGGTGTGCTCTGATCAGAATCAAGAAGTCAACTGACGACAATTCATGTCCAAACGGCACAATACACCAGATACACCAGAGCAGCAAGTGCGAATTTAAGAGGGCCACAGGGGGCACGTGCCCCCCTTGGGTAAAATATTTTATTTTTGTTTAGACTAATGGAAGTGGAGAACGAGGGCTTTGGCTGCGACCAATGAGGTTGTATATTAATTTCTGGACTGGAAGTACAGGGTAATTACTTGGTGGGATGAATCTGGACTTGAAATCAGCATGGGTGAATGGACAAGTCGTGGATGGAAGTGGAAATGTTTCTCCATTCAATATATCTGTACCCTCCCCTTTTACAAATTCTAAATTCGTGCTTGTAGAGCAGTGTAATCACTTGAAGCTGATATGTTGTGTTGTGATATGTTGACACGAAACGTCAGCGTAGTCTGAATTCAGCTTAGCTATCGCACTCCTCTCCATCCCCTTTTCCATCCTACCTCAATGTATGTTCACATTGATAAAATTGTGAAACCACCCACGTTGTTCGGTTTTAACAACGTGCACTAGCTGTGGGGTCTTTATCCCAAGCTGGCAGTTAAAGGGGCCATCCTTTGCCTTAGCGCCTATTGAAATTGTGGACTGGTCGAGATAATCAAGCTATTGTACGCAGTATTGACGGCCATATTATCTGAGAAAAGGGAATCAATATAGCAGTTGCATTTACCTTTGGGGGGGGGGGGGGAGGGCACGGAATGTATTGTTCTTTTCATTGTTTTGTTCGGGATGCTATTATTGTAGGTTTTATGTTGGAAAAGAAAACAAGGTTTTATGCTTGAGAATAGAATGACAGAAGAAGAAAGGTAGGTTGCGTATGGTATAAACAAACGCGAAGAAATTATTACAAGATAATTAAGGGAATATATTCTCATTGTTTAGTTAATTATTACATATATTTTCATGATACTTAGTTTTATTGACTGAATTATTAAGCTTCACATCGGGTGGTATGACGTCAATCTCGTATGATCTATTTTTTTGGGGTGAGGGCGAAGTCTTGGTCCCAAATTTCGGCAGACTGAAGGTGAGTTTTTTTCTCTAAATGGTTTTACAATCTCTCTCGCTTTCAATGTTATATGGGGACATTTACTATTAAGTCCACCTTCCTCATCCAAGGAAATATTAGGATAGCCCGGATGGGTAGTAGGACAGTGCTCACACACCATAATTATACACACCATTAAAAGTATTATCCAATATTATGAAATTGCCATTGGAACTTTTGAGTAAGTAAAGAGTTGAAATGTTGACTGTTTTTTAGGTATTTAACCTACACTTGCACATGAATTCTAAACTAACTTAAATCCACATTTCAAAAATGATAATATTTTTGGCCGCACCAGTAATCGAAGTCGGACCCTTAGTTCAGTAGGTTCACTCGCTACCGATTGAACTAAAGTGTTGTACCAAAATTAAATTGTGTTTAGTTCGATGTTGTTCTAACAATTATGATTTTTAAAAAAACACTGGATCTTACTAACCGTCCGGGTTATACGCTTTCGAACTATTGGGCTAATATATTAAGGATGAGGAAGGTTGAAATTAAAGGAAATGTAGTCACATTTGTCTGGTAAACTAACTAGGTAAAAACACCTTCAGTAGACCTGACCTGGATTTGAACCCCTGATATCCTCGCCATCTGCAGTAGACTACAGGGAGAACAACGCCTTACAGCATGCGGTCACCAAAGTGGGTAGTTAGGATATTAACACATATTAAAAGACATAGGCCTACTTACAAGTTGGTTGTGAGGGCTGTGAATATTTTATGTAATTGATTTAAAATATCATTTATATGAGTGAGCACGAAAATGTTTACCAATTTTGCCGGAAAAGGTATTTTCACATACCTTCCAGAGTTCCTTTACAAGCCACAATTGACATGGGACCGACAGCCTTACTTCCGCTCCGAAGGAAGCTGTGCTATTTAAGTAGTTTTTATTTTAGAAAATGGCCTAAAAAGGTATTTCCAAACAAAATATTCCAAAATACTATGTATCTTGTTTCTGGTAAGATATTGTTTAATATTTCCCCAAGAAAATTGTGTCCATTGAGTTGAAAATCTACCATGATGTGTGTGTGTGTGTGTGCACCAAGTCTTACCACCTCTTATGGTTATCCAAATATTTACACTGATGGGGTATAGATAAGGAAGTCATAATTCAGAGAGAATTTATTTGCATTTGTGTCGAAGAAGAATGTAAAATCGTTGGATAAAAAAAATCACCCATTAGTAGGTTTATACCTATCTGGGATTCTAACTACGACCTTCCGGTTAGTCAGGTAACCAGACTGGACAAAGTTTACCTCTATTCCACGTGACCACCGAAGCGGATCTTTTTTTCAAGTAATTTATGCTAACAGGAGTCTTATAAAATTTTATTATTTTATTTAAAACACAAATGGGATGCTCGAATCTTTAAATCCCTCCAATCCAACGATATTTGAGAGATTTGAGAGATTCGAGTTTCATAAAAATTTCAAAATTATCTCGAATACAATTATAACGACCTTGACTTTATGTAAAAATTTTAAGCAATGCATAAAAGGAATTATATGTACTTATTTGGTTGGGAGGATAAAAACATCACACAAAAAAATAAATAGTACGGTGCACCGCACAGAATTCTTCCCGCTCTTATATTAAAATATACATTTAGTAAAAACTCGTAAGATTTATGAAACTAAATAATAGGTCTATACATTGTTGTAGAAAAGCTATATCAAAGATAATAAATTAAATAATACACACTGTTACTTACGCTATGGCATAAGAAATTAGGAACACATTTACAGAAAAATTGAGAAAAAAGAAATATCTTTGTCCACCAAAGATCATAAGAATCAAATTCATTTTCAAAGACATGAATTTAAAAAGTAAATATAATTGCTTGGAAATTATTAGTTTTATAAAAATATATCTTAAATAAAAGATTTTTTATCTTTAATAGTACTACAATTTTACAATGATAAGTTATTTTATATCTCAAAATGGTTGCGAAGAAATGATGAAAACGAGAAAATTTCCCTCTTGTAAAAGTACCCTCAAAGTAATTATAATGAGAAAATGAGAATTGTCATCTTGTTTATAATAGTCTAATAAACGGTGTGGGGATAGATAGAAAGTTTATCAAATCGTCAAAATAGATTTTCTCAAAATTCGCTCTATCTTTTTGCCCTAAATTTAGGGTCATATCTAATTCCGAAAACCCCTTGGTAGGACCTTATGAAAATCCCATACACCAAGTTTGAACCCAACCAGTAAAATAGTTTTTGCTCTAGCTCGAAGTACAAACAGCGGCATCGCGAAAACAACTTTTTTTTTTTGTTTCAGGTGGTCATTAAACGTCGACATTTATCAAAATCTCGAGTTCGAGTTTTTTGAAGATAACATTTCTTTTTCTTCGAGGTGTCGAGAAAAAGTAAAAATACAAAACTGTCTTAATACAATTAATTTACTAAAATGATGTTCTTGTTTTTTATGACGTAATAGACATGACCAAAAATAAATAAAGGTTACTAGTGGCACCAAGACAAAACCTCTTTTTAAAATTCCATTTAAAAAATTTTCACTTTGATTAAAATTTGACGTTATTTTAAAATTCGAAAATTCGAGCTTGGATTCGAGATTCGAAACAAAATTTAAGATATAGATTCAAGAAATATAGGACTCAACCCATCTCTACTTTTAAAGTTTTATATTTTCGATCGCATATGAATACAAAATATAGTATTTGCTATTGCATTCTTTTATAAACATATGAACGGGTTGTTGGCATTCACACAATACATTTTGTATTAATTATAAAATAAAATACCATAGAAAGAGGAAAACATTAGATTAAAATGATTCTTCGGATCGTATCTTGGAATTTTTATTTGTGCTGTACTAATAATGGTCGAATACTCGTCATTGTTGCACTATGCTTTTGGAGAAATAAAGGTTGGATTGATCGCCATTAAGTGTTTGTCTTGAGGTAGTTATTAAGGCAGCAATTTATTGGTCAGGTTTACAAGAGTGGTGTGTGTGTGTGTCTCTGTCCGCTAGCAAAGAAACCAAACATGTGGTCTGTCTGGATGGGTCTTCAGAGGAGTTTCTTCCAAACGAGAAAGGGCTAAATACCTCTCAAATATACTTACTAGTAGTTATGTGAACGGTAGATCTCGCTCCCTATATTCAAAAATTATTAAGGTGGGGACGTAGGGTCCTCGAGAAAGGTTAGTGTTTTTGCAGGTTTTTATAGAAAAACATTTTGTTGGCCAAAATAAATAAAATATTGCTCAATTAGAAACAAATAGTTTAATTTTCTTCACATGGTGATATCAACAGTTGTTGAATATCTGGCATGAGATTAACGGCATTAGATCAAACTTTTTAAAGGAAGATAAATGTGTTCATTAATTCACAAGAAACCCTTGAAAGATATTCAAAAATTACTGTTGAGCTCACAATGTGAGGAAAACTAAATTCTATGTTTGTACTGGAGTAATATTATCGTCTTCTACACTCCAACCTTAAGTACATTACCCTAGGAATATATAATGTTACTATCGTTACTAGGTTCTTAACATTTTTCTTTGAATTTCAAGTTGAAATATCTTCTATAATATTCCTCCTTGGATTTGAAGTTGATAGTTTTCCTCAGTGATCAATTAATACTAATTACACTAATGTGTTAGGGATTAGGATGCTTTAATCTAGAGGAAGTACACCCGCTTTTGCATGAAGGGAGAGTGGAAAACCATTTAGGGAAACTACCCTCAGTGCACCCGACTGGGGTCAAACCCCTATCTCCCCATCTTCGGCACACTAGTCTAACACAAGATTAGCGCGTTAGACCACGTGGGCACCAAAGCGGGTCCCAAGACAAATTAATAATACATTATATCCCAAAGGTGTAAGACATCATTCTTGCAATACATGTCAACACTTTTTTTTTAAAAATAAACGCTCCAGTTACTCGATCGATTGCTTAGAATTTTAAACTCATATCACTTTAAATGAGTTATCAAACTACCAACAATTTTTAGCGGCTGCCATATTGAAACGTATAACCAGCTCGAAAAACTATGTACACTCCATTTACCTTGAAATGTAGCATTCTCACCTTGACGGATTATACTATGGATCTATTTAATATGCTATACCACAGTGGAATATTGCAAGTTAAGCTTGCTATCTTTCAAGATAGACGAAGGGTGCATGAATCAGTCTAGGTTCAACGAATGTCTTTGTGACATTTTTCTATAATTGGTCCACATATTTGGCTGTCATTGTTTAACAAACTGACAGACTAAACACCAAACGGTCGAGTTAAATAAAGGATTTCGCTCCACTCGGTCAATTATTTGGGTGTGGTTAGATAATAAAATAGCAAGAGCAGCTATATTGCACTTGAATAGATTACTGTCATAGACAGTTGTATTTTCTTCCTTGTCTTCCTCCTTGTAGAATTAGCTAATGCTTTACGAGGTGTTCTGGAGATGCTACTCACTTCTTCTCAGTTACAGCATCATGTCAAATGCTCATTTCATATCAGCCTTGCTCAATTAATCATCTTTTATTAGTAATTAGTGTGAAATGTGGTCTCCCGTCCCATCTTAGCCCAGTCTTATTTAGTATACCCGCGTCAAGCTAGAGGTCAAGGCTCAAATCTCGGCTGGGTGCGTTGGGAGTAATTTCCCGCCGTCACTGTTGTTTTATCATACTCTCGCCACGCTAATGCAGGTGCATGTCCTCTAAAATCTTCCTCGTTCTTAGCCTTTACGTTAAGCCTTTACGTACCCTGGTGTTAAACGTAATTTCTAAAGGTACTATTAACCTCTTCTGTGGTTGAATGGTCTTAGGCGTATCCCTTTTGCAAGTGCTGTACTGGTGATGGCTGTAGATTGGGGTTCGAATCCTGGTCTAGTGTATTGAGGGTGGTTTTTCTTTCATTGTTTTCCGTTCTCCCTCCACGCAAATGTGATAGTACCTTCTATAAATTCAACCTACCTCGTTCTTAGCACAAAAACGTAATTAGTCCATATGCTTACATCCCGAAATGGTGATAAGATGCAGTGAAAAAAAAAGACATCTTAATGAAACAATGATTTTGATTTTGGAAAATATGGGTATTCCTACTTTCAAGATTACCCAAGGAAAATTTATTTTATAAAATAGAAATAAAGCTATCTGTGTTTTAGTATTGAGATGATACATTCATTCATTCCGGGGCTGTTCTCATTTGATCAAAATCGTCAAAGCCTTGCAGTGAGCTTGCAAAGATGTAGGCCTATATATAAATACTCAGCACCGCGTCTTACTACCCGTTTGGGTTACATGCTTAAGTACTAATTACACTAATGGGCCAGGAATTGGGAGGGTTGAATTTAGAGGAAATGAACCCTCATTTGCGTGGAGGGAGATTGGTAAACCATTTAGTAAAGCCACCCCAGTTCACCCAACCGAGATTCGAACCTCAATCTCCCCGTTCTCAGCAGTCTAGCTCAACATGAAACTAGCGCGTTAGCTAACTACGCCACCGAGGCGAGTTGGAAAGATATAGTAGTCATTACTACACACTCCCTTGCAAATCATTTCTAATGAAAAGTTATGTATTTTCACAAACCATTTATGAATATATTTTTATTTTTTGTGGTGTTTAATCAATTGTGTTACAATACGTGGATGTATTAAACAGAGAACAAGTCAAAGTGGGCTATAAATTAAGACAATTATTTTGTTAAACTCACCCTAGAATATAACAAAATGCTTTAAATTTTAAACTAATACAATTATGATAAAAGTTCATTAAAATAGTGTTTGGAGCAGGGGTGTATGTAATTGATTAGGTTATTGCACAGGTTTATATAAAATAATTATATATTTAACATGTATAAACAATATAATTTTAGGACTACACGTGATTTAATCCTCATAGTAAACGTCAAGTTGGGAAAATGGCAATCACTCATTTGATGAAAATAGATTAATTCGAACGCTTGAACTGCTTTTTATACTAAGGATACATAGCTTACGTTAACTTTAAATTCACTCATATTCGTGAACAATCAATCACACTCAGAGTTTCTCATTCTACTGGTAATCTGCTTTCTATTGGGATACAATCATCGAATTTTTCGATCAAGGAAAATTAGCGATCGTGCGCACTTGATTCTCTATGTCCTGCGATCTTCGCCAGCTCCATTTTCCCGTGATCGTGTACTAGTGGTTACAGGTGAGGAGTGTTCGTGTAGAGAGGGTCATCATGTTTGTCCTATTAAGAGGTAATTTCAATTCCACTGGCCAGGTCTAATACTATAATTAATAAATGGCCAAGTTATTGGTTAAGTTATTGTGCTTATGATAGTCCTGTTCTTTCCAAATAAAATAAACATCTCTAGTCAATTCATCACTCAAAAGCTCGCGGTCGTGACTTATACCGTTGTTCCACTGTTTTCAATCTCCGATACAAATGGAATGGTAAAGGTGGTTTAAAATAAAAGGTTTTGGAATGGAATGAAATGTTTTAGAGGAATGAGAGAGATGTAGAGGGTGCTGTATAGCGGTGTGTGTTAAAACGCTTGGTAATGGCCAAGTTTTGTATCAGGCGGTGATAATAACAGCAGAGGTAAGCTGTAGCTGTGACAACCTGTAATTATGAGCCTCACGGGGCTCCTGTCATCTGATTCGCTGGATGTTGTGGGACTCGGCTACTAGGGACGCTTGCTGGACACGGAAAATAGGAACCGGTGGGGTGGTTGGTTACCTTATTAGTTTGAATCTCACTAGATACATCAATTAATTTATTGGATGGTCTTCTACAAATATTGTAAACAGGATCAATATGATCATTTGTTAGCTATACTTTTTTGGCAAAAATAAATAATTGCTTCAGTATATACATTTACCTACATTTCAATCACAACAAGGCCTAGCAAGCCGGTAGTGGAAAATATATGACTTTAATAAAAACTGACCCAGACCACAGGTTGGAAACATTAATGGATGTTAAAAAAACACAATCTCAACAGTTCTTGAATATTTGTCATGAGTCTCGCGGTGTTTAACCAGAAACTTTTTAAATTAAGAGAAAAGGTCCTGTCCAAATTATGCAATGCCCGTGACAAATATTCAACAAATGTTGATATTAATGCGAGAAAAAAAAATACAATTGAAAAATAATAGTTGGACACGGGAATCGAGTTAAGAGCTTTGGCTTAGTACGTAAATGCTTTACCATTGAGCTATCCAGGAGTCTTCCCGTGCTAAGGGTCATCCTTCACTCATATTTGAGGGAAGATTCTGTGAAGGAAGTTCGGAAATCATTAGCTGCTTATAAGCGATCAATTAAGATAATAAGCTATCAGATAACGCAGTCATCTTCGAATCGGGAGGGCTTTTAGGCTGCCAATGGTACAATAATAATTTTACGAATGCTCAATTAACTATAGTTTTTGAGTTGTAGGATGAGCTTAGACACAGAGCATTAAACTGGCTTTCTTGAGGTCAGGACTGAAGTTCAGTTCATGGCTGGTTGCACTTGAAGAGAAAGGGTAAGTACGTTGCTACAAAAGCCGGTTTTACTTTTTCTTTCTCATTAAATTAGTTATAAATCTAGTCTCAAGTACTATACACATCTATACACTGCCAGAGTAAGTTGCCGCAAAAAATATCTAGGCATTATCTGGGAGTTGAACCAAGAAAACCTTAAATTGTTTAATGTCACCTTAATATTAAGTCTCCGATAACAGGCACAACTAAACGGAACAAACTAATTACTTGGTATCTGACTTCACCTGGGAGTGGAAAACTTAAAGTAGAAAATCAAACCAAAGTGTTGGAAATTTAATGCTCGGGTGGCAGAATTGAAGCGTTATAATAATCGATCAGAAATGCATCAATGCCAGAAACCAAGTGGGATAATAGTGATCCTGGATAAATCTGTACATAATTAGGAGAACAAACAGGGGAGGAAGAAAATACAAATGTGTTGTAACCCCCCTCCCAATCAAATTACATCATTAGATTCACAAATATCCATCCCACGCTCTTATACAAAATACATTTTACTTTTCCGGGTACTTAGGTATTAATAATCAACCAAAATATGTGGATTTGTGAACTTCAGAATGGAACATTTAAGCTTCTAAACAATGTTTATATATATATATATATAAGAGTGTCATAGAAAATAAAATTGTGTCTATTCCAATAAACAGCAAGTTTGTGTACTATTAAAGTTTTGTTCAATACTAAACCCAGGCTTAACACTGATTGGCAATATCTCAGCTACCTAGGCAGCCTCCTTAAGGTAGGTGCACATTATTACCTATTGCATGGACTCGTATCGATAATATTCCCAATTTTAATTTTTATCTAATTTAATATAAAATAATGAAGATATGCTTCAATTTAATCCAATATGGACAAACGTGCTACCAACATAAAAAAAATACGTACCTTGTCAATACGAAGCGATACGTACATCGTAAATATGTGCACACACATTAAAGTAGGCTATGCATGGTCCTCTTCCATATAGAGAATATACAATAACTTTGTAGAGTAGCCATAATTAACAAAAGTTTATTATAATTAGCTTTCCATAGTTGAAACCCAACTTTGTTTATATATCACTTCAAAAATTTTTAGTTCTTAGGTGGAAGTGCAACTGTAAAAATCATAATTAATATCGGACTAGTATTTTAGCGATAAAATATTTAACTGGACCTTGTTTTAATCATTCAGCGACTATACCGCCTGTCACCCTGAATGCACCAACACGCAGAACAAGAAAAGATACCTTAAAGAAGTTAGTTTTTACTATTTCAACTCTCAACCTTATAATACTCTTCATTCTAAAACATATAAAAAAATAACAATAAAAGAATAAAACACGTCTAACTTTCACTCTTTTTTTATTCTTTTTATCCCGTTCTCATCTTCTTGTCTTTGGTTTTATTAGTTTTTATTGTGAGCACACTTCTGACTTTTATGCCATTCCATTTCTGACCTTACCGTGTTCGATCCTCCCACTAATTTTCACTTTATGTACACTCATATAAAACTATATTTTTTTTATTAAAAAAAATACGTATGGACGTCTGGATTTATAGCCACTGTGATATACAAACAGGGTATTCGTAATAGCATAGAGAATTACAAACGTTAAAGTCACAATTAACTTGTATACAAATATAAGTTTCAAACCTATGTTAAAAAAAAACAAGATGGTAGGGGGTAGATTTTAAATTGGATGGTAGTAAAAAAAAAGAGTTTTCTGTTATTTTTCCAAGCAAGTTGAAATATTTCTTCTTCCTTTATATTAAAGCTATATATCTTTATGACACACATTTTTAATTAGCTATTAAGTAAAGGTTAATAATTAATATTATAGGAAAAAACACACAAAAATAAAGCCCACATTTTAATAACAGTCACCCGTTCTTGTATCTGAGAAGTCTGGGAAGCCACATGCAAGTTCAGGGTTGACTCAATTCAAGGTAGGCCTACAGTTCAATTTTCATAGAAAGGGCTTTTTAGAAAATACAAACTTTTCTGCTATCAAAATTGATAATATTTTACTAATTTTTATTGTTATTATAAAGTATATAGCCTTATTTTGGCTGGAAGAACGGTTTAGAAAATTCAAAAATATTTCCTTGCGGCCACCATTGATAACATTTAAATTTAAATTTATATATTATATGAAAATATTGGAAATTTTGAAAACAAAAACCCTTGTTTAGCGCACCAAGTGGGCCTACTTTGGCGAATCCTGCTAACAATTGGACCCTTCTATGCATATTAGTGGCCATTTTCTCTAAGGCTTCAGACTAGGTTGATGGTAATGGGGAGGTTGAGTTTCGAATCTTCATAGGGGTGAATGGGGCCTGGTCCTCCACTTGAGATTTATCAATGTCGGTGAAATTTCTTTAAAATTACTAGATGTTAATATTAAAGTTATAGCCCAATTTTCTTACAAACAACCATGTATAAGGCGTTTTGCCTACCAGAATCCTATTATAAAGTAGCTTACTTAGCAACGCTTCCATCTCAATTTTTCACAACGCATTACTTATCCAATCAACCTATCCAAATTTTTAACAACGGGAAATCAATATTATAAATAAGAATTTAGAGAAAATGTAAACTCATTTGCATAGGATAGAAATGGGAAACAATTTGTAGAACTAAAATATATCACACTCGGAACGAATTCAAACTTCAAAATCATCGTCACCATCTAATCAGACAACACGAAACTAACGCCTTTATTCTTGTGGCCCACTGGTGCGGGCTTGATTGCAAAGGATTTTAACATTGCTAGTGCATTTGTTTCCTAACATGAAAATAGTAATTTCCTGTGTGTTTTTTACTATTAATTTTCCTACCAGGTCATACTACCCATTCAAACTAATTAATCGGATAATGGGGTAAATATGAGTAAGGTAGATATTTAGAAGAAATATACCCGTGTAGTCATGAAGGGAGAATAGAAAACTGTTTAAGAAAAATCACCATAAATACAACCAGCTAGGATTAGAACCATGACCTTCCCATCAGCGTCTAACTAAACTAGACGAGCCTATAATTTATTCTTCCCGCCTACCGATAGGGGTCGATTTTTATTGATGCTATGTTTAAGTATTCCGTTCTTTCGCCACCAAACTAAGTGTGAAATAATTTGGCGTGATGTTAAAAAGCATTTAATTAATCATGATACATAAGACAACCAAGATCATTATTAAATACAAATTTGTTTTCCAGCATTCTTTACTAAGGGTAATAAACGCCTCATTCTTAACACAAACTATACCCTGATGTTCATAGTAAGCCCATTAATTAATTGACAACTATAAAAATTATTAGGACTATTTTTGTGTATTCATACGTAAAGTCAATTCTTGTTGATAGTATCAATACCTATAAAATAATAATAATAAAGTAAAATATTGCCAATGTTGACAACGATACATATTTTTTTAGGTACTTTATATTCAAATTGTCACAGATAACACACTTAACTCAAAACACTTTGAACTAACGTGGTAAATATACTACATTGGCAATAAGATGAAACTACCTAGTTTCGAACAAAGGACCTCTCCACTTATTGATAAGCGCTGAGTCAGGGGTGAAAATAAGGTCTGAAGTGGGGAAAGGGGCAGATCCTAGCTCACTATTTCTCTGTTCGACTATACATGGGCGGCTGGCAAAACTTTATTCTTTAAGAAACCTGCGCCCAATGATATGTTGATAATGTTGGGTGAAATTCTTTTCGTTTGACCAGAATAATGTTAACTAAACAAATGGAAGACTAAATTTAGAGAATGTTTCCCAAATTTTCGTGGGGAGAGAGAGAAAGTGTAAACTCATTTAGGAAAAAATCCCTCAGTACAACCGAACCGGATTCAAATCCAAATCTCTCCGTCATCGGCAGTCTATTAATAACTATAACGTAACAAGGGACAACATTAGTACTGTCAATAAAAAAAGGAGCTCCACCTGAAATTAGCCCAATACATAAACTGAAACAAGAATTTGAGGGACTAACTAAGTTCTGTTGTGGCCGTATGGTTCATATCGGGAGTTAAATGAATTAATAGTAAACATTAAAATAATGAAAGATCTGTTATAAAGTTGCTAATACATTTCCAATAAATTTTTATTTTACTTGTTTGGGCCCAAAAAAAAAACTTTGTCGAGAAATGTAATAGCCCAAATACCAACTTGTCAAGAAAATGGTCTCGCACGCCACTTGGGGCACGCGTGCCACGGGTCTGCCAACCCTGGAATCGACCATACCTCAATATTTCTCACACGAACGAGCTTCAAGTAGCAAACGGGGCAGATGGTCCGTCGCGCAACAAAACTACCACACCGTTTTGACCCACTCCACACAGAGCGAACGCAGAACAAAACTTGGAAGAGTGAATGAAGAAGGAATGTGTCCGAATAGATACTGTATACCTCATCTTCTCAAGCGCCCGAATGTAACTGAAGCGTGAAAGCAACCAAAAAAGTGGATTTTTTTTTTTCAGAATCATGTAATGTAACCTCGAGTATTGTATGCAGGCGTGCTTTTCCTACTACAAGATGTTCCGAAATGTTCTTCTTTGTGCATCGCGTATGACTAATCGTCTTTCGGCTGCTGCCTTACCGCGAACCTGTTTGCCAGAAGCGTCTTGCCAGCTGGAAGTTTTTAGGCAAATTTTGATTTGAGAGCTTTTATCATCGTCGAGTAAGGGCAATACAGCCCAATATTTTTTTAAATGACAACTATATTTTAGAAAAAAAAATGTATATACTCTACCACGTCTTACTACATGTTTGGTTATACGCATATATGGTAATAACTTTAATGAGGTAGGGATGAGGAAGGAAGAAATAGAGATATGATCTAGCAGAATTTGCATGGAAGGAGAGTGGGAAACCATTTAAGTAAAAAACACTAAGCAGACCTAAACAGGATTTGAACCCCGATCTCTACGTCAACAGCGAGCCAGTCTAACACGAGAGTGAAGCCTTAAGAATTTAGACCATTCGGCCACTGAAGCGGGCTATAAAATTAGTTTAGTAAATAACAGTGGTTAGGACCTGTATAATCTGTGACTGTACATTTATACGCTTTCGACTGTCAAAAGTTGTGTGTAATAATTGTATCTTTGTGGTTTTCATAATTTAAACCTCCTTAGAACTTACATTTAAAAGCAAAGTTTACCTGACAGCAGGAATGAGAGGTAAAATAAAATGAAATACACTTCTAGAAAATAAATTAAAAGTCCAGGAAAGAGGATGATTACAAGTTATGAAAAGGAAAGGAAAAAAGGATTGTTTTCTATACACTGTAAAACGCAACATGGTAACTACAGTCTGATTTTTAGAAAATACAAGTATTCTTTTTTTTTTTACAGAAAACACTGATAAAATGACCTAATTAGCATAGCCCTTTTTATAGTAATAAATCAACAACCTAAATCAGTAACAATATAATATAGTTATTACAGTGATTAGTACTTCAATAAGGTGTCTAGGTCAATAATAAACAAACTTAAAATAATAAAAAGAACTTAATAAAAAATATAGTTCAAACCAAGATTTGCTAAATGACTGTATTGCATATTGCAAATGTGAACTATACAAACAATGACAATACAATTATTAGGCGACCTGGTGGTCTAGGAGTAAGGTGTCAGACTCCTGTGCTGTGGTCCGGGGTTCAATCCTCGCTCCCGGCACATATTTATCTGATTGACAAACCCTTCCTTCACCTCTGACAAGACGTGTATTAATCACAGCTTGTGATTGTGAGGAATGCCAGGCATCCACCGTGGTTCGGATTCCACGTTAAACTGTAGGTCCTCCATTTCATCTCACAATCACCCTACCATTAACACATTAGCGTAAGTGCGTATAACCCAAACGGGTAGTAAGACGTGGTGCTGCTAATAATAATAATAATAATAATAATAATAATAATAATATTCAATGCGTATAGCCTGAATAGGTATTAAGACTTGGTACTAATTTTTTTTATATATATTCATTAATTTATGATTCTTTTCTCATTTTTTCAACCCTGATCCTTGTTTTACTACTCGTCATGGTTTTACGCATGCCTACACTCATAAAGAAGAAATTTTGGAGGTAGAATTTAAAGAAAGTTTCTCAAATTTACGTACAGCAAGATTGATAAACTTTTTTGAGAAATCACTTAAATACACCCGAACATGATTCGAGTCCTGACTTCTCCATCACTTGTACAGATCCCGTTTTGTGATTTTATTGTTCGGGATTTGATTATTTATTTTTGTTAACCATGCCATATCTCTTATTCGCGGGATCCCATCGAAACATTACGTAATGGAAGTCTGATTGACTTAATCATTATTGAATTAAAATCAGATATACGATATTAACTATATGTTTATTAAAAACCATTGCCGAAATGAAAAAATGGGCTACGCGAACCGATATCACGCGTGACTAAGCTTCCACCTCAAAGGGGAGAAATTTAAATGAAAACACATTTAAATCATAATAAAATGGCAGCCCCGGGTGGATCTGCTTAATAGCACGAAGTCCCTATCGAGACTCGGGTGAGTTAAATTCAATTATAATCAAATATTATTGAAATGCCTAACGTAGAATGAGCGTGCTATCTTCACGAAATCTCCGAAGAGACTGAGGTTTGAATTGAATTAATATTTATTTTTGACGGACTTTGGAGACGCCCAGCACACTTGATAGTTATCAAAAGACCGGTGGCGAGATTCCGCTCGCTTGGACGTACTTAGCAGATAATTTGTAACTTCTTGAATTTTCTACAACGCATTGCACCACTCCCTCATTCCTAGCTTGACTACTTCCAAAGAATATTCCAGCTTGTCTGATTAAGAGAAGGATGGAATAGTGATGAAATACTTTGGCATCCCATATCCAAAGAGAATATAACATAATTAATTTTGAGCAATAATATCGTGTTATTTATTTTTATTTATTAATTTAAAGGGCTGATAAAATAATATAGTAACACATTTGTAAACAAAATAAATATGGGACTGGCACCTTTATTCACGTAACCACCGGTGCGGATATTTGACTGTGCCAAGTCAAGTATATTCTAAACTCTCGTATTACAGTGTAGTGTAGGTGCCCATGAAATTGTTTACCTTCGATATAATTTATAAAGTATTTTTAGAAATTAGGTTGGAGGTATTGGGGTTTAGGCAGAAATAACTATAATTTTGATAGAGTCCCTATAAACACCCATCAAACCCTACCTACAATTATACACTCCAGATGTCATCATCTATACAACTCCCAATCTCTCGGCCCCCGCCTTTTTTTTAAAATTGGTTCTTTATACTGGATCTGTTTAGTCAAAATTACAACGTCCATGGAAAGAAACAGTTTATGAATATAATGAAAAGGACGAAAGTTATCAAAATGGAAATGAAGTCAAAACACTTCTTTTAAGGGTTCAAGGGATATAAATAAAGTTGAAAGCTTTAAATACTTCCTGTGGATAGAAGAAGCAATTAAAGTAATTTTCTTTTTTTTTAAAAAAAGCAGACACTTAATAGATACAATAAACAGCTGTCATTAGGTTTGCTCTAATTAACGAATAATTAATTTGTTATGAGGTGACCTGGTGGTCTAGGGATGAGGTATCGAACTTCTGTGCTGAGGGTCCGGAGCTCAATCCTTGGTCCCGGCACAGATTTATCTGATTGCCAAACCCTTCCTTCACCCCTGACAAGTAGTGTATTAATCACAACTTGTGAATGAGTGGAATGTCAGGCCTCCTCAGTGGTTCGGATTCCACGTTAAACTGTAGGTCCTTCATTTCATCTCACAATCATCCTACCCTCACACATTATCTTAAATGCTTAAGACCCGAACGGGTAGTAAGACGCGGTGATATTATTAATAATAATAATAATAATAATAATAATTTGCTATGTGTATATATATATATATATATAGGGTATTCTATTTTTATTTTCTATCATATTACACTGATTAAAATAATATGCTTAATTTTAAAGTTTTTATTAATTCTCTTGGATATTTTTAACCCGAGTTTAAGGCAGAAAGAACCATAAAGAGTAAATCTAATGGTTATTTCAAAATTATTTTAAATTTGGTTCTAGAATATAATTTTTTTTTATAGTCACAAAAGCAATGAAATAAAAACTCGAAAAATTAACCCTTTTTCGTACCTTTTCTTACTACCCGTCTGTTATATCAGCATTTAAATATATAAATGTTGGGATAAAGAAGGCATATTTTAGACTAAAAGTACTCATATTTAGGTGAGGAATCATAAAGAGGGGGTAAAATACAATTTCGTTATACCCACGGTGAGTTCAAATCTTAACCTCTCAGTCACAATAAAACCAGACTCGACCAGCTTGACGTTTAATTCGCATGCTCGCCGATGCGGTTAGTTATAGACATAATCCAACAATACAAAAACCATTAACCATTTGGTGATCACACTATCTAAAGCCTTACTCTTGCGATATACGGGACTTCCGATTACGGGGAGATTGAGGTTTAAATCCCAGTTGGATGTACTATGGTTTATTTTACTCGATGGCTTTCCACTCTCCCTCCACGCAAATGTGGATACACTTCGTCTAATCATACTACTTCATCCTTATTTCATTATTCGAAAATCCTGTATTTAAATGTTCTAAAAATTATAAAAAAATTGCTTAAAATTTCCAAAAAGATACCTATAAATACGAATATAAACTCGTAATAAATGCACATGATTAAATCAAACACTCAACTTAACAAATGTAAATTAAAATATTAATTGAAAAGCCTTTAACTCTTACATTCTGATAAATATAGCATCGATTTACAAACTTAATATCTGTTTCAGAAGTTAATACCTATCTCCACCCAACGCAACCCTCTTCAGCTTAGTTGCATTGTCTCACCAGGAATGTATATTTTACAACCACGCAAGCAAAGAGGATAACCAATTCATTGACTAGATTATCTTCTTATTCCAAAAACTGTATGTTGAAAACATGCAGTTATACAATATCGATAGTAGGCCTATTTTAAATTATAGCTTATTCAACACTAATGCCTTAAAATGACTCAAGAAAGCCTACAAATTAGTTATAGGAAGTATATTCATTTTTACAACCAGGATATCATAAACAGACTGTATATACCTATGAGCTTTGTGTGTGATGAACCATTAAAAAAATATGAAGTCATTAAAATACGGTCCCTTATTATAAGTGTAATTATATGTGGACAGCCAGGAACGTGTATTAAGACCTGATGTAAAAATGACCACTACAATAACTTTGACTCCCGCGCATTTTGAGGGAAACTGAAAATAAAATATGTAGAAATAAGAACAAAAAAAAATCTAGTTTTCCTCACCACAAGCTGTCAATGAACTGGATGTAGAGTTACATGAAGTTACCGTCCTTTATCCTTCCATTCTCACGGGATTTCGAATCCCTTCCCTCGGTCTACTAGGGTAAGGTCGTTGCTAACCCCGTCCACTTAGAATGTCGGGGATTGAATGGGGCCCACAAACCAATGCGCGCATCATATTTCATTTTGTTCTCGTCTAATTTGGTCTCCCCTCCCTCCCAAACACACATCCTTGTTATGTAGTCTTTTCTCTCTATCTATTTTTCAATGGTTCAGTCACTTCGTTTAAAGAAAGAAAAAAAAAATGCTTTTTTTCCTAATAACCAAAGCAAAAACATTTACTTTAAATAAGAATGTACTTTAACATGCTGGTTACTGAACGGCTTAAACTAATGGATAAATGTGGGGAAGGTAGATAGAAAAAGTGCAACCGCATTAACCATAAGAGATGTGAAAACCACAGTGATAAGTAACACCTGGAGAAACCTAGTTCGACGCTCGCCGCGTGGATTTGTTTATTTATTTGTTCTCTTTATTTTGGATTAGTGCTGCTTTTGGTGTCAACATTAAAATTAATATTATACATAAATAGTAATAAGCTATTTCCTACAAAAACAATATTTTTTAATAATTTATAATTAATCATTTTCAAATCATTATTGCTTAATACCCGTAGCGGTGGCCACACGGGCTAATGCGTCAAGCTTCTCTGTTATTAACAAAGAGATATAATTTCAAATTCCGGCATGGTTTACTTATAGTGTTTTTTTTCAAAATGATTTTACATTTTCCCTCCAAACCATTAAGGGTTTTTAAAATATCACTATAACCCGTAACAAAACAATCATATTACTGACCATAATGTTCGCCCTATTAATTGTGATGTCATATTTTTAAATAGCCCTCTTCTTTTCCTGTTTTTGTAAATGTTCAACACATATCTTGTGGGTTATTTTCCTTTGTAAAATTAGAGATTGGGCACCATCAACTATTTTCCCACAAATGAAAGTCGGCTATGTTTTTGACCCTGGTAGTAGTGTTTATTCAGCCCCAGTAGGGGGCCCTTGTTACAGAGGGCCCCCCTGTGGTCACCAGCAGTTGGGCGCCTCATCTCACCTAACCCGCGAACTAAAAATACAGGATATTTCATAACCGACATGCTATTTTCGCTCGTCTATTCCAGCTCACTACTAAAATTATACACACCAGACAGACAGAAAAAAAAAGTAGATAATAAGTAGAAGATCGATATTAATGTTTTTGTTGAAATATTTAACCATCTGTCTCTATGGTTTACAGCTTCTCATTTGGGTTCCTTGGGAATTATAATAGAGGTTGAAACGAAAATGAAAATTATTATTATGCTTTCATTTACATACGTTAAAAACTTGGGAAGGTTATTTTCGTTATAATTTTATTTTTATATTTATTTAAATATTTTTTTTATGGTGGGAAGAAGTTGGGGGAGTTGTTACCACTTTTCTTGTTCATTTATTATCATAGACTAGTACCACAATATTATTTAGAACCCACGATTCCATCCACTAGACAAGAATTTCTTAATCTTAGGGATAGCTTATTATCATTTTAAAAGGATTATTAGTTTTATTATTAAAACATCTGTCATTTTACTTACAAGAGCCAAATAAATGTTCTACTATGTTAATTAAAACTGCTACTACTATTTTTTAAGGCACTGTATCTTACTACCCATCCAGGTTATCCGAATTTAGCTACTCTTGTTGGGTAGGGTTTAGGAAGATCGAATTTAGAGGAAGTTTACTCTCGTTCATTTTCATTTATTTGAAATATTTAACGTGCACTTTCTAAACCGACTGGTATTTCATCACACGACTTATACAATAACTTAAATGTAGAACAGACACACCATCCAGAAGCACTGTGAAAGGGTAAACCAACATTTCACCGATGATATCTTTTTAGGCCATGCCAAGAATTGAGCCCTAGACCCTTAGCTCAGTAGGCAGACTAGCTACTGACTGAGCTAAGGTAAATGTACTTTCAAATGCATGGAAAGAGAGAGAGGGGGGAAGAAAGAGAGAGAGAAAGCCTCATCAGTACACCCAAACAGGATTGCAATCCCGACCTCCCCATCAACTGCTAGCCAAACTGGATGATCTTGACGTTTAGTCAACGCGATCACCAATGGCGTTACCATCACAATAATACAAAATAGAAATATATAAGAAAATACCCCCAACAATATAAACTATCGATTATTGTATTTCGATAATTTTAGAGGGTTTGAGTTGTTTTGTTTGTTTTATAATACGTACCTTTTTTTCTTCTTCTTTTCATCGCTCTTCCTTTATTATTTGGTACCCTATTGTGCTGCTGTCATGTCAAAAATACATCAATGATTACCTTCACTAAGAAATACTAATGGTTTAGATAAACTAGAGCCTCATTTTTATAGCTCAAATAAAGTCATACAGTACGGTATATGAAATATTTTTGTAGACTAATAACCTTATACCCGCTTCGGTGGCCGCATGGTATAAGACGTCACTCTCGTGTAAGACTGGCCTGCTCATGATGGAGAGAGTGGGGTTTGAATCCCGGTTAGGTCTGTTGAGTTTTTTAATTAAATGGTTTCCCATCCTCCTACCACGTAAATGCACGTAGATTACCTCTAAAATGATTTATTAGTTATTACCCATCCCTAGCTCATTAGCGTGATTATCATATATTCGTATAGCCTTGACAGCTAGGAAAACACGCTGAGATAAAAAAAAATTCAAACAAGAAAGATATCAAATGTAATTAGATGTAGTTATTTATAATGTATAAGCATTCCAAAACCAATATAATTTACAATACACCAAATTAAAATCAAAATCATTACAAAAAAATTCAGTTTGAGTCAACATGCAAATGTGGTTGATATGGCTGATTTGATTTGTGATTTACAGGTGATTTTCGTGAAACTTTAACCTCTTTGTATGCCAAGTATTAAATATTGAATTGGCACCTACGATGTTTTGTAAGAAAATAAAAGTGTACATGTGATTAGAAGGTTTCCTTTGTGATCTATATACATCAGCGTTTCTCAAACTCTTTTTAGATTGTACCCCTTGGCCATGACTAGAGGTTTATTGTACCCCCAAGATAAAAAAAATTCAAATGATAGGTTTGAAAAATATTTGACCATATGGTAAATTAATAATCTATTTAATTTATCGGGAAAAAATATCTGAAATAAAAAATATTTCAAATGAGACAAAGCTATTTAAAGAGAATCCTACTTTTATAGCCCTACATGATCTCTTATTGAGAATCGATAGAATCAGTTAAAAAAACTTTATTTTTTCTATAAAAGGTCTGTAGAAAAGTTGTACACATTTTCTTCACAACTCGAACTATAAAGGTTCAATACCACAAGTCTAAGGCGTCACACTCGCAATATACTAGACTGCTGATGACGAAGTGATCGGGGTTTGACCTCAGTAGGGTGTAATTAAAGTGATTTTCCTAAATAGTTTTACAATCCAACTCCACGCAAATGTGTGTACACCTTTCAGCCTTCCTCATTCCTAACCCATCATAGTAAACATTACATTAGTAAACGAACGGGTAGTAAGACGTGGTGCCAAAAAAAAAGTTATATTCTGAAACATCAGACGATGTCTTGTAGACCATCTCGTGCTGTAAAGGTAGAATAATTCCATTTTAACCCTTCTATTGCGTTTACGGTGACTAATGGAGGTACATCTCCGCCGAGCCCGCGAGTCCGGTCTATGCCCCGATAACGTAGTTGACACAGCGCAGCGCTGTCAGCGTTATGCAGTGTCACGTGTTCTGAGAGAGGGAGAGTAAGTCTTGATTGATGATGTCACGTCTTCGGCAGTGAGGTCGGGGCGCTTTAATCTGTCTTCAGTAATGTCAAGATCAACCTGCGGTTAGGTGTTATTTTTTTAATAAATAATTTTAATTCTTCTTAAGTCAGATCTTTAAATATTCTTTTTCTAAAGCGGCATGGAAAGTCATGCGCGTAAATATTGTAATTTTTTTTTGGGGTAAAATAAATAGAATATTACTCCAGTGCATTTAGTTTGTTTTGCAACCCGTAACTAACTCAATATATGTTTAATATTTGTCATGATCATAGTGGCATTCAGGAAAAAAATTTAAATGCATAATCTAATTTAGTGATATCACCCATGACAAATAATAAAGCATTGTTAATATTACTATTTGTACAAAATAAAAGACCAACCTAGGTGGTCTTCGGGTAAAGTGCTCGCCTCAGGACCCGATATTCGTGTGTTCAGACCCAGCTGAGATCCACGGATCTTTCTTGAGCGATAAAAATCCGAAGTACAACTTCCTTTGGAGGGAAAGTAAAGCCATCTGGTCTCATGTCAGTTGTGGCATGTAAAAGAAACCTGGTAGGTATGTGAAAATACCTTTCCCAGCAACTTTGGTAGACCCTTTCACGATCACTCATAGAAATTCAATGAGGAAGTCAGTGGCTCCCACCACGCTTCCTGAAATCCCCTAGTACATTGAATTTCTACCATATGGTACAGCCAGCACCAACAAGCTGAAAGGCTGAGTGCATGCTCAGTTCCGGGTGGATAATAATTACATCAACCCAACATATGGCTTGTTGACTAAAAAAGAAGAATACAATAAAACAACATTTTCCTACTTAACGACCTTGCCTACTTGGAGATTTCTAAGCTATTTTATGAAGCGAGTTGCATCTTAACTTGAAGCACCTGAGCAGTTTTCCGCTATCACACTTAGACACCAATGTACAAAAAAGAAAGAGCGGGAAGAAAATGAGAAGTTCACCCTGAAAGGGCTCTTGTCTAGGTGCTGATAACCCTTTCCCTCTTCTTCTGACGAGTTTACACAGTCACTTTATTAGTTGAGCCTTGAAAACATTGACTTGGTTTTTAATTTTACCTTTGTCTTGTTTCCTATTTTAGATATACGTAAGCTACCACGAACTTTTTTTTAATTAGCATCCTGACGGGGAAATTCCTACAAGCCATTTTGGTGACCAATACGAATAGACTAAGTTTTAGAGGATTTGTTAAAAATACGTTTACAAGAAAACTACTTAAAGATAAAATTAATAATCTTGTGCTACTGCAGGACTATTTTTTAGAATTATTTAAGAATGTATGGTTTTTGTTTCAACGTTATATCTTCAAAACTCGCAGAGTCAAACGTAAATTCATTAACATGGCAAATCCTATCTTAATCGTCCGTGACGTCACAGGTACGAAACATCCGTAAGAAATAAAATTTTGTAATTTTATCCATACATTTTTTCTACATTAAAACTAAAGATACCCTTCCATCCCAATTTAAATATATATTGTTAAGGTTCCAGTATGTAGATGTACATTTATTTGTTTTAAGATTAAATATCAGTTACATTTGAACATCTATTCATATTTGATTATGTCCTTTATTAAAGTTTACTTTGAATATTAGTCTCTGATTTATTTGTTTTATTTTACATGGTTTTTGATATTAATTTGTGGGGTCTTATACCTCGAAATTTTGTTTTAGAATCTATTGACAAAGAACAAATCTAATATCGGTAACTGGCAAGGTTATGTTTTTGGTTCACACGCCTGACTGATTCTACAGGTTGGAGTTTGATTCAGACTGGACTCACTAGGAATTATTTCTCTAAAACTCATGTTTTAAATTTTTTTTTATAAATAAAAATCTATATTCATTCAATTAAAAAAAAAGTAAAATAAAGTGCATCTATAAGTTTCGATGGTCTAGGCTTTTAGCGGTGATAAGTTTAATTCTAATTAGAGGAGGAAGTTGAGGTTTTGTACAGGCCATTTTACTTTTATTCTATACCCTATAACCCCGAAACCAGAAGGAACGATCTGCCAGATGCTTCATTTGAATCTACCTTATGTCATCGATTTGTTCCATTCTCCTAGCAAATACCTTAATCAGAGCCCCACCAGGATTGAAACAAGGCCTTTAGATTTGTAGTCGACCACTCTACCCACTTATTCCTATGGACGTTATAATTAAGGTCTTCATTTTTCGTTAAGGTAGAGGAAAGTTTGCAAGAAACGTCGCGAGAAAGAATGTATGCATGGTAACGACTTAGTGTTTTAATTACAACAGCAGAGAGAAATTGGTTGATGGGGGGAGAAGGGGAGGGTTAACAAGTAAAAATACAGTTAGTGTTAAGGAAGGTAAGGGGATGGTGACACGAAGGGGTGTGTGTCTAATTATCTGCCAGGGCTAAGATAAATCACGGGTCTTCTCACCCACACTGCCATTGAGCCACGGGGTGCGTATGGTGAGTAATGAACTGGCACGCATTTCACTGACGAAGGGGGAAGGGCGGGTGAGAATCATCTTACTTACTGAGTGCGAGACTGGGAGGATCCCCCAGTGTATAATTTATCCTGGTTATTTGTCTTTTTATATCTATATATCTTATATCAGAATGAGTGTGAGACTCGTATGATTCCCAAGTTTTCATTCTGGTGTCTTCATGTACAGTAGTATTTTAAATCTGTCTAAGTCTTGGTTGAATGTCTAATTTAATGCTCGGTTATTCATTTTATTAAAATAATTTATTTTAAAATTCTTAAATTTTGATATTTGAATGATTCCAGAGGCTTTGATCTAGGAAGTCAACCATCTCCGACTATACGGATAGCAAGCAATTCAGACCTAATATGACAACTCAATCATACGAGGTGATATCAGACATTTTTTGGACTGATGATATAAAACTCGTAAAACCTACAATATAACCTATTGGACGCCATCAACCTCGAAGTAGTCCTCTTCCACATGCATACACCAGTCCCATCGTTTCTCCCATTTTTGGAACGCTTCCTGGAAGTCGTCTTCTGTGAGTGTGTCCAGTACTGCGTACAATTTTGCCTGGATCTTCTCAATGGTGTCAAAATGGTGGCCCTTCAGCTTGATCTTCATTTTAGGAAAGATAAATAAGTCACAGGGGGCTAAATCAAGGAAATAGGGTGGGTGGGGATAAGAGCCATCTGAATTTCTGTTGTCGCCAAAGCTCAGGGCGATGCCTTCGCTCATTTTCACGCAGTCGCCTCAAAACGTCACAGTAGAACGCGGAATTGACTGACCTGCTGGGACGAATTCTTTGTGCACAATTCCCTTAATGTAAAACAAATTATGAGCACGCTCTTAACATTGCTCTTCACTTGTCTGGCCTTTTTTGGTCTTGGTGAGGTTGGTCTTTTCCATTGTGTAGATTGTTGCTTGGTCTCAAGGTCATAACCGTAAAGCCAGATCTCACCATCAGTGATAACCCTAGACAAGAAGGTTGCATCGTTGGAGGTGACCTGACGAAGTTCATTGCAGACGTCAACGCGCTGCTGATTCTGGTCAGCTGTCAGGACCCTGGGCACAATTTTTGCGGCGACACGGTGCAGCCCAACTCAGAGGACAGAATTTGTTGGCATGTTTCAAAACTAATTCCCATATCCTCAGCGAGGTCTTGAATGGTCCGTCGTCGTTTCTGACGAATGATCTTGTTGAAGTTTGGCAACCACGGCGGGTGTTGTGCAGCTGCTGGGTCTCCCTGTCTGTTCGTCGTCCTCGACGGATGTCCTACAGGCCTAGAACCGGGCATGTCATTGAAACACTTGTGTACAGCCCATGCTTTCTTCCCCGAACTCTTGTTTAGTCGAATTTAGAGTCTCCGTTGCAATTTAACCGAGATTCACAGAATATTTGATGCACACGCGCTGTTCCTTTTTTGGATTCATCGTGAAAATCATCACACGACTCCAAAAAAATGGACTTGAAAAATCAGCACAACCACCCAGATGAGTGAAACCTGGTCCATTGAATATCAACTCCCAAGACATGCTAATGTTACCGTCTAAAGTTGCATAACGCTATTAAAACTGCTGTCCAGATGGCAGCACCATTCCAGAATTTTTTTATAATACCCCCTTGTACGTCTCGTTGGACTTTAAAAAAAACTACCACATCGGTGGTCGCGTGGTATAACAACGCGTCGCTCTCACGTTGGACTGGATTACCAGTGATGGGGAGATCAGGGTTTGAATCCCACTCGGATGTACTGATGTTTTTTTTTTCTTAAATGGTTTGCCACACTTCTTCAAGGCAAATGTTGATACACTTTTGTAAAAACTCTACTTTTTTCATACCATTTCAATTAGCGTAGTAAATTTAGGTGTACAACCTAAAGAATCGATTGAAAATAATAACCATATTAATTTTATGTTAAAGGTGAATTATTAGATACCGGTTGTTCTCTATGGGTTTGAAACATAGTCTCTTACTTTACATAACGAAAACCAATTTAGGGTGTGCAAGAATATGGTGTTTAGGAAGATATTTGATCTAAAAAGATAAGAAGATACTAGAGAGTGGTGGGTGTTACATAGTGATGAGATACATACCCTGTACTCATCAAATACATTGTTAGGATAATCAAGTATTGTATATTACGGTAGGTAGAACGTGAAGCGCGAATGGGGATTCTAGAACCTTGGTCAAGTTATTGAGTGGCACATCAAATGGGAAGAGACCATTAAGAATACCTATACGCAGATGGGAGGATAACATTAGAATGGACCTGAAAGATATAGGGTGTAATGAGGTAGACTGGATATAACTAGCTCTAGATAATCATAGGATGTAATGAGTTAGACTGAATATAACTTACTCAAGATAGGGATGGGGTGCGTACTTTTCTAAGTGCAGCAATGAACTTTCGAGTTCCTAATACCATAGAGTAAGTAACGCACTAGATGTATAACTTGAGTGCCTTGAAGTCCGCCCTCTGTGAAACGGGGCTAATACATGTGTGTCGTCCACGCGTGGCTAGTATATTCATGGTATGCCAATGTTACTGACGTAGGCTGTGTGCTGCTGTTGGCAGATCCACCCCGACTGGAGAAGTCACCGCTCCTGGCCAACGGCTACAACCACCCGCCCACGCACCTCAACCACATGCAGTTCATGGGGCTAAACCACCACCACCCAGCGGCCGCCCACACCGCCATCCTCTCCCCCGCGGGGCTCCCGCACCCGGGACTCGCCCGGGCGGACGGCTCCATCATCAAGAACCAGGGCATCCCCGGCATGGACGTCATCGCAAGGTCTGTCACACTCCTGTATTTATATAATATCAGTTACCCGCATTGGTGGTTCCATGGTCTGAGGTGTCGGGCTCGCTATGGAATGGACCACCAGTAGCGTTTAGGATATCGGCCGGGAGCACTGAAGGTGATTTTCCAAATGAAGGCTACAAGGTAAAAAGGGTGAAAGTCCAATTTTAATTCAAATTTAGTTTGTGCTGCCATCTGTTAAACAATCATGAGACCTTTTAAATTCACTTTAGATAGTGGTTGCAAGAGGTCTCTGTCATATTTAAATTATTATTATTATTATTATTATTATTATTATTATTATTATTATTAGCACCACATCTTACTACCCGTGCGGGTCATAAGCACTTAAGCTAATGTGTAACGGTAGGGTGATTGTGAGATGAAATGGAGGACCTACAGTTTAACGTGGAATCCGAACCACGGTGGAAGGTCTGGCACTCCACACATTCAAAAGTTGTGATTAATACACGTATTGTCAGAGGTGAAGGAAGGGTTTGCCAATCAGATAAATCCGTACCGGGACTGAGGATCGAACCCCTGAACCCCCAACACAATAGCCCGATACCTTAACCCTAGACCATCAGGTCACCTCATATTAAAATTAATTAAAAAAAAGTGCTTTCTGTGCTCCTGATGGGGTTTAAGATATAAAAGTTGTCCTGAAAATTGTAGGTAAAGTGACTTTCCCCCCTTTTCCCCTGTGCCCTTAAAATGTGCCTTACCAGTATGTTCCTACACTCCAAATTTTAATATAAAAACCTTTTAAATAATATAAATACATTATTTGCAATCAAAATTGATGACATGAAATTTATTTATTAGTTTTATTGGATATATATCATTCCAAATATGAAGTATAATTTAAATAAAAACAACTATATTTGAAATATATTTTTATAAACCCAATAGTTTTTGAGATATTGGCAAATATATAAATTTTTAAATATATTTATAGAAAATTGATTGTCATGGCCTTTGGCAAACAAAGATGTTATTTTCCCTTTAATAGGTGTATGTAACAATGTATATTATTTCATTTCGCATATCTTACTGGTATTAAGTAAATATTCCCATTTTTAGGCTGTTGTGATTTCACACGGCCTCACGTGACATTACATTCTTAAACTGTCTCATGGTTTTGGAATAGGATTTATGTACTGTTAGGGGGAGATATAGTTTACCATATTCAAAATAAAATAGCTATCAATTTTACTCATTTCAATCCAATAATGCCCAACAATCGTGGTTTCAGAGTTGATTTAGGTAAAATATTATATGCAGAGTTTGCACTTCCTTTTGTCTCAGTGGCCAATTAGGTCGGTTGACAACTGTAATGATTCTGGTTCAATTCTAGGTAGTTCCTACCACAACTTTCGTCTAGGGATCTTGTTTGGTTAAATCTTATAAGAGTTAAAAGATTCATTTCATTTATGTGTTGATACTTTAATGATTCCTGTTATTAATTACCCTAGTCTTAAAGTCTTGTGGAGAACCAACATTGATTAAAAATTAAAGTTAAATCACATTTTAATAGGAGCCTTATAAATATACAATAGGACAACACATCATTTGCTGGAATTAGCTTGAAATCTGCTTTTAAGCCAAATAACTTACCAAAATATGAGTTTAATGTTAGTTGTGGGACAAAGCTAAAGTTTTGTGAGAATATTAATGAATGATTTAGAAGGTTTCACCTATAAAATATACTTCTCCTACGTCATAAAATTTTATTAAATTGCCATTATTTTTTAAAATATATTTTTAGTAATTTTTTTTATATTTATTTAAATAAGAATACCAATGTTTTGCTTACCGAAAAAGTGTATAGCCATTTCAAAAATAAATACGTCTCTCTCTTTATCGTTACTGCCCATGTGCAACATTATCATATTACCAGTAAGAAAGGGCAAGTGGGTATTATCCAAGTCTTATGTGCTTTTTGTAAGGCTTTCTAATCTTCAAACTCTTGTCTTTTCTCTCATTTTCTCTAATCGACTTAACCCCCAACAGCAAAAATTCTTTTGGCCTCTTCCGTCTGTTTGTCGAGTTGAATTCTTCTGTCTCTCTTTGACGTGTTCTTTTCCAATATGTCGTTCCTTATCCAATTTAAGGACTTATTCACTATTTGTTCAACTCACAAGACATAAGTTAATTTATGTCTAGAATGGAAGAGTGACACTTTATTTAATAATGTTTGAAAGTTTCCCCGCAACGATGCGTTTATTTGTAGTGAGACACCAAGGGATATTCTCAAATTATAAAACCATAGAAATAATGATAATATACATATTTTGTTCGTTTAACAAACAAATCCAATTTTTATTTTTATTTACTAACTCTTTAATACCAAATGAATGCTAATTCTCAGCTAATTTTCTTTCTCGGAATTCTAAATATTTACTTTGAAAACTATGGTAAATTCTGTTTTATAATAACCTAAATTTTTGTTCATCTACAAAACAAAATATATTCTCATGTAGATATTGGCCCTTTTATTTTTGAATGTATAATTAAACAAAATCTGTTCTTAGATCAAGAAATCTCACTTGCTTACATAATTTTCACAAGCTATTATGCGCCGGAGATTTATATACTGTCCAATTATAAATGGGCCCTTACAGAGTTCTTTGTCTCGAGGAAAATAGAAACAACCAGAGGTTTGTAATTCGTAGGCTTAATAACTCATTTTTTTAATGACACTTTACAAATTTGGGCTTTTTTCATGCTAACAAAAATTCTCTGGAAGCTCGTTTCTTTATTCCTTCCCCACCCACCCCTCCTCCCCCACCAAACCCTCACTCAACATTTCTCCATTTTTCCTCTGAACTACTCCATAATCCTTCTTATTAAAGATTTGCATTTTAATTAAAAGTAAAGTGATGAAATGATAATCAGTTGCTACGCACGCCCTTTCCTACCTCCTTTTCCGCCCTTTCTTTTTCTGTGTTCTCTTTATGGACTACGCATCTTCCTCTATGTTTGCGGTACGCAATGAAAAGGTTTGACCCTCCTTTATCCCTTTTTTTTTAACTTTCATTCCTACCCCTTTCAGTTGTCAGGTATTTGCAAGCTCAACTCCTCGGGTAGATTCAATAAACCCAATAAAATATTGGGTTTAACTCCTTGATTTGTACATTTTTTTGGAGTAGACAATTAATTTTGATGCGGATTAAAAGAAAGTTGTCGAGGAAGGCGTAATAAAGTAAGGAAATTAAAGAATAAAAACGAATCAAATGCTGTGCATTTATTCATAGTTAGCAAAATATTTTTATTATAAGCTGAACGGATAGTTAGACGCGGTGCTAAAAAAATATTAAAAGGCTACCTATAATAATTTTAATAACATTTTCATTGCATATATTTGATATTAATCTCTCAACAAATAAATCGAGAGCATGAGACTTATCTTCAAACATTAAAGTTAAAATAATCATGCAAAATAAGTTATAGCTTATAAATCAAAAATAAAATTTAATACAATTTTCAAAGCTTAGTTCTAGGGCTATCAACAACTCAATGCAATGTGTTGGGGTCGAGGAGGACAATTGAGAGGAAATGCATCAGTATTAACGTGGATATATGTGACAAATCACCGTCAGTGCACCCGGCTGGAATTATTACTCGAGTCGTAAACTTCTGGGGTAAAGAGTTAGGCACTCCAGTCGATAACGCTGGCGCTTATTAGACACTATGTTTTTTCCATATGACGTTTCGGTTTTATTATAATTTGTGTTAATTTTGTTTTTTTGTTTTTATCTCAGGTCTGGAATTTGGGAAAATTGTCGTGCAGCGTACGAAGACATCGTGAAGCACTTAGAAAGGTAGGAAAGATAATCCAATTCCAAAACTTAGAGTAATATTTTACCCAAAATTCTAAACAGGTCACTTTTTCACAAGAGGAGCTGTTTCAGTGCACTTAATAAAAATTACTTTTACCATTGTTTGTATGCTTATAATAATATCGAGGAATAATAACAAGCACCAGTTGGGTACGTGGGCAGAAAAAAAAAAGGTATCAGTCTCGTCTAGCTTGGTCTACCGGTGATGGAAGGTAGGTCTGGGTTTGAACCCTGGCTTGGTTTACTAAGATCTATTTTTCCCTAATGATTTCTCGATTTATCCTCACGCAAATATATGCAAACCTCCTCATACATACCCCATTATTGCAAATATGCGATTAGCTCGGCGAATTTAAAAAGAAGGAAAATAGAGTGTTGATAAAAATATTATAATAATTAGTACTTTAAACATCTACATATAATCCTCTAGTGTGTGTGTGTATGTTTGTGTATGTGTGTGTGTGGAGGGGGTGGCGGTGTCTTTCCACACCCTCCAGAAGTCCCTAGATGACATATAAACCTGAAACTTGGCACACATATAGTATAGACCACGAAACAGACCCGAACGAATACTGATTTTCTATTATTATTTTTTTCGATTTTTTTAAAGCCTTTCATGAATTAAAAGAACAGTTCGACTGCAAAATTTGAAGATGACAGACTACAGGCTTAGTAAATTTTTTTACAGTGAGAGAAACATCTCAACTAGATGATATCGCGTCACCCCTTTAACCCGTTTGAGAAGAATTAATCCTAATTATTCAAGTTTAGCTCACCTGTTGCCGACAGACTTATATTAATAATAATAATAATAATAATAATAATAATAATAATAATAATAATAATAATATCGTCTTTATTGAGGCGAAGTTAAGGCAAGCGCATTTTCATAAACTCAGCCCACTTAATAATAAAGAATGTACATTTAATACTTATGTGCTAAAAACTCCGTAAAATAATAATAATAATAATAATAATAATAATAATAATGATAATAATAATAGTGCCCACATATATAATTATAATCATATTAAAATAAAATAAATGAGGGAACTAGAATTAACTAAAAGATAGAGAAAAAAAGAAACATCAAGTCACACAATCATTCCATGCGCGTGCACACACACACACACACACACACACATACACACACGTCATTATACTATACATAACACATTATCTAAACATGATGGAGATAGCAAATAATTTTTAAAAAAACATGCTGATAATATTTAGTAACTATGTGGATTAATTACGTTTTATATAATACTACTAATAATAATACTAATACTTATAATAATATTACTTTACACACACATCCTTACTGTATCCCTACATTTCCATTCAAATCGACGATCGAGATTCTCCTCACAGACCTTGAGCAAGCTAATGCTGAAATGATTTTATAGTGAAAGCAGTTTTAATATTTAGATCAAGAGCATTCCAGGAACAATCTCCAGATACAGTAAGAGAGAGAGAATATAAGTTAGTTTTGTTAATAGGGGTGTCACGTGAGCGGGTACAGAGATTATGATGAGGATGAAAAGGGACTAAACCTGGGGCGAGGTTTTGAGGATATCCTGTTAGCAATATTTTCTTTACTATTACAAGAGTGTGTAGATGCCGTCAATCATCAAGTCATAGCCAGTCAAGTTTGCTATAATATGCTACAGAAATACGGTCACGGGATCGCAAGTTGAAGATAAATATTACACACGTGTTTTTGAAGTTTTTGTAATTTACTAGCAAGTCCAACAGTCAAGCCATTGTAAACTGTATCACAGTAGTATATACTAGTACACTTGATATTTTAAAGGTACAGGAGAAAGGGGGAAAGTCACATTACACACATGTTCCAGGACATCAACTTTTATATCTCAAACTCTATAAAGAATCAAACAAATACTTTTTTAATTAATTTAAATATGGCAGAGACCTCTCTTAACCATAATCTAAATCTAAACTTTTCCCCCTGTTTTCTTAATTTATATAGGTTTATATAATTATTACAGTTACAGTATCAATTTTTTCAAGGTTATGTCTATACCAAAATGCAGTCAGATATCACAAAACAAACCAGGGAAATAATTTAACTTGATTTTAAAACACTTTAATCCTTCTACAAATGCAGAAAGAGAAGGGTACAACTTTTTAAAATACACGCTCCCCTATAATCCGCCCTACCTCACCCCCCCTAGTGTTTAGGTGGGTGTGATGCGCGCAATGCGACAGTGATTTGTCACCTTGTCGCAGCCGCTTAGCGCTGTGACGTCACAGCCAGCGCGTAGTTTTGGTGCCCGCGGGGATGTGTCAGCCCGGTCTCCCTTATACACGCAACTGACAAGTCCATAAAGTAAGTTTCCGATTGGGTTCACATTGACTGGGCAGCAGAAGTTATTCATTGCCACAGGGTGTATTTTTTTAATCCAATAAGAGTGTAGGGGGTTGGATAGTTTCTAGGTTTATGTTGTAGGTTTTACTTGTTTAACATTATATTTAATTTATTTTACATTAATTTATTATTTGTTTTATCTCGTGTATTTCAAAAGAAAGCCAACTAAACAGTGAAATAGTGGCCAGAGGTCATTGAACCCCATCATACATATCTTAAAAAATTAGTATTTTTTACATGATCATATCAAGAGGAAATATTGTGCCCATGAAAAAAAATCGATCTCAAAATTATGACAATTGTTTATGTTTTATGTGAATATGAACTCCATGTCTATCTGTCTATTGTGTGTTTATCTGTCCCTGGCAATAGATCCAAAACGGTTTGATGGCTTTTTTCAAACTTGATGTTTATATTTTAATAGGGCTGTACCACAGAATTTTTTTTAGCCTAGTCCTTTAATTAAGTGAACTTTTTTCGATAATGGCTCTAGCAATTTTGTTTAAAATGCAAATCTATGATTTGTTTGACATATCAAATAGCAATATATAATTGGTTTTTGTGCAAAAATTCGTTTAGATGTACTTTATTGAAAATTAATTTTTCAAACACTTGAAATATTTTTAAAATGGATATAACTATTTGGTTCAAAATGGGTATCTTGGGAGTGTTTAACATTACAAATAACCCTATTTACTTGGTTTGTAAAAATTTGATAAAGGGTCGTTTACTGAGAAGCAATTTTTTAAAATTCAAATTATTTTTAAAATGGCTGTAATGATTTTGCTTAAAATGTATATCTAAGGAGCGTTTGACATGAACATGACAAATAAATATATATAGGTATTTGATTTTGGGGGAAATTTGGCTATGGTTAGTTTACTGATGACTTTTTTTTAAATTTGAATATTTAAAAAAATATTTAGCGATTTGGCTCAAACTTGGCATCACGAAACTATTTTACAAATCAAAAATAATGTATCTTAATTTATCTAAAATAAAAAACAACAACAACAATCAACAATTTAATGAAAATTCGAATGTTTTGAAAATTTACCTTCAAGATTGAATTCAAAATGGGAATATATGAATTGTTTTTCATGATAAATAAGAATACGCTTTTTTTTTACAAATAATTAATTTTAGGGTAGTTAACAAATATTTTTTCTTTTTTTGAAAATTTGAATTTTGTTAAAAAATATTTGAACAATTTGGTTTATAATGTATACATTAACAGTGATTATAATAATAAACAAGATGATGTGTTTGTTTTTATGAGTACAACTTATTTAAGGGTAGCTTAATAAATACCTATTTTTGAAATTTTTCTTCAAAAGCTACGATGCACAATATAATAATTTTGTGCAAATGAGTCGTACCATTTATTTGTGTCTGTTATGGAATTAGCTAAATTTTAATTTATTCTTTTCCGCAGTGTCTTACTACCCGTCAGGGCTATCAACTTGTAACTACAATAGTTGGGTGGGGATGAGGTATATATAATTTAGAACAAATACACCCGAATTTATGTGATTGGTGGTTAGGGTACCATTTAATAAAATAAACCCAGAGAACACCCGAAAAGGATTTAAACCCCATTATCCCTTTTACCAAACAAACCACAATATATTAGCTGGATATTCAGGGCACGACTTCACCTATGCTTATAAAAATGCCATGTACACCTATAGCTAAATAGCCTGCTTCACTGGTCAAATGGTCTAAGGTGTCACTCACGCAATAGACTTGACTGCCAATGATGGGTAGATCGGGTTTCGAATCCTGGTAGTGTGTACTGAGGGTGGTTTTTCGCTAAGGGGTTTCTTCTTTCTCTTCTTGAAAATGCGGGTACATTTTCTTTGAATTTAACTATTAATATCACTAACACATTGGCGTCATTAGTACATAAGCATATAACCCGAACGGTTCGTAGCACGCTGTGATATATATAAAACTAAACAATTACATGATCAGTTGTTTTTATTTTAAGCATACATTAGTGTGGATTACCATTTTATTAGTTTACTAAAATTCAAATCTAAACATGATTTTATTTCAATCCAACCTTTTTGTTCTATTGTTTACGGAAGTATTGACTTAGGGGATTCCATTTCTTATTCTGGCGTTGGAGCTTGACCCGTACATACCTTAATATTAAAAAAATGTTCAAAATTTTTTAATCGGGCTTCGACGCCCGAGGACACACCCATCCTTACTTGTAAACAAATCGAAATAAGGGCTTAGGTGAATTAGATACAAAACATAAAACTAGAACAAATTAACTACAAGTTCATTTTACATAATTAAAAAAAAACTTAAAATAATGAAGAACTGTATGTTTTTCGAAACACATCTGGTGAAGTTAATTTAACGCTATGGCGTCCCCTTGCATGCGTGGCTATTTTTAAACTTTTCTCCCGCCAACAACATCACACGACCTTATTTAACGGCTCATCAACTAAGAGGCTCTTGCCAATTTATTTCCACATTAATCAAGTGTTCGTCAATCGTCAAATGGCGCATCTTCGGGTGAAGGGCGTCGTCACTTTTCCGTCGGGTCTCTCTGTGTCACTCACCAGCCTCCTAACAGCCCTTTATTTCCAAGACGACATCTTTGACTTAAAACACGCCTCTTTGCCCCCATTACCCATACAAAACCTCCATTACCTTAAAACAGGGTCACAAGGCCCAAAATAGTACGTTGCAACTAGACATGCTTGGTTGACATTTCACTGTTAAAAAAAGAGGGGTCTTATTAAACACAATTAACTCACTGATGATGGATGTCCTTATCACACTATGTTTACGTTGTTTCGTTAAAAAAAATGTTTTTTTAACAGCGATGTAGTTTGTTGTGTTACATGTTTTTGTTTTTTCCAATACTCCTTCCCGTCTTAAAACCCTTTGTTCTTTTAAATGAGCTTTTGTAAAATTAAAACTTAAAAGGAAAGCCATTGGCGATGCGTGAAGGTTCTTTCAACAACATTTCCAAAATAGCTGTCTTTTCTCAAGTTGCAAGTCGTTACGAGAACATTTTAGATATAATTATTTATTATTCACCTCTGACAAGACATGTATTAATCACAACTTGTGAATGTGTGGGATGCTAGGCCTCCACCGTGGTTCGGATTCCACGTTAAGCTGTAGGGTCCTCCATTTCATCTCACAATCACCCTACAATTACACATTAGCGTAAGTGCGTACAACCCGAATGGATAGTAAGACATGGTGCTAATAATAATAATAATAATAATTATTATTATTTATTGTTTTTAAGCACTTGATGCTGATAAAATCCATTAACAGCTTATCTTAATCAATTAGTTAAATTAATTATAGGAAATACACGCACTTGTGGAATAAGGTGTCAGGCTTGCAACATACTAGATTTTGATTTCTGTTGAATGTTTTGTATTTGTTTTTCCACATGTGGAGAATCAGTGTGGTTTTCTCATCCCTCTCCACGCTAATTAAAGTACTTTTTTACTATAATTACAATTACTATCCCTACCTCATAGAGTAAGAAGTTATATAACCCATGTGTTAAAATGTATTAACTAAAAATTGACAAATAACCATATAATTTATTGTTAATTTATCTACTAATGATTTTTTTTAGTGATAACTTCCCCTGGAATTGAAACTGAAGCCTTTTATACAAAGTAGACATAATATTAGTTGAGCTCTGTTTACTTATAACTTTAACAATTTTTTTATTTTATTTTTATCAAATACGGCTAGAATATTCAGAAACAATATTAGTAGACTACAAGTTGCAATACATTTCTCTATTTGCATTAGATAAGTGGATAGAGATGTCATTGGTTAGATACCGGGGGTGTACATAGCTATTATAATATGGGTTTGTCTTACTTCCAAGTTAATTTTATTCCCAATTGTAGAGTTGTATGTATTTGGTTAAGCTAGTTTGTAGATTGAGGCTAATGTCTCCCTGTGTTTAAAAATGGCACTAGAGACAATATCAATATTAATAATATGAATCTAAAATATGCAGTTAAAACATCTATAATATTTACGCAGAGAAATAAATAATTATATTTTATCAGTTTAACTCTGGTTTGAATAGCATATTAAAGTTTCATACACGTGTACTTCTTTTATAAATATATTTAACATCTTATTTACTTAGTTAGCTATTATAATAGTTTTTAGTTTATAAGTTTTAACATATTGATTATTTAATGGCTTACTCCATAGGGTAAAGAGGAGGATGGTATTTAAATTAAATGCACCTGCATTAACGAGATGATGGGACGAGTAATCACACTGGTAAATAGCTTGGGAAAAACCACTTCTAGCGCAACAGCCAGGAACTAGAACTTCACCTTCAGTTGCAGAGCTGATTATTTATCGTAAACCCGATGCCTTAGACACCGTAGCTACCAGTGCGGGGTAGTAATATTTAATAAATTTTACTTGGAGCTTGAAAGCTTTGCAGGCAATCGCTTTCATAAAACTTGTGGGCATTTTTGTAAACAAGACATTTTAAATTTAGTCCTACCATGTGTAGATTGTGTAAACTTTCAATCACACGTCGCTCAAATGTAAATACCCGAAGCAATCCCATTTCACAAGAAAAAGGCACGCCAACTACCGTCATTTGTTGTTGACTGTTTTAAGGCGATGTTTTTCACACATGGTCGACCCGACTCGCCACATCTTTGTGTAACCACACGTAAACGAGGCATGCGATGTTCGGTATGCATATTCATGTGTGATCATGCTAAGTCGTATTAGTGAATTGTTTGCTCGTAAACAGGTCTGAGGAGATGTGATCTGAGGGGAGGGGGGATTCTGGTTGAGGGGTGAACAACCCTTAGGTTGAATGACATCCCTGGTGATCGTGGTTGTCTCATTGAATTGTATACGCTCACATACACATTATTCTTAATACACAACTAAGTTTACTAGAAAATAGATGAGTGATTATCACTCCTGACCTATTCCTGTTTTATATTATGTATGATAAGGTTTTTTTCATTTTTCTAAAACAAACAAAAAAATCATTTGAGGGTAGTTTACTGATGACTAATTTTGTAAAATTTAAAATAAATTCTATAGAAATTTTGTTTAGAACTTTTATTTGAAGAGGGTTTCATATGGTTATGTTTTTCTGAGGGAAGCTTATTGAGATGGATAAATGATTTTTGGACATTTTCTCACAAACTATAATAAACTAAAAGAAAAAGGATATGATTGTGTAGTAGATCAACTAATTTTTTTTCTTCGCTAGAAGAATTGTCGTAGCGAATAGCTGTACAAATAATTTAAATCCAATGTCTCCTCTTATCATAAGAAAAAAAAAGTTGTTCCAGCAATTACACGCGAGATATAATTCGCGTAAGAAACGTAGGGGAGAAATATCCAGGGAAACGGGGTGAATTAAAGGGGGAAATGCGCTGATTTGAATTTAGAATGGAAAATTAATTAATCTTTGTGTTGTGTGTGTGGACCTAGGAGGCAGCAACAATTACTCAAGTCCGGCTCGGTACTAGGGGGTGTGGGGGTAGATTCTAGGCTCCTCCACACTCCCATAAAATGACCTAAAACCAACGAACACCCTTTTACCCCCTTTTCTCTTTTTCACTGGTCGCTTTTCAGATGTGTGTGAATATATCACAGCCCCTTTTAAACCAAACCCAACACTCAGGTCGTTTAGTGGTATCCTGGGAGATTCAGGGAGGGAGGGGAAGGGAGGGTTTGTGGGGAAAACTTATTTTCTCATATTCATAACTAAAATGCTTTTAAATGTTTAAAAAAACAAACTTTTTTTTAACCGGAATAGTGATATTAACTTTCTGACTAAAGAGTCTATTAATTTAAAACTTATTTTTTAAACGTGCCCGACTACCCATCGAGGCTAAACGTATTTTAATTACAATATTGGGTAATTATGAAGAAGGCATACTTAGGAGAAAATATACCCGCATTTGCGTGGAGAGAGAAGTTAATAACATTTAGGGTAAAATACAACATTTCTTTAAACCTGTTCATAATTTTAATCCCAAACTACCTTCAAACCTTACCAGATGATATTTTTGCTTCTATTCGCACCGAATAACTATTTATGACGTAATATATTAAAACAAAGGTGATACGCCCCCAAAAAATGAGTTACCTCTTTGAAACCAATGAACAATATAAAAGCTTCAAAATTGGAGACATTTACTCAAAAATGTAGTTTAGCCTACACCATATTTATTTAATTTTTCAAATAAAGAAAAAAATTGTGCCTTAAAATTTTTGACTTCTAGATACAAACTTATATTGACGTTTTATGTGCCCCTAAGCTAAAAAAAGGAGGTATTACAATCCTATCTTTCCCTCTGAATGTATGTCTGTCTGGCTAGTGTCAAAAAAGTTATTATACTGATTCCCTCCAAACTTGATATTTACAATGTCCATATTACTTTAAAAAAAATCGTGATTTTGATTCTAGCACTAAAATTAAGGGCAGTTTAAAAAATATTTTTTAGAAAATGTCTAACGATTTATGTTTCTAAAATATATCTGGGGAGGGTTTTGCATGGCAAATAATGTCGTAAACTAGTTTTGATAGAAATATTGATTTAAGGTTACTTTTTAAAAAAATTGATGTTTTTTAAATAAATCCCTTCAAAGTTTATATTTGATGAGTGTTTTATTTGATTATAAATAATATAGGTTTTTTTAGGAAAATTATAAAAAGGATAGTATATTCTACTAGTAAAAAATTTACAAAAACTATATTCAAAATATGAACATACTTTTTGAGAAAGCATTAACGATTTTCACACACAATTTATTTTATTCTTGAAAATTTATAATGTCAATATTCCACTGTGTCAATTTGTGTCTATGTTAAGGGAAGGTGAGTATTTGTGTACCCCCTTTTAAATCCACCACGAGCCGCCACTGCAGTCCTAACTAAACATTCCTCTTTCCCAACCGTCCAGAGCAGAGCTCGCTCGTACAGTGACAAATATGGCGGCGCTTGTAAAGCCAGGTTCTAAATGACCTTCCTAGCGCTTCCTCTAGAAGACAACAAGCACGCAGTGGCGTGCGAACGAGTCATTTATCGGTGTTAACTGTGGTACCCGCGGCCCGGGGTCTCTTGTTTCTCGTCTGTCTGGAGTAGAGGCATCGGTCTGGATTAAAGAGAGGGGATTAAAACATTACTAGGGAGGAAGGGGAGGAGAATGAAAAGGAAAGATGGACCCGGTGTTGGAAGGAAAATGAAAAGGACTGTATACAAATAAATTATAATGTTATGTTGGTTGTACTGATACTAGAATTGGGAACGTAGATTTCTCGAATTAATAATCGATAATCGAGTAATTAAGATTCGAAAACAGTTAAAAATATAATATTTAGTCAACATTTGTTTCATGGATTTATACGGCTTATTGTTTGTTTGGTCCAACACAAATATAAGAAAAACTTAACAGCCAGAACTCATACTAATTGTTTATCATTATTTTAGTGAATAAATTAGAGAAAAAATATTTAAAATTTAGTTACGTATTGTATTTTCTAATGAAAGTTAAGAACTATTTGAGTAAGGCATTAAAAATACAAGGTACAGTAGCTCCACGACTTCTATGGTGCTGACTGACAGCTCACAGCTGACTTCTGACACTCAACATTTAGGTATATACCTAAATCCTTGTCGGGTGTAATGATGATGGTTTTCCCTAAATTGTTTTCCATTCTGTCACCAAGCAAATGCGGGTACACTACCTCTAAATTCCAACCTTCAGCCCCAACTCATTAGTGCAATTAGAACATATGCGTGTAAACTGAACAGGTATTAAGACGTGGTTCTACAAAATAAAATAAATATATGAGTGGTGAACCAGACATTTAGCCTACGTGCCCACCAATGCTGGTGCTGGTTTTTCTAGATATGATTTTACCCATTTTTTCTTTACGAAAATACAGGTGCTCGTCTCTACCCCTTGGATTGAGCCGGTTAATAGCTTTTTTATTCAACTGTATGAAAATAAATCACAGGTTCTTAAAATGTGGGTCACGAAAAGGATTCTGGGGATTGCAGCAAATATTGACAAACGTGCGTAAATTCAATATTTACTATAGAACTATTTAAATTATAACACACTGCAACCATCCATTGAATGAAATGTATGTACATGATAAATGCTACAACTGTCATATCCATACTTAGTACATACGCCGTAATTCTTACTCTTCCCACACAACGTGAATGTATTGCGGGATAGCTGGACCTACTCCTGCACTTACTGGTTATTTAGAGGGTCATCCATAAACCACGTAACGTTGTTGAGATAGGGGAAGGATGTAGCTATAATATATACACGGTGTTACATATAAGGGAGGGTGGGTACATCCCAGTGTTATGTAACACAGAACTTATAATTTCTAATGGTGATTTTTTTTATTACTATTCAAGTTTTCAACGTTAATAAACATAATCACAGGTAACCTACGATTTTGAATACTATTAAATTCAAGTCCCTCTTTAAGTGTCACAAAAACTTCCCTATTAAATAATGACATTCACTCTTGACGTAAAAAGTTACGTAACACAGGTTGGAGGGATGGAGGGGTCAGGTTAAATGTCTACCTGTGATAAAAGGGAGGTGGGGGTGGTAATGTTAAAAAGGTAGGGAAGCGTTACGTGGTTAATGGATGAACCCTTAAGAGTTTTTTTTTCCACCGCCACATCTTTGTACCCATTCAGGATACACGCATGCATTACTACTACGCTAACGGAGTAAGAATGAGTTAGGTAGAGATTTAAAGGGAATATACAAGCATTTGCATGTAAGGAGCGAGGGAGATCAATTAGGACAAAAACTCCTTCACTACACAAGACGGGGGCTAGAACCCTCACATACCCGCTACTGACAAACTATATAATACTGTATATATAAACTACTATACACTAACTATATACTACCGTATTTACTATATAAAACTGACGTTCAATCCGCGTGAGACTCGTTGAGGGAATATAATTAATTTAAATCTCTTAAATTTACTTTCGAGTCCCTGACAAGCCATTATTTATTTTGTACACTTAATGATTTTAAAATATGTTTTTGAAGAATTTAATTGCTACCATTTAGGTAGGATGTAACTTATAAGATATTTTTTAAATATATATTTGGCTGAAACAAGGAGATCCACTTTCCCCATTACTTTTTAATCTAGCCTTAGTGAATGCTTTTTGGGTAATGCAAGAGAGTAGGGAAGTGATGACATTAAACGGTAAAATGCAACTAATTACTTGGAGATGCATATGATTTAGTTTTGTTGGGCAATAGTAAGGAAATTATTGAAAGAAATACGGAAATTTTATTGGAAGCTAGTAAGGAAATTACCTTAGAAGTGAACGCTGGAAAGACTAAGTATATGATCACACAAATAACACAGATTGAGGTTGATAATTTAAAGAGTACTGCGAGCAACAAATCATTAGACATGGTTAATGAGTTTTAAGTTTAATAAGTAGAAACAATTTTAACTAGCAATAACGATATTAGATTGTATATTAGGGAAAAAATACAGTCGGGAAATACATGCTATTACTAGGTCAGTAAGTTGTTGACATCTCACCTGGTGTCCAGGAAAGTAAAACTAAGAATATACAAAACGATAACTTTACCGATTGTTTTCTATGGTTGTGGAACATGGTATATTACCTTACATTATGAAAACAATTAATGTAAGTTGTTCGAAAACAAGGAGCTTAGGAAGATATTTGATCCAAAAAGGGCTGAGGCTGCTGTGAAAGGGAGGTTACATGATGAGTAACATACCATGTACTCATCACCAGACATTATTAGGATAATCAAATCTCGTAGATTATGGTGGGAAGGACATGCAGCAAGAATGGGAGAATCTAGAACCTTGTTCAGGGTATTGACTGGTGAACCCAATGGGAAGAGACCATTGGGAAGACCTAGACGCAGATGGGAGGATAACATTAGAATGTACCTGAAAGAGATAGGGTGTAATGAGGTGAACTGGATAGAACTAGCTCAAGATAGGGATAGGATGTAGTGAGGTGGACTTGATAGAACTAGCTCGAGATAGGGTATAATGAGGTGGAATGGGTCGAGTTAGCTCAAGATAGAAATAGTATGTAATGAGGTGGACTGGATAGAACTAGCTCAAGATAGAGATAGGAGATAATGAGATGGACTGGATAGAACTATCTCAAGATAGAAATAGGGTGTAATGAAGTGGACTAGATAGAAGTAGCTCAAGATAGGGATATGGTTCAAATGAAGTGGACTGGATAGAACTAGCTCAAGATAGAGATATGGTGTAACGAGGAAGAATGGATAAAACTAGTTCAAGAAAGGAATAAATGGCCTACTTTATAAGTTTGGCAATTAACTTTCGAGTTCCTAACGCCATAAAGTAAGTTAGTAGGTTAAGTAAATTAACGTGTAAAAATGTGTAAATCTTCAAAAATAACTAAAATATTGATACGGATTTTTTTTTACTTTAAAATGCTATCCATCCTCCCATGTATTTTAAAATTACTTTTCCTTGATATTAATTACTTAATTTATTTGAGGACAGTAATCAACTTATGTTTCGTTATTTTTAGTTCATAATCCTTGTCAATTTCGTATGTGTAGTACAATGAGCATAATTATATTTTAATTGGAGGTAATCTACATGTAGATACCTCATTCTATTCTTCATCCAATAAATGTAATGTGTAAACAACTGCCATGTGAGTCTACTAATGGGAAGAACACTCTTGAACATGTGAGGGAATATTCCATCTCTCAACACCACCTTATAATTTGAGATATTTCCATAATTCTTACTGTAATGAAACACAAGGTTCCAGGACTATTAGTTCGCAGGTGTTGGGGGGGGGGGGTTTACACTTACCACTTTACTCATTTAAGATTTTAACTACAGTAATGTTCTTTCATCTGTCCGTTCACCTGGGTCTTTGGAATATATTCATTTCAAGAGGAAGGTTGATATTATCACCAGTCTGTGATCTTAATGAGGATAATGGGAGCAGGACGCTTTAAACCTTTTATGTACAAAATAATTTGCATATATACTTAATATATACATATATACATGTTTGTGTGTGTTAACTAAACAAACACATATGAATTAATAAATTCATAACTAGCTAGTGTACTCGTTATTCGCCCAGGAAATCTATAAAGTAGCTTTTTTATTTTTAATCTATCAAATAAACCAGAAGAAATAGTAACAAATCTTAGATAAATGGTTAAATATTAATCTTTATTGGTTTAAATAGTGAAACAAAACGTGAAATTTGGTGACTACACACTGTCTATAATGTGAAAAAGTTTTAAAAGCAGACATTTTTTTCGAAGACTAAGTTATAATTTCTCTATACACAATACTTAGAACTCTAGCTTGTTGGTGCTAGTAAAAAAAGAAATGTGTGATACAACATAAATAATTGGTTGTTAGGATTGTAATTAAATGCAATCAAAAGTATTTTAGCATTTTAAAACCACATTGACCTGTTTTAACCTTTTTACCCCGTTTACCCTTTTTTGCACTTTTACCCTCTTTACCTAAATAAATAACCTTTTTACCCTTTATCTTATTGCCTTATTTAACCTTTTTACTCTCTTTACCCTTTCCACACCTTAATCGCGTCACCCCGTTAACGTTTTACCCTTTATTTACCTTTTAACCCCTTTTGTGGCTTTTTAATTTTTTACTGTTTTTATTTATTTTGTTCCTTTTAACCTGTATATTATTTCTATTTTTTTATTATTTACTTTTGCCTTTACCATTTCCCCCCTTTTGGTCTTATTGCTCTTTTTGATTAAATTTATTTTTTCATAACTGTTGGCCTTTTTGCCCTTTTTAGATTAATTATTTGGCTTAACCTCGGAGAAATATTTTAGAGTAAAAAGTTAAAACAAATTGTAGAAAGGGTAAAAAGATTAAAGAGGGTATAAAGGGTATAGGATAAAAAGGGTGATCAGGCTAAAAGGCAAAAAGGGTAAAAAAACGTATTAATACATAAATGTTGAGATTTATTTCTAATAAACAGCTTTTAGCAATTAATATATCAACTATAAGATATAAAAAACACACTTTCCTAGATACAGATGTATGTACAAATATTGAATTTAAAAGGTCCTATCATTTTTATTTTTGTTCCCTTATTTTAATATATAAAACTATATCTTCCCATCTATTTAAGTTGGTAAAGCACAAGTGTATTAAAAAATATCCGCATTAATTTAACATTATAACAACCTGATTTTGACAGCTCAAGAATCTATCTTTTTTAAATTTTTTTACTAAGAAAACCTATATTTTCAACAGGAAAAAAAAATACTGATTTTTTTTAACATTAAATATTCACATGTAAACAAAAAAAATCCAAGAAATTCTTGGATGTTTTATAGCACTTGAAAAACTGAAGAAAATTCGCTGATGTGGCAGATCGCAATGTTTGAGAGCGTATTTGAAGTAGTCTTCTCTCAGGGATAGGATATGTAAAGTTGGCCCAACCCCACTAAAACATCCCCTTAAACCACTCGGCTATCTGTGAGAAAAGAGTGTGGTGAGGGGGGTTGGGAGGGAATAGGAGTTTGTCTCTGCCTGTTCTATGCAGATTAACAGCATTTTAAAAGTGTGGGAAGTACGACTTTTTTAATGGCCTCTGTGCTGTTCACATATCTACAGTGTTTTTGCCAGTTGAGTGAGGTGGGGAAGGGTAGGGGGTTGAGGTTATTCTAGGGAGGGGATGAAAATCTGCTACTGCAAGATATTTACTTTTGTGTGTGTGTTTGTTTTGGTGGTTCTGAGTTGGTGGAGTGTGCTTCGCATAAAATGTATTTATCTACAAGCATGTATATGTCTGCAGTTTTATATTTGTTTATTTCCATGAATGTATAAATAGCGCGTGTGTTGTGTGTGCATGCATTAATATGAGGACTCCTTCGTACCTACAGTCAAATTTTCATTGGAAGGCCCTCACCTGACAGCTAGAAAAATGATACTCGATTTACTTTAACGTATTAATATGTCGAGTCATATAATCTGCAGCTACCACGTTTGATGCATTTTATCAATACCTTTGAAATTACATTAATAACATATTAAAACGTTATCAATGTTTACCACAAAAATATGTTTGTATATTAAAAAAGATTCTTTCTGTCAGAATTTTACCATATTCCTGATAGTCTATATCTATTTTTTTACGAGACTGTAAATGTATTAGTAATAAATACCCGTATTTTTTTAGATTAAGTAAGATTTAGTTTAATTTGGTGTCCGAGTAATTTTCTTAGAAGGCTTTTTATAAAAACAATGTAGATTAAAACTATTGATCTCAAATATGATCCATAGAAGCACGTGCAATATAATTATACAGTAGTATTCTGACAGGAATAACAGTGTCTCACTAGTAGGATACTGTTAAAATTTCAAATTTAAATTTGGAACTAACTAAGAGTTTGATACGATTCAAAACTTTGAATCCTATTTGTTGAAATATTCTAAGTGCAATTCAAAATTTCAAATCCAAATGGATCTCAGGTGCGGATCCAATGGAATATCATTCGAAATTCAAATTCCATGTCAAACTTTTAAATAGATTGATTTTCCATAGAAACAAACCTTGACCCATTATTAAAATGAGCTAAACAATGCCATGTGGCCAATATTTACATTTTATTTTAATAAATCAGGATTTAAATCTGCTTTTAAATTTTTTTTTACTAAACACTACTGGAACAAACTCTGGAGGATACTCGATCTAACATTTTTTTGGCAACATCGATAACATTTTATTAAATTATTATTGTTATTTTATAGGAATCAATAATATCTATCAAAATCAACAGATGCCAATCACATGACTTGACGTATGAATATGTGGAAGTAGCTTTAGTAACTTTTTCAAATGCTCGCCTCGAGACCCGATGTTCGTGGATTCAAACACAGACGAGGTCGACGAGTTTTTCCTGAGCGATAAAATCCGTAGCACAGCTTCCTTCGGAGGGAAATAAATCCTTCTGTCCCTTGTCGATTGTGGTATGTAAACGAGCCCTGGAAGGTACGTGAAAATACCTTTTCATCAAAATTGGTAGTCTATTTCACGCTCACTCTTAGAATTTACTGTTTACCCGGGTAAGTATCGTCAGGAGGGACATTTATCTGTAAAACAAGCCCACCAAAACAAATAGGTTCTTGTGACTTACCATAGGTTTAAAAACATTTATACCCGATTGTGTGGGCTAAGGTGTAGGAAAAGAAGATCTAGTAACTCTTTCTGACTGTCAAATATGTCTATTCATAGAAAATTTTGTTCTCGTATCAATACCTACAGTATAAAAAAACTCAATGGCGTCAGCTATCGATCGTACCATACAGACCAAGCGGCCGCAGTTTTTTTTTGCGAAAATAGTGCCAACGCTTGTGGATAGAGGGTATATGTGGTCAGCACAATGAGCCCTCCAGCCGTTAGTCTCAGTTTTCTAGAACGAAACCGCTTCTTTTTTATCCAAGCAGCTCTTCATTAATTGCTATCACGAGGCTTTAGTTGACCCCGTTCTAGAGCCACTGCTTCACAGAAAATATTGAAGAGTTAGGGAACAAATCTGGGACTTCTGGGTATGTACCCAGGAACACTGGCCACTATAACATTAAAAATATTATATAATTGTATCAATGTTGACCGCCTGAAAAAATATGTTTATATTTTACAAACCTTTATTTCTGCCATAATCCTAACATAGCTTTCTGCTACAGGAAGCACATATGTTAAGCGCTGATTGAAGCATGTTTGTGTTACACACGTGAGATAAAAGCTACAGCCATTCTCATAAAAGTTCACATTTTATTGTTCATCTTTAAGTATCCCGTTAGTGTTAAAGACAATATTCATAGGTTTTAAAACGCCACAGGTAAAAGAGATGTTATATAGAACCATTAAATCAAATGAATAGAACATAACTAAATACGTAAGAGCCGTAATAACGCCAATATCGAAATAAAGGTGGAGACAAATGTCACGATTATAAACTGGAGTAAAAGTAGCCAGCGGCTTCCATCATCCCATGGACCACTTTTGTTTATCTATAGATAGCTTATATAGGGTGATTCAAAACTTAAACAGTAGCCTATAGCTTACACGTTGACCATTTACTTCTATTGTTGACCTATTGAGAGCTTATATTGTGTCGTCAACATTAGGCCTATATAGAGTGTACTTATTAAAGAGTAACCTATATTTTACCTGCTGACTATAGGCTAATCTTGTTGATCTATAGGGAACCTATATAGAGTGTACGTGACATTAAACAGTAACCTACAAATTATTAAAGGATACTCTTGTTGATCTATTGTGAAGATTGTTGAGTATCCCATACATTAAACAGTAGCCTATATCTTACACGTTGATTAAAGGCTACTTTATATAAACCATTAGTAAATAATCAAGAGTATTCAACGTACTAAACGGTAGCCTATAATTTACACGTTGACCATTGTCTGCTCTTGTTTGTCTATTAAAAGCTTATTAAGAGTTTTAAAAACATTTAAAAGTAGCCTATAGCCTGTATAATATGACACGTTTTTTATATATATAGGCTACTCTTGTTCCACTCACGGATTAAATAGAATGTTCCAAAAACTAAACAGAAGCCTATATTTTGCACACTGACTATAGCCTATTCTTGTTACTTTATTAATAGCTTATAAAGAGTGTTTCCAACACTAAGCAGCCGCCTGTATTTTACGCGTCTACTATAGGCCACTTCTATTCATCTACTAAGAAATTATACAGAAAGTTACAATAATAACACACATTACAATGATCCCACCCCACTCTTATTCGTCTAGAGGAAGCTTATACAGCGTGTTCCAATCATTAAACACTAGGATACCCGCACTGGCGGGAACGTAAAAAACACATCAGTTTCATATATTATGGTCTAACAGGGACTGGGAGGTCAGATTTTGAATCCCAGTGGCCGTACCTAAATATATGTTTTATATGTTTCCCACTCACCCTTCATGCAAATGTGGGTAGAGTTCCTCTGAGGGATACCTTCCTAGCCTGAACGGGTAATAAGATGCCGAACATGAAAAACAAACAAAATAAACCATATTAATATTGGCAAGAGATATAATCATCTTCGGTGAATTAATCACCAATCACTAGACATCTTTTTTTTTGTGTCAATATATATTTTTAAAAATCCAGACGTCGACTTTTTACTGCTTCAATAACATTACTATCTTAAACTTTTGAGCTTTTCATTAATCATAGTTACTCGTAATTTTTTTAAATCCGAGTTTTGCTCAAAATTATCTCTTCCGTAAGAGCGAAGGCCCTCCGTGATTTGTCTTTGATTCTTTAAATAGCTAGACCACATCCATAGCTTAGTTGTCATAGTTAAACAAATATTTAAACATAATTTTGGGTCATAATAACTCGGAAATATTAATAAAATATACTATTTACAACTTTAAAATTCGATAACTTCTGTAAAAAAAAATTGCAAGTAGCACTCTTAACTCAAACTGTAAAAAAAAAAACTACATTCTTTTGATAAAAAAACAATAAAATATATTACAAGCTTTTAAGAAAATACCAAAGATAAATATATTTTCAAGAACACTAGTCGAGGAATCTCTCGTTAACTTTACCGTATGGCCAGCCAAGCAGGTAGTTATGGATCTGGTGATGCAATGCTGGCAGTATTCTTGTGTACATACAGGGGCGGGTGGGTGATGTGTAAGGGAGGAGGGGGTGTATCTCTCATATCGGACCGGGAACAAAGTCAACAATACAGAGATCCAGCTCATGTTTCTAACTTGTAAAACTTTCATGGCGGACCTTCGCTGTCTATAGAACACTTTTCATAGGAAGGGCTTTATCAGACAGCTAGAAAATGTTACTAGATATACTTTGACGTAATCTTACGTCAAGTCATGTAATCTGCAGGCTTCACTATTTTATTCATATTGCCTAAAACCTACCAATAAAATTAAACTAATAAAACAGTAAAATTTTATCATTCTGGCCGCAAAAAAAAGTTTGTATTTTCTGAAAGGATCTTTCTCTGAAAATTGGGCTGTACCAGCGCTTGACGGTGAATAACCTTGAACTAGTGGTAAACTTTCTTAATTCATGAATAGTTTACATATAAAAATATAATTTTCAACTGGTGGACTAGTGGTTGGATTTTAAAGTTTAAAATCGCATTTCAATTCCTTATAATTTTTATATTATTTTAAAACTTACATGGCCATTGTATTGTATTAATACTTTTATGTTTCTCAGTAATGACGCGAAGAATATATGTAGTATGAAAAGTTCACAATATTTAACATAATATAAAGTTTTTTACACGGTTACATGAAGATTGTATTCTTAGCCATTTTAAATATCCATTTAAATATTTTATAACTCTCTTCCTCATTTCCTTTCTTTTGTTTGTATATACTATAAAATGTTACTTCAACATATCTTCATCCAAGATAGTTAACATAATAAATCTGGCTAGTCATAGATATTGATATCGGAGTCCTCTAGCGGAAAATAGCTAAACTATATAAACGCCAATTCATTTTAATGAGCATGTATAAACATATAACTAAAAAGTCTTCCTTTAATGCTTGTAATTTAACCTAGTTAAAATTAATATATCGTATTAGAAATAATCTGATTCTAAGCCAGTGATTTATTTTATTACCGCTCATTACTACCCGTTCAGTTTATACGCTTACGTACCAACTAAGCCAATTGTTTTCAAGATTAGGAAGGCTATATTTAAAGGCAGTGTAACTGCATTTGTGCGTAAGGAGAGTGAAAACCATTTTGGGAAAACCACCCTCAGTAAGCTCGATCGAGATTCGAACTTCGATCTCCCCGACATTGGCAGTCTAGTTTTACTGCGAGAGTAGCACGTCAGACCACGCCGCCACCGAAGCGGGTTAAACCATTAGTATTCAAATGATTGGTTACTCACATTCTGATTGTTTGAAATTATAGCTTTCCTTGTAAAAATACTCAAGACTATAAATAATATTGTTTTATGTCCAACATAAGCTTAAGTAGCCGCTACATTTCGCACTACACGTAATAAAAAAATAAAACGCCATGAAAGATAACATCGGTTCTATTACTAAAGTATTCATCTTGACGCACGCGTTAATGTTTCGTTTTATTAACATGACCCAGACTTAAGAATAATTAGGCAGCTGTGAAAAGTATGGAGCAGGCAGCAATCCATCATTAGAATATATTTGGCATCAAATAAAACCACATATGTCAGTATTTGAGTTATTTTAGTTTGAAATAACAAATATAATATTATGTCCTTAATATCTTAATCAGTTTTGTTTTGCAGATATAGGCATATTATAAATTAGTTTTTAATTAATATGTTAACTTTACATATGTTTAGTACGTTTATAAATACTATATAGGTGGTTAATTTTAAGAAAAAACACTCGCCTCAACTTCCCCTGAATAAATATAATATTATTGTTATTACTATTGTTTTTAAAGCTTAACATTACGAATCAACTTTTTTTTTAAATTATACGAAATAAATTATCACTACTGATGCGTTCTAAAATTTATTTTCATATAGGATTTAATAGTCATCTAGACCCGCCTCGGTTGAACTAGACCACCGAGGACTGAGAGATCTAGGTTCGAATATAGGTCGGGTGAACTGGGAGTGGTTTTTCCTAAATGGTTTTCCCACTCTCCCTCTACGCAAATGCGGGCTCACTTCCTCTAAATTCAACCTTCTTAATTCCTAGTCTACTAGTGTAATTAGTACTTAAGCGTATAACCCGAATGGTTAGTAAGACGCGGTGCTAAATAAAAAAATAAAAAAGTCATCTATATAGGTGAACGATGGTGCATGTCCATATAAAATTCACTTTTTTATATGTTTTCTTTAATAAGAGTAAGTTGAGATTATCTCAAAAGGGGAGTAAGTCTTTAGGGCCTATAATTATACACGTGACTGACATTTTTTTTAAATAAAAATTAATCTTAAATCTTATGAAATAAATGGAAATTGGATTAATCCTGGTATATTACGGTGTGTACGACATTCAGCGTGAATGAACGAAACTAGAGCCGCGTTCAGAGTATTGACTGGTAAACCCAGTTGGAAGAGACCATTGTGAAGACCTAGACGCAGATGGGAGGATAACATTTTAATGAACCTGAAAGAGATAGGGTGCGATGTGGAAGACTGAATAGAACTAGCTAAAGATAAGGATAGGTGGCGTTCTTTTTTAATTGCGGCAATGAACTTTTGAGTTTCTAATGCCATATAGTAAATAAGTAATGGAATATCAAATTTCTTGATTTATGAACTAACCAAATAGTAATTATACTATTTCACACATTACAATTATTGTAATTACTTTTCTTTAAATCTTTTTTATCTTTATTTTAGGTCATAATGTCACAGGCTTATTTTGCGATGACTTGGCATAAGACATGACACTCTTCTTTTTTTTAAAAAGCGTGTTGGTGATGTTAAGTCTTCCGAAAAAAAAAAGGAGGGATTTAAAGGGGATGAATTAACTTTTTATTCACCCCTCTGTCTGCTACACCTCTGCTTAACTTTTCCCCCCTCTCTCCGGCGCCCTCGCCTGTAAGACCTGTCAATGGCTTGACAAATGGATTGGTCGGTCACTCATACGCAGAAGAAAAATGAGCTGAGAATTGAAATCCAATATTTTGATATATGCAATCCGAGAAGTTGGTAACACACGAGGAGGGGTGAAAGGACGATGCCACAGTGTTTTTTTAATATCTTTTTCTTTTTTTATACTGGGGGAGAGATAAAGGGAGTGACTTTCTGGATAAACCATATCCAAACGGATTAAAAAAGTAGTTTATATAGCCTATATTTTTTGGACAGTGTAGATACCATTGGGAATCCTTCAATTCGCATCGGGAGAGGTCCATACCATCTTATATTTAGGATGTAAGTTTGTTTGACTAACCTGATCAGGTAGTAAGAAGCGGTACTAAAATATAACTAGTTGAAGTATCTGGCGTTACCCAGAACTAATGTTTTTAGTTTTAGTGGAAATTAAATTAGAAGTTCCCAAGTACTAAGTGTCCAAAATATCACAATTTATTATAAAACACCATACATTCAATGTCCAGCCCACAGGATATCATCCCGACGTGCGTGTATAAAAGGAGAAGGGGTCGCTCTCCACATGTTGACCAACTCCCACCACTTTACCTCGCGCGTGGTTTATTGAAGATGTCTCTGTAAGGTTAGCGGCCCTCGGGCTTTGGAACAGAGGGAGGGGGGGGGGGTAAATAAAAGGAAACAGTTTCGGAAATGGGGTGGGACGAAGTGGAGTGAAAAAAAACTGAGCTAAAATTCAGTGTGGAGGTTTGGTCAGGTCATTAATTTAAATGGGAGTTTATGTTGATTCATCTGCCCAAACAGTAGGATACGGTCAAGGGGAGAAATATATAGGGGAGGGGTTGAATGGGACTCGGGAGGTGCCGGAGAGTTCAAAGTTCACTTGTTCTACCGGACTTCTGGTGAATTCTAGATGCGAGGAGATGTATTGCGTGGCTAGTTTTTTGCCTCCTATTTTTTTTTCTGTTATCAGGATTGACATACACTTCTCAATACACACATCATTAACTAATTTATCTAGACCCCCTCAGTGGCCACATGGTTTAAGGCGTCACTCTATTAATAGTTTATACCACCAATAACAAGGAGAGAGTGATTTGAATCGCAGTAGGGTGTAATGAGGGTGGTTTTCCTAAATTGTTTTACACGCCCCCTCCACGCAATTGCGGGTAAATTTTTCTAGATTTAACCTTTCTCATTCCTAACACATAAGAGTAATTAGTACATAGGAGTATAGCCCGAATGGGTAGTAAAATGCGGTGTTAAAAAAAAGACCTAGGAAGAGGAAACTAGCACTAAATCGTTAGACTTGCTGACAATTTTAATATCTGGACAGCAAGAAACAACAAAATTAGTGCATTGTATTGGTCAAAACTTGTAAGCCTGCTTTTTTGGAATAGAGCAAAGTGGATAAAAGCTTAATTTAAATGATTTGCAAAAATCTTATTTTAAAAAACCCCTCAAATTTTCAATAATAATCTGTCGTAAGTAAGCTACCCTAAAATTAATTTACTTTAAACGAAAAATATACATTGTTATTGATAATGTAAAATAGTCCTCCTATACTATTTTTGAAACATATCGTTTGAGCTTTTTTTTTAAAAAACAAATTTTACAAAAATTGATTATTAATTAACTACCTACTATATTTTGAAAAGCAAATTTACATATAACTATTTATAATAGAAGCAACTTAACATGCACCAGTAACCATTTTGAACTAAATAGTTAAAGTCATATTTTAAATTATTTAAATTAAAAAAACATTCATCAGTAAACTACTTATAAGCGAATTTTGACCCCCCTTCTCAAAACAAGTATACAGCTCTAACTGTCATGTTCATATCAAACACTCCCCTCCCCTTACATATATTTTAAGCAAAATGGTTATAACCATAAACGATCATTTATAGAATTTTTTCCCAAAACAAAGAATACGGGGTTGTTTGTCATGTCAAACACTCCAAAGATTCCCATTTTTAACCAAATAGTATGGGCGATTTGTAAAATATTTTAAGGTTTACAAAAATCATTCATCATTAAACTGGGCATAAATTAATTTTTACCCCAAAAACAAGTAAACATTGTTTTTTTTATGTAAAACAAATGCAAGATATCCAATTGAAACCAAATCATTGAAGCCATTTGTAAAGTATTTCAAGTTTTGGAAAAATCAGTCATTAATAAATCACCCTTCAAAGAATTTTTGTCCAAAAACCAATTATATAGTGCTATTTTTGAAGTCAAACAAATCCTAAATATGCATTCTAAGTCGTTAGCTCCATTTTTGAAAAAAATTATAATTAAAAAACTCATCAGTAAACTACCCTTAATTGAAGGGCCAGGGTAAAAAAAACCAAACAGTTTTATGGTATAGCTCTAGTAAATCTAAAATAAAGTTTAAACAAAGCCCATCAAAACTTTTTGGATCCGTGGCCAGGGACAGATAGACAGACAGACAGACAGTATTGCAAAATCCACTTTTTATTTGTTCATGTTTACAAAAAGCGTTAGTATTCGTCACAATCTCTTAATAATTTTTTTTCACGATCAGAATACTTTCTCTTGATATAAGAAAGTAAAAACACACACATAAACTATATTTATGGAGTAGAGGAGAAATTTTTCGATCAGCTAGAAACTTTTTACTATTATTTTAGTTAAATGTTAGAAGTTTGTTCGCTCTAGATACATTTAAACTTTCAGATGAAGATCCTTCTGAAATTACCAAAAATTTTCTTTTTTAAATCAACATTGATAACAATTTACTATATTATGAATGTTATTTTATAGTGGTTATAGGTATTTTATTCATCAAAAGGGACAGCTGCAGATTAACATGACTTGACGTATGAATACGTGAGAGTGGATTTAGTAGCTTTTATAACTGTCGGATAAGGCTATCACTATGAAAATTGGACCGTACCTTATCTTTACCTATAATAATGGCAATATGGATTTTTCAAATTGCACCACATTAAAGTTAATTCATATCCCAATAGTTTTTTTCAGTCATAATTTCAGAGTTCAACGCCTCCACGCTCTCGATCACAACCGAGGTCTCATTCTACTCCCGTTAATTGTTTTCGTTTGTTTGTTTTATTTAAAAGTCTTTGTTCTGCTAATGATGATAGAATTAATCGTACCATGAAATTGGTTTGGCAGTTAAAATAGAATTGGAAGGAGGGAAGATTTTTCTAACCTAATAAAATACTATTGGTCATTCTCACCCTAAACTCCTCCCCTCAAAAATGAAACTAAATTGAAAAGAAGGAAAGCATAAAGTTTGAAAGTATTGATTTTAATTAAATTGTATTTCACATCCGATTGTTTACAGACATCTGACACTTTCCCTCCTCTCCCTCTCCAATTAGTATTGTTCCTATTGTTACCACTCGGGCACTAGGGCGGTCAGACGCTGGAACCAATCACGTGGCCTGTTGTAACTGACTGACCAATCGCATTGTCTAAAGTTGTATCGAGTGGGGCTTGGAACATTTTTAGTGGAGTGGGAAAATAATAAGCTCGAAATAATAAATGTTAAACGAGTTTTAAATTTCTTAGCTGTCTCTCTATTATTGTGAAATCCGTATCGGTGTTCACATTGTCTAAGGCGTCGCTCTCGAAATATACTTACATGATGGGGAGATCGGGACTTTAATCCCGGTCAGGTGTATTGAAGGTGGTTTTTCCAAAATGGTTTTCCACTCTTCTTCCAAGCAAAATCGGGTACACTTCCTAAAAAAATATTACCTTACTCATCCTTAACCCATTAGTGTAATTAGTAAGAAGGCGTATAACCTGAACGGGTAGTAATATACAATGCTAAAACAAAAAATAGTATTGAAAAAAAGGATAGTTTTCAGAGACCTATCATCCCGATGTTTTGAGAATGTTCCGAGTGTTGCAAAAAATATCCATAGAAAAAATAGGCTCACATCTGAGGCTTGGTAAATAAAAATAATACTATTGCTAAAAATAATCAGATATTTATTTACCAACATATTTATTTTAATGATCAAATGATTTATTCATACATTTGATTGTATATGGAACTATGGTCATCATTATGTTTAAAATCTAGCAAAATCTCCCCTCTTAATTCCTTATAGTTAGGATAATTTTACATTTATAGCATGATTTATGTAAAAGTTCAGCAACATTTAGTAATAAAAAAAAGCTTAAGTACTATTTTTGGCTTAAAATTTATATTTATCTATTCAACTACACAAAACTTGTTATATTAACTCTAATAATTGTAATAGAATGTCGACCATTTAGTTTATTACTATCATAATCATCATCACCATCATGCACAATTTCCTGAAACTGGCAGGGATCTGTCAAAAACATAAGCCTCTCTTTTTACTTCTGTCCTCCCCAACACCCTTCTTCCTGCACGCCGGCCCAATCCACTCATCTCCTCTCCACACTCCCTTTATCACCTGTCCCTGGGTCTTCCTCCTGGCCTCCTGTCCATCACCTCTATTTCAAGCATCCTCCTTGGAATCTTCCCCTCTTCCATCCTCTTCACGTGTCCAAACCACTCCAATCTCGCATTCTACATCCTATCCTGTAGGGGTTACTCCTTCGCTCTATCTCTTCATCACCCTTTCATTCCTCACCCTATCCATCCTTGTCACTCCCAGCCTACTCAGAAGTTTCATCTCACATGCCTGTATCCTGCTCTTATCCCTTTCCTTCATCATCCTGGTTTATGATGCATACTTCAATATTGAGACATTATGTCCTCGACATTACTCCTTTGCACTTCTGCGGTACATCTCTATTCCAAACCAGACTTCTGATGCTTTTGTAAAAGTGCTTCGCTTGCCTACCTCTCTCCCCCATTTCCTTCTAGTTTCCTCCTTTTTCCTCTACCACACTTATCAAGGCTTTACACTTTCTTAACTTACTCTCCTCCTAATGTTATTTCCCTCTTATTCCTATTTTCCTTCCATGTTGTAATCACCAACTCTAAACTTCATTCCATATTGTACTAACCCCTCATTCCATCTAACTGTTCCCGTACTCAAATTTTTGACCTTGATCTTAAGATTATTATTATTATTAGCACTGCGTCTTACTACCCGTTCGGGTTATACGCACTTACGCTAATGTGCAATGGTAGGGTGATTGTGAGATGAAATGGAGGACCTACAGTTTAACGTGGAATCCGAACCACGGTAGAGGCCTGGCATTCCTCACTTTCACAAGTTGTGATTAATACACATCTTGTCAGAGGTGAAGGAAGGGTTTGGCAATCAGATAAATCTGTGCCGGGACCGAGGATTGAACCCCGACCTTAATTGATCTTAAGATGAATCCTTAGGTTTTGTGTGTGTACGAAACAATAAAACGTGGATGTTATATTTTTATCTGTCTTCCTGTCTGTCCCTGGCCACAGATCTAAAATGGTTTAATGGATTTTTTTCAAAGTTGATATTTGTATCTTATAGCGAAATATCTCGGATTTAAAAAAAATATCTTAACCCTAATTAAATCAATCAAATTAATGAGAGATTTTTTTAGTTCCAAAATTTTTGAAAAAGGCTTTAACGGTTTTGTTTTGTCTAGGATGTGTTTGACCTCCCAAATAACATAGGATACCTGGGTTCTGGGAAAAATTCCCTAAAGGGTAGTTTACTGACGAGTGATTTTCAAAAATTTGAAATATTTTGGAAATGTCTCAAACAATTTTGTCTTAAATGTTGACATGACAAATAAAATTTTGTATTTGTTTTTTGATTTAAAATTGGTTTAAAAGTAGCTTACTGATTTCTTTAATTTGAATATTTAAAAAAATGGCCTTAACAATTTGGTTCAAAATAGGGATCTGTTATTTTTTTTACAAAATAAATAATATCTATTATTGTTTATACAAAAAATGATTTTATAGTAGTTTACTGATAACTGATTTTGGTGAAATTTGATTTTTTTAAATGGTTTTAACGATTTTGCTAAAAATTGGGGTGGAGGAATTATTTTATATAATTTAATTACTATGTATGTTTATTTTTTAAATAAATTAATTTAAGGGAAGTTTAGTAACAGCAAATTATAGAAAAGTTGAAATTTTTTGAAATTGGCATAGAAGATTCAGATTGTATTGTAGGCCTATCTTTTATTTGAAACATTTTGCCATAAAGTATTTTTCCCCCCATTAATTATGCATATTCGCCCAACATTTCCCTTGACAACTTGTTAAATTATTTTACAATTTTTACTGTCATACACAATTCACTCCGAATTTCTTTTCCCTCGACTCCATTTCCTCTATTAGCTCTACCCGTCTTGACATGGGTCCCCCTCTCTCCCTTGTGATGACTTTCTTCACCCCCCCTCCCCTAACAACGGCTCGTGGTCCTTGTAAACTAAGTATGCAAGAGAAGTAACACACTATTTGTCACGTTCAAAACACGGGTCTTTGTACCACCACTAAAGTCGGAGAAGTCTTCTTACTTAACTTAAAAAAAAATAGGGGTGGAAAAGTCTTCTCTTGATATTTTTTTATATTGCTTCCTTCCCTTCCTCCTTTAGTTTATTGTCTACAATATGACGGTATTTTGTGTGGTAATGTATTTGTCTCCCTTCGTGTCTTGTCATCATTGTTGTTTTAGNATAAAAATTGTTAGAGCAAAATTGCACTTTGTCGCAAACTGTTCTTTGATAGTGGCTTTTAAAATTGAATTCATTATTTATATTAATGAATTATTTAAATACTATTAAACGCTTGTATATACCTATGAATGTGTGAAATTTCAAAAACAAATCTTATTTAATCCATTAATTAGACCTACTCTTATTCGATTCTGTTTTGAAAATGTATTTAATCAAAGTATTATAATTTAGTATTGACCGGTAAACCCAATGGGAAGAGACCATTGGGAAGACTTAGACGCATATAGGGGGATAACATTAGAATGTACCTGAAAGAGATAGGGTGTAATTAGGTGGACTGAATAGAACTCGCTCAAGATAGGGATAGAGTTAAATGATGTGGACTGGATAGAACTAGCTCAAAATAGGGTTAGAGTGTAATGAGTAGGACTGGATAGAACTAGCTCAAGATAGGGATAGAGTTAAATGATGTGGACTGGATAGAACTAGCTCAAGGTAGGGATAGAGTTTAATGAGTAGGACTGGATAGAACTAGCTCAAGATAGGGATAGAGTTTAATGAGTAGGACTGGATAGAACTAGCTCAAGATAGGGATAGAGTTAAATGAGGTGGACTGGATAGAACTAGCTCAAGGTAGGGATAGAGTTTAATGAGGCGGACTGGATAGAACTAAGTGTGGCGATGAGCTTTATAGTGCCTAATGCCATAGAGTATGTAAATATAATCATTTGGTTATCAAAGTAGGAAAAGCATTCGAATAGCTCACTTTTTTCATGTCATAATTTTCTCGACTAGTTTGATGCAGTGTACGCGTTCATGCTCATTTTTTTACAATTGCAGACCTCTGTTTGCGGTAGATATCGCGCAATCCTCATGCCAGACAAACAAACTCTTTGTTTTAGTAATATAAAAGTAGATAGATGACTTTCTGTTTAAATATATGTAAACTGCTTTAGTAACTTTTATAACTGACAAATAGGTTTCTATCTAATTCTGACTGTGCTCATTTTAATTTATTATTATTATTATCTAGCATCGCGACTTACTTCCCTTTCGGTTATACGCTTAAGTGCTACTACGCTAATGGGTTAGGAATTGATAAGTTTGAATTTGGAAGAAGAGAACCTACATTTGCGTGGAGCGAGAGTGGAAAAACCATTTAGAAAAAAACACCCTCAATTCACCCGACCGGGATTTTAACCTTGATCTCCCCGTCTTCAGCAGTCTATCTCAACACGAAACTAGTACGTTAGCTAACTACGCCACTGAGGCGGGTCTCAGATTTAATTTCTTAACATTAATGTGTTGTCCTAGGTTAGGTTAGTTTGTAAATCTTAGGCTAATTCATTGCAATATTTAAAGGGTGCGTGTTAAATACTTTATAGCTAACCATTACTGTTTATTCGTTCAACCAAACATTTTTCATTGGAGTAAATTTATCTTAGACAAAATACGTTTCACATGTGTTAAGATATCAATATTCCTGGCTAGTAATCTTACCTAGCTATTCTTTATGTTAGGCCCTTTATGCTCTATTACATTTTACTTTAAAAAGGCTGGTAAGTTCGGTAGCATATTTTTATTTTTCCTAACAAAAAGATGGTCCCTTTTTTTTTGTGACGTTGCGAAAGCGTCTGTACCTTCGTAAGTGAATTAAAAACTCGTGGGCTGTGTGGATCAACAGCTGTGTCGCCCTTTAGGAAAGATACCATCTTCTTTCACCTTCCTCCACCCAAACCCCCACTCTCCGTGAGTTCAACTCCCTTTTTGACATCATGTACGCCCTGATCTCTAATGGAATTCAGAAAAAAATCATTTCCCAAGCAAAAAATAAAAATATTTTGTGGTGATAACTTTGGCACTTCTTTCAAATTTAAAAAAACCAGTAAACCCCCATCAGTCTGAATGCTGGTAGTCCTAAATTCCTGATCATCCGAAAACAATTTTCAAAAAGCTGAGGAGGGGCGATACAAACTAAGTATGATTAAATATATATTATTAATAACAAACTTAAGGTTAAAAGGGAAGTGTAATAAATTTTGATAATAAATGCTCAGTATTTATATGTTTTGTCAACACAATGTGTTTTCCTGTGGCTATTTTTGCACCGAGTTTAAATACCTGTTCGGGTTATACGAATATAAGATAACTACTCTAACTGACTAGGGATGAGGAAGGAAGCATTTTAGAGGTAATCAATCCGCATTTTCGTGGAAGGAGAGTGTGAAACCATTTAGGAAAAAAACACCCTCAGTATACCCGACAGAGATTCGAACACTGATTTCCCCATCATCAGCTGGCCAGTCCAACCCTAGAGTGACGCCTTAAACTATTCGGCCACTTAGGCGAGTTAGATCAATGTAATATCGCTTCAAATTAAATGATGGTTGGAAACTAAACAAATCTTTTTATAATTCCTCACATCTTAGGTCTACTATACAACTTAAGTTGACTTTAGAAATGGTTTCTTAAAACACAATATAATAGACCTCCAAATTAACGGGGAATGAGTATGCACAAATCCGTCCTCTTTCTTTGGATCCCTCCCTTGATGCCTCTGGCCTTTCTTAATACAACTCTATATTAATTTGCCAACCCTTACAATATCAACACTACTGTTAGAAAGAGAGAGGAACACACATTTGCACACACAATTAAAAAAAAAGTTTTAACTAATGTGTTTGTATGATTAATTACAATCGTGACGTAAACATCTAAACCCAACTCCTAACCCTTATTTTCTTGGCAGCGAAATTTTCACCTCCCTCACTAACCCCTCCCCGCCCCCCCCCCCTCTTTGAAATATACCTCTCTCCCTCTAGCTCCCGTGTCGTTAATTAATTTAATAAATACGAAACACGGGAATACCAAAATCACTATCTCTCCCCCCTTTTCCGTTCTTTTCTAGTTTTTGTTGTGCTATATTTTTGCCCTCCCCCCCCCCCCCCC
>CABFWO010000011.1:825654-850788 GCA_902155825.1 Timema genevievae
AGCGCACGAAAAGGGATGAGCGAGGGGGTGGGGGGTCGGGGTTTGTACGTTTTCACAGGGTTGCTTCTATTAGTCGAGGACGCGAGAGTGATGTTACCCAGTCGCTGACAGCGAAACGTTTCGTAGCGATCTTCTTCTCTTTTCAATCCAAACAAGACTAGACAAATCGCTTCAATGAGGGGGAAAAAAGAGAAGGATTTCCCTTTGCTTTGCAAAACTAGGTCTAAAGATCGAACCTAGCGTAGTGGCACATGTTTGAGCCAATCAGGAGGATGGAGGTAAACATGAATTTATACGCGAGAAGTATTTTATTTATTTCTGTGGTGAGATTATCAAAATGCAAAGAAAAGGAAGGTAGTAAGATCTAAGGTACCAGAAACCAAAGGAATCAAGAGGGAATGTAAGCCAAGGTGAGGGAATGAAAACAAAGGTGTGCAAACAAAAGGAATAGAAAACCCTAAAGATCAGATGATGACGGATCATTAAGAGGTTTCTACGATTTGGGAAAGATATCTAGAAAAACCGTACGACAAGTAAAATCGACCAGGGAACCTGGAGATTGAAGCAAAAGAGGTAGAGGAAGGGGAACAAGGACCCAGCATTTTAAAGAGTGAAGTGGAGAGAGAGCCATAGATGACGTGTGAAGTAGAAAAGATACTGGAGATGAAGACATACTCACTGACCTTCTAATGGAACTGAGAAACAACGGATTAACGTATCTGACAAAACTTATAAATAGGATCTAAGAAACAGGATAATGGCCCAAGGACTTTCTAAACGTAACCATGGTGGTTCTAAAGAAGAAGAAACAATCCAAGAAACTCATTGACCACATAACCATCAGCCTCATTTATCATGTGGGGAAGATCTTGGTAAGAATACTCAACTGGCGACTGAAACATAAAATAGAAAGTGTGATGGAGGAAGACTAATTTGGATTCAGAAGATAAAAGGAACCAGAGACGCCAACATGATTCTGAGAATAATTTAAGAGAGTTTGTTGGAATTCAAGGAAGAGGTCTACATTGGTTTTATCAACTGTAAAAAGGCGTTCGATAGAGCGAAGTGGAAGAAACTGATGGAAATACACAAGAAGATCAGCATCAATTAGAGGGACAGAAGGCTGATTGCAAACCTGTACCTTGGCCAGCGAGTGAAGTTGAGGCTGAATGATGGAGAGACCAACAGCGTAGCGATAGGAATAGGAGTGAGGTAGGGATGTTGTCTGTCACCCAGTCTGGTCAACTTGTATGGAGAGTGGCAAGTCATAGAATCCCTGGAGAAACTTAGAGATTTCAGGATAGGACGATGCGTTATAAATACAATAAAATAACCAGATGACCTAGCATTGCTGGCCAAAAATAAAGAAGAGCTGCAGGAAATTATGTACTGGCTGGTGGAGATAGAGATGAATAAGATATGAATGGTATGGAGATCAACATTGAGAAGTCAAAAGTGATGATTATTTCAATCCCAATGAACCTTCAGAAATCCCTAATGTCAAAAAAAAACTCATAAAATAAATATATAAAAAATTATTAATAAATATATAGAACATATAAAATTAAATCAAATTTATAAATTCCAATCTCAACAAAACTACTAACAAATGTTTACGCTTAGAAGAAAATAAGTATATCCCACGAATAATGATATAAACAGAATGAATTAATCACAAATTTATCATAATTAGTTTTATTTTTTAAAAAAATACTGGAATCGAAATTGGAAATCAGCAGTTGGAAAACATAGAACAGTTCAAATAACCGGGAAGTCTGCTGACAAAAGATGCCTACTGCACCAAGAAACTTATAATTCATTCATGACCTAAGTTTACTTGGATGAGAGATCAAAATGTTACTAGAAATAGTTCCTAATATAGCCCTACGCCAACAGGTGACATCTATCACTTTGGATCATTCTAATGAAAACAGATGGTAGTATATGAATGTAATAGTTAACTACAGTAATTTGAGCCAATATTATTTATATATTTATTTGAGGTCGGACACAACGCTTATTTATCGTTTTATTCCACTTAAAAAAATATTATTCACAGCACTTCCCCAAAAAGTCTAACGAAAATAGCTTCAAAATGTTGACCGACGAATTTAAACCATGTGGATAAACATAACGGAAACAAGATTTTTACAATGATGCACCTACGCAGTGGATAAAAATATTTTATTCAGTTAAATATTTCAAAATACGATAAAATAATTATAAAATAATTTATTATATATATATAAAATTACAAGTATTTTCTCTTTTCCAAGTAAATACGATGCCTGTATTAAAAGGTATTAATGTATACACTATATTACACATAGTCAATAACGTTCCAAAACGAAGAATAAGTACTTTTAATTATGTTTAAACTATTGTTTCGAGTTGGATAAAAAATTATTAATAGTATGAGAACGCTTAAGTTTACGTTAGCTTAAATGTAAAATATAACAGGTAGGTAAAAAACTTATTTATAACAAAACAGTGATCTTTACAAGTGTTGGCAACCATAAATCTAAATATATGATTTTTGAACTGTCATCCAAGTAAAAACCTGTCATGAACAGACTCTAGCTCAAGGATCGCCATGGTAAATGAAACTTTCAACAAGAGGGCTACTGCTGACCAGCAAGCTGAGCTTAGAACTGAGGAAGAAACTGATAAAATACTACATGTGAAGCATCACGCTGTATGGAGTAGAAATTTGGACTCTTGAGAAGATAGAAAAGAAATACTTGGAGAGCTTTGAAATGCGGTGCTGGAGAAGACCTGAGAAAAGCAGGTGGATAAACAGGGTAACAAATAAAGAAGCCCTAAAAGGAGTGAGCAAACTGGATCGGACACATATTTATGAGGAACTTCTTCTGCACGACGTCATAGAAGGAAAAGGTGAGGAAAAGATGAGCTTAGGAAGAAGGAGGATTCAAATTTGAGATGTTTTGAAGGAAATAAGAACATTCTGGGAGTTGAAGGAGGAGGCAGAGGAAATGGTGCATTGGCGGTTTAGTTACACTGACAAAAGGAATTAACCTGTTGTAAGACAGAACAACTTATAATAATAGTAATACTTATTATTTTATTAGGATCTTCATTATAAGGGCTTTTAAGAAAGTTAAAAACAATTAATTAATTTTTTCTATCACTCCCCTCATTTGTTATTTCAATAAACTTAGTACCAATCGAAAGTACAGGACATAAGAAAAAAAAATAGGATACCTATCTTTTGCTTCGCCTCACTACCAAGCTGCCAGGTGTAAACAGGTAAGTCTGTATTATTAATTTACCCTCATCTTTTATAGGTAATTTATTTGTCAATACGATGGTAGTAAATTGCCTAACCAAAAGTTGTCCAAACTCACGGTTAGGTTTTAAACATGAATTTTTGAGTAAGAGAGTGGGGCGTGAGAGACAAGCGCTCCATGCAATAGAGAAGGACGCAGAGTGACAAGTGTGCGTGAGGCTGCTGTTGAGTGGAAGGTCGATCTTAGTCCGGATCTTAGACTATACGTTATTAGTGTTATTTTATAGGTATTTAAAATATCTATCAAAAGTGACAGCTGTATATCACATGACCTGACGTATGAATACGTGAAAGTAGATCTATTCACTTGGGTATCAGTCAGACACCTTAGCTCAATCGGTATCGTGACTATCTACTGAGCCAAGGGTCCCGTTATTAATCCCTGGCAAGGCCGAAAATTTTTTCAATGGTTTCTCCTTTCATAGTGATTAATTAACGTCCGGGGGCCTGGATGTTGTGTCTGGTCTAAATTTAGTTTAGTTTATAAGTCATGTGCTGATATAATCAGTTTATTTCAGAAAGTGCAAGTTAAATACCCCAAATAAATTAAAGAAAAAATATTATATATATATATATATATCAGATAGGATTATTTCTATGTAAATATAACTTTAATAAACCTGTTTTTCCACATATTTTACACTAATGGGGTGGAAGGAAACATTTAGTGAAAGCATAGCTAATTATTATCTTAGAGAAAATAATTATATACTCATCAAAATTTAGAGAAAATGTACCGCATCCATGTGTAGGAAGGCCGGGAAACCTATTTAGGAAATAAAACCTCGGTTTAGCCATTCAGTATTGCTAGAATGACGACTTATACCATGCGATAACCGATCATTTTATAACAACTTACAGAAGTACCCAGAGTTGTCTGGGGCTAGCCACATACAGAAAAAGAATCTTTCAGTTTTATTTCTTCCAACCAAGTTTTTAATACATTTAAAAAAATATAATCAAAAATTTAAAATTACAGCTTTGAGGTACACAGGAATACTAATTTTAAAATTTCAGCTTTCTGCGTGCGGTAGATATTGCGCAATGCTCATGGTAAGACAGACAAACACACTCTTTATTTTATAAATATAGATTGGTGCCTGTGATTTTATTTTTGTGGATAATATATTGAATATTCTTATTGAAAATCAGTAGTTTAAGCTTTCACAACTTTTTTTCCATTCATAAATCGATATTATATAATCATAGTGGATAATCCAAGGGAATGATGGGATGGCTGTTCACATTCTATCCACTGAGGTTCAGGAGAAAAAAAAAGTCATGCAAAATATATATCCTCCCCTTGAATGCGCCGTTTAGAAATCTTCACAGCACACATTTCAGCTTCACCAACCTTCAAATAAATTATTCCTTTTGAGAAAGGGGGAGGAAAAAAAATATATAGGCACGGTTTTATTGAACTTCACCGCTCCTGAAATCCAATGATCTCGAAAAGCATAAGAAGTGAAAAGGCTTATCAAAATATTGGACGCAATATGTTTATGTGAGGAAAAGGGAAGTTTTTCGTTTGTTGTGTTGGTTGTTCGCCCTCCTTGAACTCCTTTATGGTGGCTCCAGGAAATGGATCGGTGGGAAAGCCTGTTTTTTTTTCACTTTTTACCCCACCCCCCTTCTTTCCCTCAACTCTTTTATTTTTCTTCTCTTCCTCTATATCGGTTTGCAATGTGTCAAAGCTGCGCATTATTTCGGTTCCACCGTCATTTCGTCACCTTGTTCGCCTCGTGCGTAGGCACCACACGTGACACCTTCTAAAGTCTCAGGAAAGGAAGGGGCAATGTCACAGGAAACCAGCATTGCTTGACGAGTGGTGTATGGTGGAGTAGAGTATTTTAGTCAAGTAGACTTCCAATGTCACAGGAAACCAGCATTGCTTGACGAGTGGTGTATGGTGTAGAGTATTTTAGTCAAGTAGACTTCCATTTGTCACAGGAAACCAGCATTGCTTGACGAGTGGTGTATGGTGGAGTAGAGTATTTTAGTCAAGTAGACTTCCATTTGTCACAATTGATGGTGAGGCTGGGCTTAGAACTCAAACTGGGTGCATTTGGGGTGGTTTTCCAATTTTAATTCTACTACAGAGTTTTTTTTATCCTCCTTCTTTCCAGTTAAAAATAATATATTTAATATAATCTATATTAATTGTCTCAAACTTTAGATTACGTAAGTGATAACGCTATTGCTGTATGTACTAATCGAGAAAAAAAAAGGTAATGTTTAATATCTTATTTTGAATTATCAAGCAATTTACATTCCCTAAATATATTATATCAAATTTCTTGTAATAAATTAGTTACTGTTTTGTTGTTTGTTCAAAGTGTTATTGTTTAGCACCTTATCTAAATAGTTGACATGCGTGTATACTTAATGAAGGGACCCATGTTCTACTCCCAGTAGTACGAAAAAGAACTTCTTTGGTCAAATTTGGGCTTCATTTTTCACGTTAATGAGCTAACAGCTGTGGTACTGTACTTTGCGTCTATCCTTGAATTGAGCTAGTTTATAAGTCACACTGATGTATTCATTAAGTACATTAAATTTATTTTTTAATTTTATCACTGTGTCTTACTTCCTCTTCAGGACATACGCATGTATGATAATTACTCTAATGGGGTAGGGATGAGTAAGGAAGAATTTTAGAGGTAGTCTACCCACATTTGCGTGTAAGGAGAGTGGGAAACCATTTAGGGAAAAAACCTTCAGTAGACTCGACAGGGATCCGAATCCCGTTATCCCCATCATCAACATAATAGTTTAGTACGAGAGTGACGCCTTAGACCATTCAACCACTGAAATTGGTAATTTCAGTAAAAGTCATGTAAATACTTCCACTTAAAAATACATAACATTACAAAAGTCTTGTTGTAAATTACCTGCTCAACATAATGACAAAGAAGCATCTTATTTAAAACCACCCATTATACTATTGATATATTAGCATTATAGTTTATACCTAAACATGTTAACCGTTTACTAAAAAGCCTAGAAAATTATATTTTAATAATAATTATAGTATATTTCCTATATATGTAGTAACATTATGAATATAAAATGATTTTAATTCTATGATATTTTGAACTAAGAAATAGAAGTTATTATAAAGGTGACATAGGTGCATCTTGCCCCAAGACTCGGTCCACTCGACTGCGTGCTCGATCTCCACATTTTCGGATTTGGAGGCAGGAAACCAAGAGATAAGTCATTTAAGTACCTCATATTGCTTCGATTTTTGCATCGCTTTATCATTTTCCCTGAAAACGTGTAGCGAGAAGGAAAAAAAAAAGGTGAGATAGAGAAAGATGACGTCGTTTATGACTTTTCCATGCGAAGAAAATGTAAGCGAACACATGGTACTTGAAGGGGAAAGAGAGGGGAAGATAATATCGTACGTTCATTTGATTATGTGATTTTTTAAAAAAAACAGGTAATGTGATGTGATATTGGCAGATGATAGAGAATTTTTTTAAAGTTCATGGATTCACATCAGAGGGTGGCTAAGAAGGGGTGAAGGGGGTGTTTTCAGAAAAGATTATATTCGATTATGGGAGGTAGCTAAAGTGAATAACTAAGTAACTAAAAATAAGGGTGGATTTTGTGAAGAGGGTGTGATTTGGAATTCAAGAGGTATGTTTGAACATTTCTTCAGAAAAAAAAATTTTTGTTTTCATATAAAGTTTACGTTTTAGAAAACGTGTGTGTGTTAAGTTGATTAAAGTAAACGAATATAATATTTTAAGTACAAGAAATACTAAAGGGAGTTTTGTTTATTAGCCTAATATTGACAATTAATTGATCCACATTAGCTAGTAAAATTGTTAATACAATAGATAAAACTTTTGTGAAGAGGTGATTTAATATATTTAACAAAGGAGAGGGATAAGTGACAATAATAGCTAACAAAATATGCGGATAAAATATTGTCACCTTAAAAAAAAATGCTGCCACCTACCTAGGGCTAGTAAAAACAATATTAAATACTAAACACATATTATATTTGTCCTCGTTACTCTTTTAAAAACATTTAATTGAACTTGAATTGAAAATTCAATCAGATATTTTAGTATAACTGTATGACCAGTAGTTTTATTACTAAATTCGTCTCTTTTTTTTTTTTGCCGTGTCATAGTACCTGTTCCAGTTGTACGCAAATATATTAAATACTCTACTTGAATAAGGATGAGGAAGGTAGAACTTTAGAGAAAATCTAGCCTTATTTGAGAGTGGTAAACTATCTTGGAAAAGCCACCCTCAGTACAGCCTACTAGGATCTGAACTCCGATCTTCAAGTCACCGAAATCCAATCTAACACTAGGAAGAATCGTTATATCATGCGAACATCAATGCGAGTTTTGTTTTTAAATTAATGGTAGGTGTGACTTTCATTTTAGTCAATAATGGGAATACCTTCTTCAGTGGCCGCATGGCTTAAGAAGTCACTCTCGCAATAGACTAGACTGTCAATTATGAGAATATCAGGGTTCAAATCCCGGTCGGGTGTACTAAGAGGGTTTTCCTAACAAAAATACCTCTCTCCCTCCACACAAATTCGGGTACACTTCCTCTAAATTAAACCTTCCTCGTCCCTCATACATTAGTGTGTAAACCGAGCAGGTAGTAAGACTTGGTGTCAATAATAGTAATAGTGTGGATAAATCCTCGTAATATTTAGATAGCTCCACCTGTGTTGGATTATCCAATCATATCGTTATCATTGAAAACACATCCATTATTTCCCTCCATGAATCATAAAACGATCGTTATTGTTTGATCTATTTGGTGTGTTTTATTCGAGGTATTTTTATACAATATTCACCTGGTTAATCCCTTGCGGGCGTGTGATATTAACACCTCTGAGTTGACATTAAGTGATTGTTAATCTCGCCTATAAATTACAGATGTATTATCAATAAGATAGCAAGAACACGTGTCTGGAGAATGAATATCGATTTGTTAAATGTTAGTGAAAATTCGTTACCGCATTAATGAGGCTAGAAAATAGTAAATTTTCTAGGAATTACTTTTGAAGAAAATGCTTTTCAGGAAGTAATAGGGACTTATTCTACTTAGAATATTTTTTTTTAATCTTCAATTATTTATACTCATGAATAAGAATAAGATTTAATATAATAGTGTTATTATTCAAACATCTTTTGAAAGTTGTTTGAGAGTTTGAAAGATATAAACCATTTATAATCAATAATATTAAATAAACTTGAGGAAATCTCTAAGTGTAACTTTTTTATATCAATGTACAATTTCTTAAATAAGATATTTTTTCGTACACACACAAAAAAAATGACAATTTTGGGTGACTTCGAATTATTTATAGAAGGCTATTTTTACTTTACTCTCTCAAAAGGTTCTAATGTACGTATTGCTTAATTTCACTAATACTTTTAAAGACCCAAATTAAAAACATATTATATATATATATACTATATATATTTTAAAAATTGATGGTTTCAAAAGTTATATGATACAATACAACAATACACAGTAAAATATAACAACACCCACCTATCTATAAAATGGTAGGTTTAATCTAAGGGGCTAGAAACTACTTTATCTAAGTGATAAGGATAGAGATGTTTGCTGGTTTAGGGTGAAAAGATAGTAGTAAATATAAAATGAACATTTATTTTGAAAAATCACCCTCAATACACCGACCAGGATTTGATCACCAACCTCACTCATCAACGGCAACCAAGAGCGATATGAGTAAATCATTATTAGCCCCGCGTCTTACTACCCGTTCGGGTTGTACGCACTTACGCTAATGTGTAATGGTAGGGTGATTGTGAGATGAAATGGAGGACCTACAGTTTAACGTGGAATCCGAACCACGGTGGAGGCCTGGCATTCCTCACATTTACAAGTTGTGATTAATACACGTCTTGTCAGAGGTGAAGGAAGGGTTTGGTGATCAAATAAATCTGTGCTTGGATCGAGGATTGAACCCCGGACACAGAAGTCTGACATCTTACACCTAGAACGCCAGGTCACCATGAGTAAATAAACCTTAAGACTCCCGACCGACAGTGTGTGTGTACACGCTAATATTGAGGGTATTAAAACTTAGACACATAACCTTGATGGTTATTATTACATTCTCACCATGTTACCAAAATATTCGTTTAAAACTGCAGGGAGTAATATTTACCATACAATTCACCATTTCAGTTTTTTTATAAGGGTGTAAGCCTATTAGTCATACAGTAGTCATTTATTTAAGAACTGCGTCTTACTATCCGTTCGGGCTATACACTTATATACTAATTACACTTATGGTTTTAGTATTAAGGTAGGTTACATTTATATGAAGTGTACCAGCATTCGCATTGAGGGAGAGTGGAAAATATCACGCAGAGTGCTGCAGATGATTATAATAATAGCAACCGGTGTTTTAAAACTGATTTTTTTCCATTTTTGTGTTTATCTTTGATGTTAAATTAGTTTTTTTTAACCATACATTGTTTTTGTTAAAATATATATAATTTTAAAAGTTAACTCAAGTGAAATAATTTAAAACTTGAAATAAGAAACAAATAATTCGTCAGAATCATTTTCACTTTTGTATGATATTCTTTTCTTAGTACGAAAATATTATATACCAGTTAATTAAAACAATATTCAATTAATGATTTTAGTATATTTTTTAAATATGATATGGCACTGGATATTAGCTAACTTAATCGTTTTTGACCCTAAAGTTTTGTCAGGTGAATATGATCTATTAAAAGTGTATTTTTTATGGATCAGCGAAGATAAATATTATTTTTATTTTGGGTAAAACAAAAGTATCACTTTATGTGCCTGTTTTAACCTTGTTCTTTTACATATATTCACTATATTAAATATTTTTATAAGGTGGGTGCTCGTGTTATGGCCATGTTCCTGATATGGCCACTCCCCTATTGTGAGTTAACTAACCAAAAAATCCGCTATATGGCATCAGAATCCAGTGAGGGGGTCTCCTAGTGTGTCACGTGATCATACACACACACACACACACACAAACAACACATTGAATTCTTTATTTCAAAATATCCAGACAAACAGCTATTTCTTGTTCTAAAACTTGAAGTCTTTGTATCTTGCTCTAGAAGGTTCCATTGTTGCAGTCTAGAAATCAAAAGTTCAGCTTGCTGTTAAAAAGTTTCAAATCATGGACCAAATCGTTCAGTTCCTTCTGTTCTATGAGAGGCGATATGTCATGAATTTCAGGGTTGTACTCTTCCGAAGGTTGTGCATCTTCTGATTCACTTTCCTCAGATGGTTCTGATGCAGTGGTTTGCAAGTGACAAGCGCGAACAGGTAAGCCCTCCCCATGAGGCGCAGGTATATGAACTGAAGAAACATTAGAATATTTAATTGTATGTTTAGTTTTACTGGAATGTCCTGCAATATTTGTCAGGCAAAAATAACAGTCCATATGATCTTTTGGCTCGCACCAAACCATTGGAACAGCAAACGGTATGGCTCGGCGGTTTCCTTTCATCCATTCTATAAGGGTAGTTATGCAGGTTATGCAAGCAATATGAGGTGCAAAGGGTTTATCCTGATCTCCAAGATCACAATCAAAGTACAGTTTATAAGTAAGTCAGTGATTGGATTTCTTTGGGTTTTTGGAGTGAACTTAGCACATAGCAAATGTTAACGGGCTGGTTTACACAACCACGAAGTTTATCAGTTGCCATTACATTAAGAACACTGTGCTAACTATAGCCTAAAAATATCAGAACGTCTCACTAGTTCATACAGGAAAAGCAAAAACACACAATAACACAAACTAAGTTGTCAGTAAAGAGAAATATAAAAAGTGACTAACTTAAACCATCCAGGTTTCAAAACACACTAAACAGCAGGACTAGCGTGGCTAGCTGAGTCACCTCTAACGGCCAATGGCAGTACCATTCCCCCTCAACTAAATTGCCCTGCCATATAGTGACTATTTTTATAACTTCTTCCATTATATATTGAATTAAATACAGAGTGCAACCAGCATAGTCAGTGAAAATTCATGAAAAAAAAGGACAAAAATCTAAAAAAAAATAGTAAAAATCTCAAATATCTTAAAAACCTTACGTGAGAGAGCACTTCCGAAGGCAGATTCGGATTCTACAACCAAAAATACATATTAATTGATGTATCACACACCAGATGCAAAATGGTTGCTAGCCAGTGCTTTCATTATCCTCACATCACCCAACGAAAGTATTGTTTATTTGTCTTATGGACAAAAAAAAGTATGAAAGTCGAAAGGTTTGAAAAAGATGGTAAGTTTTGGATAAGGTGGGTTCTCGTGTTATGGCCATGTTCCTGATATGGCCATCCCCCTATTGTGAGTTAACTAACCAAAAAATCCGCTATATGGCATCAGAATCCAGTGAGGGGGTCTCCTAGTGTGTCACGTGATCATTTCCCATCCAGCCAGGTTGATCAATATGTCGTCAGTTGCCTCTTTTGTGTTTTTCGTGGGACCTCTTCTTGTTTTTCTCTGGTAAGTCTCCTTTGTTTTACGCATATTTTTCAAATACTTTTTTCATGAAAACCATTGTACTCTATTCAGTTTTGAATGCTCTTTCGATTGGTGTTGTCGTTGATGGCGTATCTTTTACGAATTGTTCATAATCAAACGATTTTCGTGAAAGCTGACCTTCTCCTGATATACCCACCCAGGTAGTCATATCAAGTGCACTATGCCTATATCAAGTTCAGTTCACTTTTTTTTTCCTCCTGATAAAGTTACTCAATAAATACTTTTTTTAAATATAAAATAATGTCTGACAACGTGAGGAAGAGGGGATTATGGACTGAAGAAGCCATGTCCAAGGCAGTGAGTGGTGTGAAGAGTGGTAAGTTATCAGTTCAAGGGGCAAGTAACAAGTTTTGTGTACCTAGACGTACTTTACGCCATTATCTGGAGAAATATAGCCCCTTAAAGAAGTCAAAGTTGGGTGGACAACCCACCTTGACACCGGAATAAGAAAAACAGCTATGACAGAGAATTTTCCGTTTGTCTTTTCAATGGAAAAAAGTGTGAATGTCAATTGTTTAAACAACTTCATTTTTCATAGAAAATCCTCTTTTGAATTCACTTTTTAATAACAAAAAGGATTACTTAATATCATCTTTATTCATTTTACACCAAAATTATTTAATTTGAGCAGAACTGCACTATGAAACTGAAAAAAATCACGATATGTAGAATAAGAAACAAGGGTGGCCATATCATGTGCACATGTTCCTGAAATGGCCACTAGGTAGACTTTAGGAATTTAGTTTTTTTTGACCAGTAAAACAATTTTTATGGGGAATGCAATTTTTTTTATGAAAGTACATTCACCTGAGAACGATTTAAAAAAAATTGTTTTGTTTTTTTTCAAAATGGTGGCTAGAAAAATTCTCACATCTTAGCATGGCCATATCAGGGACATCCACCTTACTATCAATAATAGGGAAGTCTAAATCAAACTACGATGGTGAAAAAAAATTGAAAATTAAATAGTCTTACATAATTTTTACATACACCGACCGCAATATCCACATATTATACTAATTGAAAAGGGATGAGAAAGTTAGATTATTGAGTAAATAAATTACTTGAATTTTCTTGGAATAAGAGTGGGAAACAATTAGGATCAACCATTATAATAAATACATCTGGGATTAGAGTATATATTTATTATTATGGCTAAATGTGTGTTTATTTTATTTTTCTAAAACATAATAGGATATTTTTTTACGCAAAGTAATATACATTTCATACTAACATTTTCAGGAGATTTTCTTGATTAATAACTTATTATGTATTTGTATAGCTCGTAAATTTGTTAGATTGGGAAATACTTGGGTTTTTTTAACATAAAAAAAACATTCAAACAAATGGTGTACATTTGTAATTTATTATGAACCAAAAATAAATATGATAGTTGTAATGTTTTGCTCTACAAGTTTTAATTACGTATTGTACGACTCTTGCCCTCGGTTTTTTTTAAAAAACCATCCTACAAGATTGGAATGTTGTAACCATAGCAAGAGAGGCAAATTGAGATTAATATTCGTCATCGTAGAACGTAATAATACCTTTTATTATCGAGTATTCATGACTCATTCTTCCCCACTTGCGGCTTGTTTAGAGCAGAAGGGAGAAGGTTTAGAATAATTGCCTGCATTTCAACCCCCAATTCCAAACCTAGCACACTCTCTCTCTCTTTATCTCTCTCTCTCTCTCAGTTATGTTCAAACATATTTCAGAACGATGGATTTACAGTGTCACTCTTTTACATAAGAGCTTCTCTTAGTTAAGTGGAAAAATATACCCACAGAGGCGTAGGAGGTCCCAAATTTGGTTTCACATGGGTCCTAAAATAGCTATAGGTATAGTAGTAAGTGCACCTGGCTACCAGCCTAGGAGTCCCGGGTTCGATTCCTGGCTGGTACCAAATATATTTTTCCCTTAAGGGGGTACTATCCCGACGGTCCCCAGGGTTTGGAGGGTTAGCCTTAAGTTAGATTTAAGATCACTCCTGGATCCATACCTTAATAGCCACTATCATCATATCATCTAATTGTAGGTACAACGTGCAGACATTTTCCATAGGTGTATCCTGGGTAACGTTCTGTGCCACCAGAGTGGCTAAACGCCTCCACATACACATGCGACCGTACTAGATACTATATACCCATCTCTCCCGGTCAAACGTAAATAAAATAATTCAAAATACTGAAATTTATGGCAATATTGTCGAGTGTTTGATCGCCTCTGTGGTTTAGTGGTAATAAATCCCGACTACAGATCCAGAGGTCCCGGATTAGATCCCCGGCTCGACCAGATTTTTCTTTGAAGCAGTGGGTCTGTAACGGGGTCAACTCAGCCTTGTGAGGACAAATGAGGAGCTACTTGAATAAAGAAGTAGAGACCACATTCTAGAAAACTGAGATTAATGGATGGAAATTTCACTGTGTTGACCATATGACAGCTTCTTTCCACTAATGTTGGCACTAACTTCGCTAACCTACGGCCAATATATTCGGTCAGTATAGTTCGTTTGCGGGCTGACGCAATGTAGTTTTTATTGTGTTTTTTTAGAGTTTGATTTGACGGTGTTTGTCAGATGTTAAGCTAGTAAGTAATCTTCTGGTACATCCCTCTATTGAGAAAATGAGCTTAAATTTAAAAAAAAACACACTTCGGTGGCTACAAGGTCTTAGGCGTCACTTTAGCAATAGACTTAACTGCCTGTGTCGGGTAAGATCGGGGTTCGATTCCCAGTCAGGTGTACTGAGTGTGGTTTTCTCCTCAATGGTTTTCCTATCTACCTCCACGCAAATCCTGGTACACACATTCTAAATCTAACCTTCTTCGTTCCTAACATATTAGCATACATAAGCGTAAAGCTCGGAACGGGTAGCAAGACGCGACGCTTGGATAAAAAGTTCCAACATATTTAATAATACTCTAGAAAAAAAATATTAGAAGGAATTAATTTTAGAAATAAAATTCTTTAAACTCATTCTCAAATTAGTCAACCTCGGTGGTCTTGGGATAAATTGTTCACCTCAGAACCCGATGATCGTGGGTTCAAACCCAGCTGAGGTTAACGGATTTTTCTTGAGTGATAAAAACGTGTAGCACAGCTTCCTTTGGAGGAGAGGTAAAGTCGCCGGTCCCATGTCGATTGTGGCACGTAAAAGAAACCGGGCCAACGATTTAAGTGATAAAAAAACTTCAACACAAATCTCTCAAATTAAGAAAGTTTTTTTTATAATATGTTGATTTTTTTAAAAATCTAAGTTATAATTATTGATTCCCATTGTTTTCATCCACCCCCTCCCCCAATATTTCCTGTGTGGTTCAGGTTTTTCCAAAAGCTTTTGTAACTAGATTTTAAATTTATTAATATTTTACGTGTTTATACTCTCTACAAAGAAATGTTGTTAACATTAATGGTTTGTTTATTTTGGACCACCTCTTCTACCTTGACTGTACTTGGCGCAATTCAGGCTCAGGTATCAGTGGACCGTTTTCAAACCCTTACTGATGATCAACTTTTTGACGCAATTAGGAATCGCCCACAGATATAAACTGTTAAAGCTTGTGGAATATAATCCCCATTTCTACCCCAGCCCCTTCATTCCCAATAACCCCCAACTAGAAGTTAATTTCTGGCTCATCCCACACGGTCAAGTTTTATTCCATGCCAATTTTATTTCATGGACAGTTTTGATACAACCTGTAGAACCTTGTTCGAACCTAATTATAGTATAGTATTGGAAGGAGTCATCTAAATTTATAAAATAAGAATTTATAAGAATACCCGTTTCGGTGGAATCGCATCGGTTAAGATGCTACTTTAAAAGTAAACTAGACTTCCGATGACGGGTAGATCGAGGTTCGAATCTCAGTCGGGTGTGCTGAGGGTGGTTTTCTACTCTTCCTTCACGTAAATGTGGGTACACGTACTTTGAATATAAACTTCCTGATCACTAAAACCATTAACGTGATTAGTAAATAAGCGTATAACCCGAATGGATGGTAAGTCGTGATGATATTTTTATAAGAACTTAGCTTCGAGATTTTGTCTTGGTATTCATGGAGTTTAAATAGATATGTGTGAGTGTATGGTTTTTACAAATTTAATTGTTTGCAATTATGTATATTTAAATAAATTTTGGAGGATGAATGATTCATCAAGTTAATAAATAATATGATACATATTTGAAATGAATCTTGGTAAACATTTTTCACATAATGATTGTGAATTTGGTAGAGTCAATGTGATATTTATAATTGTTCAAGTTTTAAGATGTTATATTAATATACTCTATGTAAGTTACTTCTTAAAAATTTATAATTTGTATACACTATAGCAATGTTATAACACACGCCTCGGTGGCGTAGTTGGCTAACGCGCTAGTTTAGAGCTGAGCCAGGCTGCCAAGCACGGGGAGATCGATGTTTGAATCTCGGTCAGGTGGTGTTTTTTCCTAGATGTTTTTCCACTCTCCCTCTACGCAATTGTAGATTTATTTCCTCTAAATTCAACCTTCCCAATTCCTAACTCATTAGCGTATAGCTTAAACGGGTAATAAGACAAGGTGCTAAATTAAAAAAATAAAAATATTATAACCTGGTTAAGTGTGACACTCGTGTAAGACAAAATGTAACACCTTAACTTCACCAGATTAAATAAAGACATTTAATAATTGAATTGATAAGTACTTTTCAGTTATATTTTTTATTTAAGTAAATTTATATGTAGTATATTGGATACGTGACCTTCTAGTCAGCCATATTAGTCTAGATTTTGGGAGATGCATTCCAGATTTAATAATAAAACATTTTACAGCTCTTTAATTGTATTCTTTTGCAGAAACGCTTTGTTATACTAACACTAACCATTTTAACGAAACATCCCAGCCTGACGACAGAACAGGCGTAAGGGGGGTAAGAGGGGTTACTTGTTTTGGATTGGTGAACGAGTGGTTTGGGAAAGCAAGGACGGCAAAAAAAAAGGGTTAAAGTCAAAGAGGTGGGCCGGAGGGAAGGGGAGGAGAGTTTACAGCTCGAAAACATTTCCAATTTTCCAACTTTAATTACATTTTAATTAGTACTTGAAGAGCTAATTAAGACTCAATCAATTAATTCAAGTTCCTCTCGTTTCTCTGGCTGTGATCATAAGTCACAGTCGACGGAGAACGAGAAGTTGTATTTATTAAATTTTGGGACGGGAGATGTGAATTGATGCTGGTATTAATATTAATATTATTGAAGGTTTGTCCGCTGTACCATGTCGCTGAGGAACAAGAAGGGTTGAAATGAAGCAGTGTTACCAACGGGAACATTATGTCACTAGATCTAGTAAGCTCACGAAATCAAAAGGCATTTAAGAAAACAGGTCTGAAGTGCTTATTATTTATTAACCTAGTGATAACTTGAAAATGCATTATTGTAGTCATGTAAAAAATAATTACTATCAACTTTGCTTGGATCAATTTTATTTCACTGTTTAGTAAAATTAATGTATAGGTTTTAGTTCTTTAGTTTGTTTGCTTGAATATCTCTAGCCTTCTTTAACTATCATACATATTTTTTAACCGAAAATCTACATCCGCATCAGTGATCACGCGGATTAGATGTAAAGATTTTCTAATCTGATTTTCCCGCGACGAGTTTAGGGTTTTAATCTAGGCCAGGTAGACTAAGTTTATTTCCTAATTGTCTTAACAAGTTCCTTCCGCACAAATGCGGATGCATATTCTCATCTTATCTCTATTATTACCATTAAAATTAACACAGTCCGGGCAGGTAGGGCTATATGATGATTGATGATCCTCCCCTCCTTCAAATGATTTACATATCTTTACCTCCAATAATGTTTACTATAATTTAATGTGATTGTTTAAATATTTTGGCTAGTCAAATGTTATTAGGCAAAATAATCTCTTTAGATACATCAAAGTATCCCAGAAGAGAAATTGTAGCTCCTACTGTTGACATTATCCCTCATCCTCTCTTCCCCAAATAGGCCTAAATCAGGATGGGGATCAAAACCACCCTTCTAAATCAAACCTAGTAGAGGCAGTCACTATTCACAATTCACTAACTATATTTTTAAACAACGTGAGGTTGGTTTCATCACTTTGGGGATATTCATTTCCTCGATGTTGGTAGGACTAAATAAAGTCGAGCTTCTTGCAGAGTTTTGGAGTTGGAACTAATAACTGGGTTTAATTTTGCAACCAAACTTTCGGGAGGAAACAATTACATGTCTTTGATGATCAGACTGAGTTGACGATTTTGTAACACTCAGCTCTTCTGACTTCCCTCTTGATATATATGTTGAAAACTCCCCTTTTGGACATATTTTATATAGATAATATGAAAACACTTCATGTGTGATGTATTTTATATACTTTCAAAGAAATGTGAAGCTTGACACATTGTTATTATATAAAGTGGTTATGCAAACGCATAGAACATAGTTTTACACAGGTACTAACACTTAAAGTAGTTTTGTTGAATGCATTCGCTGGTAATACTTGTTATCAGACAAATACAAATGCAGAGATATATCAATTCAATTATTTACTGATCAATAATATTTTTGTGGTTTATTTAATGATTACTTTTCACCACGTTTATTTATCATGCTTCTTTTAAAAAGTCAAAATCCATTGATGCATTAGTCTTGAAACCCTTACCGCTTGCTGAGCTTTCAAATCAGACTCACATTTCATACCGTCACCAACCAGGTGCATAGTAGGTAATTTTTTTTCATATGAGGTTTTTTTCATCCTTACTATACGATAACGCGTATACATTTCCTCTAAGATTCCCTACTCATTTATTTAAAAAAAATCAAGTCCTCATGAAGAACAAATTAAAAGTCACACTATCTTTCCTTCAACAGAGAAAGGCGAAGAGAATCCTGTGTTTAAAAGCGTGGTAGTTTGGTTGATGCTGTTGTTATAAGACAGACGGATACATTACTCCCTTCCCCCTTCCACCTTGAGCTATCAGACCTTATGTTCGATGCTAATTATGAACCCTCCCCCCAGTTAGGAAATGAGGTTTGAATGCTGTCTCAACGGGGGGCACGAGGGAGGGGGGGGGGTCGAGGTAACGAGATTCCCCAGCTAGACTAGAAGGTTTCTTACTTACTTACTTCTAGTTCTACCAATCTTAACCTCCCTCTACCCCTACATCTCCACCCCCTTACTTTTACTTAACATCGCCAATGGTTGGCTGGGGGACCTAGAGTTTATATCTATAATACTTTTAAACGTAACTTGCTTTTTTAGCTTTGTTGTGATATGTTTTTTTAAGTAAAAGAATTGGTTAATGTAATCATCAGCTGTGTTTGTTTGGTTTGTATCCCAACAGCCACGTTGATAAGTTTATGGTAAGTAAACTCACGTATTATTTTTAAAGGTTACTCCCCCCATTTTAACAACGATATAATTGAACCTTATAAATTATAATACCATCACATCTTTACCTCTTCAAATCAAACCTAACAATATTCATACTATTTCTCTTTATGTTCTATAAGTATAAATTATAATAATAAAATTACTAGACTTTGTCCAAGAGTTTTGCATTAACCTTTAAAGGGTTAAGACATTAAACATCAGGAATCAAAGCCAATTGTAAGAACGTGATTGTAACATCATTCATCACATGACTCACATTTTATTTGCGTGGACGTTTTTGCTTTAAAATGATTTGAATGCACTCATTGTATTTGTCTAAGCCAAGGGAGCATAAGGTACCACAAAAATTAATTTGTAATACAAATGTTGGAAAACGTCGATGATCCTTATCAGAAGTAATTGATGTAGAATTGTGGTATCGGACGAAACATATATTTTAAACTAAATTACAATCATACTGAGCTCTTACAAGATATGTAGGAGAGACTGGTGCTAGTTATTACTGGGGCAAGTCGATACATTTAGTTTTTAGAGTGACCGGTTAGTCGCAGCACCGCGCTATATAAAGAGAAGAATTCTACCAGTCATATGTAACCGAGAATTGAGCTAGATAGCACGAACACCCTGCTGTTCAAATTAGATTTTTTTTTTAGCCATCAAAAGTAAACCTCTTTCTTTTATTTGTTTCAGTTTATTGATATAAGGCAGCTGTAAATCGTTTGTTTGAAATTGTTCTCTAAATAAAGTATTAGTTAAGCTGCACTATCATGTATACATTATTGATTTTGTACTAAAGCCATTCCACTTCACCCCTTTGAGATGATGTGATAGTAATAATGATGGTTATGTGGTGCCAATAGCAGTATTAAACCTAGTTAAGGCCTATTAACCAGACCATAGTGACCATACGAACAATAATTATCTTTCAGGAAAAATAAATATTATCGCTGGGAATCGAACCCGGATTTATATATTAGTAGCCAAGAAGGCTGACCACCAGACAAGATACTATTCTAAGATCTAGTTATATACAAAATGTTACATCCGATATAACGTCATCTTAACGTGAAAAAAAATAATTAAAATAGTTTTGCCATGTTAAATCGTCCAAATAATTATGTATTCACTTTTTATATTATCAGAATAGAACCCAATCGAAAATCATCCCAATTAGTTAAGCCGAAATATGATTTTTCTTGAAAACTGTAGTTCTAGAGCAAAGAAATACGAAAAAAAGGGTATTCACTTTTGGTTTTGCCAAATATTCCCAATCATGGAGAAAAAGACTCCATGAATTGTGGCCTAGAACTTCCACTTGTTGTCCCTACAGCGGCAGTAGACGCACGACTATGGAGGGTTAAGAGGGGGTTGGGGGTTATGAGATCTGGACTGACTGATGATCTTTCGCAGCATCTCAGACAGCAACAACGCTACTCGCAACATCTCATCTTCCTTTCTTCTTTTCTTGTGAGAGATCATTTTATAAATCAACTCCATGTAACAGGCGTATCATTCCTACTATTCTTCTCTCTACAATAACACTCATATTTCATTGAGTCGGAGGGGCTGCTCAACACTGCAGATGCTTCTCACTATTTTTTTCTTCTTCTTCAATTGTGAAGAGAAGGGGGTAGAGGGGAATCCCCCGTTGAGTTTTGATCCGACGAGGAAGGCACGCTCAACAATCACGGCATCGTAAACAACTGTTTTATTAAATTAGTTCTGACATATTATTGATTTCGATTTGATTGATATTTCAATCGCTTTACTAAAAGAAACGGAAATCTTTGATTATTTTTTTTACTAAGTTTATTTTTCATCACACGTCTTTTTATTTTATATTAGGTTTAGCCGTCCTCGTGGTATTGTGATAAGAGTCCCTGGCTGCTGAAATAGAATTCCCGAGTTCGATTCCCAGCTGGTGTCGAGAGATTTTTCTTAAAAAAGGAATAATTCCCATGGTTAATAGGGTATGGTTAGTTAGGTTTAAGTTCGATTAAGAGCTTCATTAGCTCCACCATGTCATATTAACTATCACCATCATCCCACCTATCGGGACATGGAAAGAGCCTCCACGGAAAGGATGTACGATTAGTACATTCGGATGTCCACTGGGCAATGGTACATTGGTACTGGCCAATCTTCCGAAAAAATTAGTTATAAATTGATGTATCACAGGTATGCCATATTTTTATTTTTATTATTATTGTTGTATTTCATTGTGTTTTTTATATAATGCGACTAAAAAGTCTAATAAGCTAGTTTTAAGGATTCTACTTGAGTTATTGCCTCTGGTTAAATTTTTTAGACTAGAACTAGAGTTTATAAAAACATATTTTTGAAGTAAGCGTTTTAAGGTGGGGTGGAATGGAATGGAATATAAGATAAGCTCTTTTTTATTTCAGTTTTTATGACAAAATATATTTTTGGAGCAAAATAACTAAAACATTACCTTGGTAGATACATTTACTTCAATTTTTATTAAAGATGGAACGCTCGAATCCAATGGTATACGAGATTCGTCGAAATTAAAAAAAAAAGTATCTAAAATACAATATTATGATGATTACGACTTGATATAAAAATTTTAGGTAATTATTAGTAAAAGGAGTTATAGGCTATATACTTGTGTACTTGGGTGATTAACAAAATCTAAAAAAAGACAAAATTGTACATACAGTAATTAATTTACTAAAAATATGTTTGCTTTGTTGTTTATAACTTAATAGGCATGACAAACAAAATAGTATTTGTCGATGGCGCTAAGCCTTTTACATTTTTTTCAATATTACATTTTTTAAATTTGCATACTAACTTAAAATGTATATTTCTAAAGATTAGAGGTTTCGAGATTCGGAATAAAATTTAAGATTCGGATTCGAGAAGTATAGGATTCAACCCAATCCCTATTTTTGTATACATGTTCATTTAAACAGTTTTTGAAGATCTTTAATGGGCATTGCGTAATTTGAATAGGAGTTTTACTCTTGATTCAAGAAATGTTTATAGTGACTATTGTTCCCTTGATAAATATCCAAAAATATGTTTAGAAAACTGTTTGCCAAAAACTAAATTAAATGTGGAGAAATATTCTATGTAATACAGTCGAAAAAAAATTGTTTTACATTAAAATTCAAAAATAGGTGCTCTAGCTCCCATTCCCGTGAATCGCACCTTAACGCTGTTTATTATCAAAAGGGTTGTCTTTTCAAATTATGTATGTGATAAGATAGATGTTTCAAAAGAAAAAATATTATTGCTAAGAGTTTAAAAAAGACTAGCCCCTGTAATTAAATTAATTATTTTCAAGCGAAACATATTAAAGAAAAACTCGTAATAAGCTATCCAAAAAAATATAGATATATTTCTGGATAGGTTCAGAATCAAATCCAACCTCCACCTTGACTTAGATAAATATATTAAATTTCAAACAATCACGATTTGGTGGCCAAATGGTCCAAGACGCCACTCTTGTAATAGACTGGCCCGCCGAACGCAAATGTGGTTCATTTTCCTCTAAATCCAACCTTCCTCATCCCAAACACATTAGCGTAATTATTATATAGGCGTATAACTTTTTTATTTTGTAATTAATTAATGAACACAACCAAAGACGGTTTGTACGGTGTCATCAACCGCCCTTGTTTCGGTTGGTTCGCCATCTTAATTTATGATGAGAACGTAGCAGTTTATAAGTTCTCGTTTGAAAAAGGTTTTTAAGTTAACCACAGAAAACACTTCCTATAAAAATAAACATCCAAATAGTTATTTTAATAATGTTTGTGTCTAAATAATGTAAAAACGCTTAAAAGGAAAACATAATTGGAAACAAATGGTTTGTTGTGAATGTTTTGACTGCCAAATATGACAACTCAACATATAGTTTGCAGAATGAATAAACGGCAGTTTTTCCTGTCACACTTAACCTCTCTTACAGTAGATACGGTGTATCTATACACGTAGGGCCTACAAACTTACAGACTAGTGGTTAGCACATTAATACAAAATTTATCGTCAGGTGCTATGATGCAGCGGGGAAAAAATTGGATGTTATTAATTACAAATCGGTCTTGAAATTTCAACACCACAAGGTTTCAACAAAACGTAAAGCATTTTACAATTTTACATACTGTCTATGATCGTAAGGAATTGAATCAATCAATCATTCAAACAGTTTTATTAAACTATACAAGTCTAGTTATATTTTTATTACTGTCATCCTAATTACCGACTTCTACAAAACTACGTTTAACACCTCACAACCCGCTTCGGTGGCCGCATGGTCAAAGGTGTTACTCTCACAGTAGACTTTACTGCCGATGACGGGGTGATCGAAATTTAGAATCTCAGTAGGGTGTACTGAGGGTGGTTTTTCCTAAATAGTTTATACTATCCCTCCACGCAAATGCATGTACATTTCCTCTAAATAAAATCTCCCCTTATCCCTAAAACTATTAGTGTAATTAGTATATAAGCGTATAACGGGAACGAGTAGTAAGACGCGGTGCTAAGAAAACCCATTCTGCTAACACAAGCAAATGTCATACTAAATGAAAAACATATATATGCAAATGTTGAGATCCTATTGAGCGTATTAAAAGCAGCCGTAGGTAAAGAGGGGAAGGTCTTGTTGGAATGGAAGATGGAATAGCTCGCTTACGACGGTTCATTGTCTCCTCATCTATACTTTGATTGAAATCTATTTTAAGAATCAGATGAGCACTAATCAGATCTTTAAATGAGCACGAGTACAGATATGAGCCCACGGTAAGAGAAATCATATGATATACCTTTAGTTGAGTTTTCTGGTGGATAGAAAAGTTACTAGATCTATTTTAAAATACTGTATTCATACGTCAAGTTATGGGGTTGGCAGCTACCACTTTTAATATTGCCAATAACACTTATAAAACACTACATAAGATATTAACTGTATATATATATATATATATACAGTTAACTACTCATAACCAGAAAACCAAACGATATGTAAGTTTCTTCCTAACAAAATATTAACATAGATATTCGACAGACGCACATTTGAAGCCATTAGAAGCATATCGTTTGGTTTTCTGGTTATGAGTAGTTCAGGTTTCTAAACTCGGCTGGGTGTCTATGGGTGTTTTTTTACTAAATAACTCCCTCCACATTATAGCTTCCTTATCTATTAGTATAAGCCTATAAGAATATTGTTAGCTATTATTACTCACTTCGGTGACTACATGGTCTAAGGAACTACTTTCACAATAGCCTAAACTGCCGAAGACAGAATTAATGGAATTCGATCCCGGTCGGGTGTACTGAGAGTGATTTTCCAAAATGGCTTTCCACTCTACCTCCACGAAAATGAGGGTACACTTGCTCTAAATTAAGCCTTCCTAATCCCTAACATATTATTGTAGTTAGTACATAAGCGTTCAACCCGAACGGGTAAGACGCGGTGCTAAAAAAAAAAGCCAATGTTCAAGGATCTAATAAAATTTGGCCTAATAATGGGAATTGAAAGTATGCCTAGAGAAAGTAACCTCCAATGTATAGGGTCAGGATTCGAGCCTCGGACTCGCGATTCAAATTAAAGCCAGCTTTAAGCTAAACTAAAAAAAAAAAAAATCATGAACGGGTGGTTCGTACTTTTTAAATGTCTCTTAAACCCAGATATGATGAGTGATAATCCATGCATCTATGAAAACATTTAAGTGTTTTTTTGAGAACAGAGTGACAAATCCAGGCCAAGATTGCATTCGTAGGCAAAACAACCAAAATAATACTGAGAGTTTATTCAAGAAAATAGATTTGAACCAACATTAGTCTTTTAATGGAATGCATGTTTGCTTAGCGCCTCCCCCCCCCCCCCCCCCCCCCCCCCCCCC
>CABFWO010000011.1:850866-864805 GCA_902155825.1 Timema genevievae
TTCAACCCCCCCCACCTTCCCCACCCCTTAACCTTACCAAGATACCCTTCTTCCTATTTCCTTATTTTGGTCATTTCACAGAAATAACAGTGCAATGTTTTTCGGCTGGTCGCATAGCATTCTTGTGTTGTCAAAAAAAAAATTCTCAACAGCTTCATCTATTAAAGATAACTCCTCCCTTTCGTCTCCTCACACCCTTTCTAACCTAGGTGACGCAACAAAAGGATTTTCTTAATTAGCTGACAGAGGTAAATTAGTTTCATTCTTTTCACAGTTGTTACTCTAAGGTCTACTTGACTAGATTGGGAGTCGTTGAAAAGAGGATTTCTCTCTCTCTCTATCTATCTCTCTCTCTCTAGGATCTAAGACAACTGTGTTGTTTGAAGTTGTTTGTTAAACATAATATTATTTCTTCTATTCTAAAAATAAAATAAGTTTTTAATTTTATCTCTTCTGCTTCTAAGAGAAGAAAGTTCTTAAAGGTGGAGTGATATTAATTATGTCTTCTGAATTTAGTCTTGTTGTCATCTTGAATAGATTCAAGTAACCAACTAAACAGTTTGAAAGTGATTTAAAATAAATGTTAGACACTCTCGAACCTTTCATTGAGGGCTGAAGGAGGACCAAAATCCAAACCCAGGTGTGTCCTAGGATAAATGGTTATGGATGTTAAAATTGTATTCTAGATTAATTGCTTGGTTCAAAAGTGTTGATGTGTGTGATAATGGAAGGAGGGGTATGACGACATATACAAAACAATGTTATAACACTAGTATTTTTATAGCGCATAACAAAACTGTTTAAAACGAGATAGATAATTTCTTATTGGTACTTTGTTAGGTTAGTAAGTTTACTTATTTGAATTTTAAGGAACTTTCAATATATGTTTTATTTAGAGATGGGACGTTAGAATCCCTCGAATCCTATAGTTTTCAAGAGATTTGAGATTAATAAAAGTCTCAAAAAAGAATTTCGAATACAATTATGAAAACATGGACTTGAAATAACAATTTTATGTAGTTGGTAAAAGGAATAAACATATGTTTTTGGAGGGTAAAAAAAAGACAGTTATATTGATATAATTAATTTACTAAAGAAATGTTATCTTTGTTGTTTATTACGTAGGATTAGGGAATAATTGTGCCCTCCTATCAATCATCACACCATTAGGTGGGAAAAGTGCGCCCCACACACTGTTTTACACACTTACAAAACAAGTACGCCCAAGGACCTAACAAAGTGTTTGAAGAGACTAGCCTGGATTCAAAATGGTGTAAAAGGTCATCAATAATTAGTTTGACAACTTCAATTTATACGTTCCCATCAAATGCTTACAGATACACACTAATCTTTATTTAATTGAGAAACCTAACCTCACCTAACCTAACTTAAACAACAGGCAAAGAGACAAGTGCGATAAATAGATGAACTTTGACCTCCTCAAGATCTCATGATGTGCGATGAGTCGATTTGAAATACCCACCCTCCTAAACAAAAGGATGCGATGAACCGATCCACACCGGTGAAAATGGTAAGGTCATGAGAAAAGCGAGAAAAGTGTGCCCACTGAACCTTGTTAAAATTATTTAGGTGAGACAGACAAGGTCGTGTGGGCGCACTATTCCCACGTGATGATTCATATGAGGGCGCAATTTTCCCACGTGATGATTCATGTGAGGGCGCAATTTTCCCCGACACCATCACGTAAGAGACATGACGTTTTGATTAGATTTTTAAAATATTCACCTCAAATAAACTTGTACATATTTAAAAATTCAAATTTGGATTCAAGATGTGAAATAGAATTTAAGATTAGGATTAGATAAATATAGAATTTGGTCAGTTACCTCTTTTGTCTTAGATACAAAATATTAATTTTTTTTATCTGAGTTGATATTATGCAAACATAAGAAAGAATTTATTATAGCAAGAACAATTCAAAATAAGGCTACAAATTATTGTAATAGGATACATGCCTTATCCTTGAAGTTCTGTTACACTACTTGTCAAAGAAGTTTAAAATTGGTTAGGTGCTCCATTAATGTCAACACTTGAAACGAGAAAGACCCTTTCCCAAGAGTTGGAAACCCGATCTTCTTAGTGCGAAAAAAAAAAAGTATTCTTCGTCAGCACTCCTTAATAACAACCCTCTTTCTTCCCTTAATGAGTAAGTCTTTATAAATAAAAGAACACCTTGCTTGTNAAAAAAAAGTTGGAAAGATGCTTGGAATATAATATTTCCTATATTCAAATGGACAAGAAAGAAGTATGGTCGGAGGGAGGTAAAAAACACATTACCGATGTCTCCATTAGTTTAGCCCTTTTCTTAAAAGCATTTTCTCATTAGTTTCTGCAAAGAAGGGAGAGGAGGATTGGTAGTAGTGCGATACCCCCCCTACATTCTTTATATCGCTACAGTTGGTAGTGGTGAGTTAGCGTCCATACGACCCGGAATCTCCTACGACTCACCCCTAAACTTTCCAAAGTACTTTAAAGCACTTTTACCTACTCAGATATTCCTGTATATTGGTTGTGGGAGTGTGGAGGGATGGGGTTGAGGGTGGGGGGGTTGAACATTGTATTCATATCAACCGTAGTGGTGAAGCTATTTTCTTAGCGGTCGGATTTTTCAAGTAAAAGGACTTCAAAACAAGCAGAAAGCAGCTGAGGTCTCCCGAACCCTAACCACTCTTGGTGGTGTGAAAATGTGAACCATAACTCTTCATTTATTGAGATCTCTTTTTTCCTTCCGCGATGCGCTTCCTTTACCTCCCTACCCTCTCCCTTAAGTTCCCTAGCGCTGCCATCTTCTTTAGTCCTGTGCCGTTTTCACCAACTAAAATTGTAATTCTTTTCTCATACTTTTTAACTTTTTCTCTTTCCTTTCTCCCTATCATTATTTTTTTTCTTGGGGAAAAAAAATATATAACTCCCGTAGGATTAGTTTAGAAGTCCCTGTGTTGGAACGAGACTGAAATGATATCATAGGTAGCCTGAATATTACCGCAGTCATATTACAATTTAATATTTTTCCCTATAGAATTTTTTTTTCAGAAAAGAAAGCTTTATACGGTCAATAAATTTCATTTTATCTTTCTTTTGTGATGGTTATAAAGCTTAAAGATGTTGAAATGAAATCACCACTAATCAGAATCTGCCTTGCGTGTATAGAGGGATTCAGATGTTGTATCAAGAATCCACGAGCATATATATTCTTAGTTATATTCCAGGTCAAAAACGTCCAGTGAACAGGTATCCTATACCTGAATTATTTTGAGATAAGATCATTTGAAAGCTCGCAACTAATTAAACATATAAAACACATTTGTGGAATACATTCAGACATGTTTTACGTTTCGGGGACTTTCAACTTTAAGATCCATAATAATATATACATAAAAAATGTTCACAATTTCAATTCAGTAAGGGAAATCCATAACCTGATTTGTACAAAATATAATATATGCCACAAGTTGTTTTATGACAATTAAATATCAGATATAAGGTGGAATATCAACATTTGACGTCTTGTTTAGTTTAATGCTCATGAAGAATTCAATCACAGGGGAACATCGCTTACTCTGTCCTCACTGATCCGGACTGAAATTTCACATTAATTTAATTTGGGAAAATTTTTTTATGGGACAAAAAAAAAAGCTCCTTTCAAATACATTAATTAATTACGATATTGTATTCGCAGGGTTAGTACAATACTGTACTGCATTTAGTACGGTACAATGCTGTAACTTGGTCGGAGATAAAACTGTGCTTTGTCAACAAACGTCTTCAGCGGTCGGATTTCCAAGCGTAGTTGTTGTAACATGTTTCAAATGTGATATAATTATTATTGTGAAAATAAATTGTGAGTTGTAGTAATATGTTATATTGTTTTAATACGTTGTTCCTATAGTTTCCAGATTATGCTAATTTTTGTTAATCCGTATGACACCCGGTCCCATTTAGGCCACTACAAATCGCCGGCGTCATGGCCTATGGGTAGAGCCCCGTAAAAATGGTGAGACGTGTTAAAGCGAAAAGTTCCATAAAAAGATGGAATCAAGTACTTTTTCCTTTGATAGTTTTTAGATATGATTTATAATGTTTTTGAAAAGCGAAATAAAACGAAATTTTCTTGTCACACGAAATCCTCCTATAAAACTAAATAGCACCGCTTTTACAAAAAAAAGAAAATCTTTAAATAAACACGAAATTAAGCAGACATTTTGATCCTGTTGTAATTTGATTAGTATTTTCTTGTAGTGTGAGCTATCTTTAGGATACAATATTGTGAAATATGCAAAAAAAACTTGACAAAGAGCTTTAAAGAGAATATACACGGTTTCAATAATAAATTTTAATTTTGTGTACATTGTTTCAATATGTAAATAATACTTCAACTCTTCAGATAACATGTAATTTTGAATAAACATAAAACAACACCGAAAATTGAGATTTAAAAAAGAAATTTAACTAAAAATAAAACCATTTTTACGGGGCTCTACCTATAGAGATTCAGGGACGCGACCCCCCTCCCTCCCCAATATTTGGCCAAATGGGGAACAGAGGAATAGGCTACATTGACAACTGAAATCATACTTGCGGTTAACAATGACACAGAAACGGCTTGACCACGTAGCGTTGTGATAGCTCCACCAGATCATACTCTCTTGACCGCGTAGCTTTGTGTTAGGTCCACTAGAGCATACTCTATTGACCACGTAGCGTTGTGATAGATCCACCAGATCATACTCTATTGACCACGTAGCGTTGTGTTAGGTCCACTAGAGCATACTCTATTGACCGCGTAGCGTTGTGTTAGGTCCACTAGAGCATACTCTCGTGAGCACGTAGCTTTGTGTTAGGTCCACTAGATCATACTCGATACTGTTTGACCTGGACAAAGTGGCAAAGATTTTCATATCAAACAGGGACGGGAGTAATAGCGTTTTTTGATGATTCTGTGACTAAATAAAAACTACAGACATATTATGTTCCTGCTTCTAGACCAAGGTCAGGTATAACAATATTTCATTCCATAAACTAGGCCTACTTATTGAATTTCATTAAAGCACAGGTGAAAAAATGTACTTTAACTGAATAAATACATTGTGGACACTCGCCTTTCAAAGAGTTCAATGTGATTATTTTAACCCTATTTGCAACACAGTTGACGTAAATTCTGTTTATTGCATCATCCTAAAGTATCTAAAGGTAGATAAATTGAGAGGGTGGGGGAAGGGGGAACGCTCAAGTAAAAAATAAAACATTGTTTTATAGTGAAAAGAACAAGATGGTTAGGAAGGTAAGGGAAGATATTCCCCCTCCCTACCCGCCAATAATTAGAAGGTTGTGACGCCAGTGCTAAAAATGTCAACCTAAAAATCAGAATATAAACTTTTATAGATTAATTCTTGCTCTATTTGAAACAGTAGAAATATAAATATCTAATACTGTGCAAATTTGAGTTCAGAGATGTATGCATCGTTATCACGTTGTAAGGTCGAACCTCCCGGGTCCTTGACTAAAGTTGTACTCTGTGAGAGGGACGTGGGGTGAGTCCTTGGTCGGAGGAACACTTTGAGTCAGGTGGTCGTTTCGATGGCTCGACAAACATCGACAGCGGTGATATGATGGATGGAGCTGTTATTGCTACACCACAGATATGATGTAATCAGTAATCACTTATTCACATTGCATAGCCATCAAGGGGTATGGGGAAGCATGGGGGGAAGGGTGGAGGTGATCCTGAAACTAAAAAAATTCAGAGGGACAACGTTTCATGGAACCTTTATCACAGGCCGGTTCTCTTCTTTTTACACTGAAAGGTTGCAAGCATACTTTGCTTAGTATAACCAATAAATAAGATAGGGGCATAGCGTAATCAGCCAAGGTAATACTTACAGGCAAATTTAATTATCAACCGTTCTTGAATATCTGGCCATGGGCATAGTGGCATTTGATCATGACTTTTTAATTGGCGAGAAAAAGTTTTGGTTAAATTTTGCGAGGGCTGTAACAAATATTTAAGAATTGCTGAGACTACCATGAGTAAACAATTAAATTAAAAGAATATATATAAAAATATATGTATATTAATGTATAATATATTAATGTATAATGTAAATTAATATATAATATATATTAATATTTATAATTAATATAAATAATTATATATTATTATTTTTGCCCAAAAATATGTTGCTATGTAGACTGCAAAAATATTGGCATTAGCTCGTGATAACTTTAATCCCGCCTTAACCCTTAGTCTTAAGTGTGAGGGGATGGGGGTGGGGGATGTGTGGCTAGGGTTCATTGAGCCCACACACCAATATTTTATAGCTTTAATCCACTAATTTTGATCTGAATGAATTTAACCTCCATGTAGTTGTTTGTAATATTCTCTTATGCACCCATCCAAGCTAGTTTTGTGTTTTGTTTGTTAACCCGTTTGTCATCTATTACTGTTTTTCTTTATAGGTAAGAATATTCATACACCCTTAAAATAGCAGAAGTTTTTTTTGTCGTTGTGACATTAATGGCAAAATTGTTTTCAGTTATTTAAGGCAGAATTGTGTATTACGTATCTGTAAACCAATATTATTAAAAAATACAAAAAGTAAAGACCACATGTGGTGTACACATACAATTGTGAATCAAATAACGACTCACAGTCCCATTGGCGAGGAGTTTTTCATTGTTATATTCTTTTACCAAAAATGATGCATATTAATTTTTTATTTAATTATCTAGGTTGATATTATTAATAAAATATGTTAAATAATAGAAACAATCATAATTATGTTTATATAAATAAATATATGAAATAAAAAGGGTGACTCGAGGAGGCGTGGCGCCTAATAAAATTAGTGACAAAATATAACAGTATTGCTAAAGTTAGGACTTAACTGGTTCTTCCATTGAGTAGTATTTTATTTTATCAAAGTTATCAGTAAATGCCACATCGGACCCTTCTTCTCTCTCACTCAGTCATCACATTGAAATTACTCCCGTTTCTCGTGTTGTTGTTTTTATACCTCGGATACAACCGATGTTATTTTATTAGAGATAAACCAAGTTAAAAGCACTAACTGATGGGGTTTTTTTTCTCCCCTCGATCATGAGAGGCGACCATATGTTGGGCGAGGTGTTTGATTTGTTGTGACGTATATTGACACAGTGTTTTGTTCTTTTTTCTCGCGGTAAGTCCCAAAGTTACAATTGATACTCTTGCTCGATTTAAACAACAGATTAGTTACGAGAAACCAAGATAAATTGTTCCTGGGACTTTCGAATGATAACTTATCTGAATAGATTACATGAAATATGTTAATTACTAATGTATTACGATTTGCTTGGGGCCGAGAACGTTCAGTGGTATTTTAGTGGAAAGAAATTTTTAGAAAATACATGCATTTTTTTATCAATCATCCAGGATAATTTTAACTAATTATTAGTGTTATTTTATAGATATTGATATATATCAAAATTGACGGCTGCAGGTAGCATAATCTGACGTATTAATACATTAAACATCTGGTTCCTTTTCATAGCTGATAGATAAGGTTCTTCCTATGAAAATTGAAATGTAGCTTAGGAGAGGTTACAGAAAGGTAACTCTGTTACCTTTCAGAATAAACGGAATGTACATTTTACTTATTTTATGTATTTTATATAAAGGCAGGAATATAAGTATTGGAGAAAATATTGAAATTAAGGAATAGATGCAAGATGTATAGAAAAAAAAATTAAAATTATAGTGGGGAAATTAAGGGAGATCACGGGACCTTTGATAAATGTAAAAGTCTATCGCGGAACAAAAAGATTGCCGACCCCTGGCTTACACTAACTCTTGTCTACCCTATCAACAAGTCAAGCCAAGCCAAGCCAAGCGTAAGAAGCTTAAGATAGCTGTATGGTAGAGGACTGGGACGCTTTTCAAACGTTTAGAAATACATTTTTTAAAATAAGTTGTTTGATATTTTTTAATATCGTTCTCAACTAATTGTAGGTGAAAATTATCAGCAGGTTTCTGACCAGTTAAAAAGTTCAATTTATAAGTTTAAAGTTAAAAAAAATCCAACATTTCTTTACGTGAAATTTTGTACTTCTGAGATTAAAGGAAATTATTATTATTATTATTATTATTAGCGGCACCGCGTCTCACTTTCCGTTCGGGTTATACTCACATTAAAGAAAATAGGCTAGAAAACTTTCTGTAGTAGATTTCCTCTATCGAGTAAAGTAATGTTATGATAGGATCACAACAGTACATTTTAAAATAATGTGGGATTGATTTATAGGATTTCTATGTAAATTATCACACATTAAAAATATTTAATCTTAAAAGTTAAACTTTTTAACTATTCATAACTTTTTCCTACATTTTGGTGACTGCATATAAAAAAATATTAAGTCACTTCATAGATAATCAGGAATTTCTAAACATTTGCAATCCACTTCAGTAGCTGAACGGTCTATCACGCTACTCTCGTGTTGAACTAGAGTGCCGAAGAAGGGGAGATCTAGTTTCGATCCCAGTCAAGTATACTGAGGGTGGTTTTCCCTAAATGGTTTTCCACTCTCCTTCCATGTAAAATCGGGTGCTCTTCCTCCAAACTAAACCTTCCTAATCCCTAACCCATTAGTGTAATTAGTACAAAGGAACCCGCCACGGTGGCGTAGTTAGCTAAAGCGCTTGTTTCGTGTTGAGCTGAGGATGGGGAGATCGAGGTTTGAGTCTAAGTCGGGTGAACTGGGGGTGGTTTTCCCTAAATGATTTTCCACTCTCCATCCACGCAAATGTGGCTTCACTTCCTCTAAATTTAGCCCTCCCAATTCCTAATCCACTAGCGTAACTAGTACTTAAACGTATAACCCGAACGGTTGGTAAGACACGGTGCTAAAAAAAAAGTATGAAACCATTCAAGCGCAATATGATGGTGAGGGAAACAACTGTAATAATATATTTTATCTTTTTGTTTCAGGCTACGTGAGGAAAGAGGGGAGGCTGAGAGAGCGCTAGCGCTGGACCACAAAGTGCGAGACCTCAGTTCACATAACGGTAAGAGACACAACATTCAGTTGCATTAAATCTTTGATTAAACACATTTAACAAAAATAGAGCTCATAACCTGATTGAATGGCGCAGAAATTACCATATTAGATTGCATAACGTTTTTCCCTCGTGACTTTCAACCCCCCTCCCACCCCCACATAATGGATCGTAATATTTTCCGTCCCCCTCCACCCTCTATCTCACCTATATATTCACGATTTGATCAATTATAATATTTTAATTGTTTAGTTAATTTTATACATAAGGATTTGTAACAAAGCGAGTGATATGAAATTTTAGAACACTTTAATTGCAGCCTACTAAATGCAATTTTGTAAATAAAATATTTATTTCCTGACAAGAAAATTTCACCATAAACATTGACGAAAAATCTTATGTAAGGTGGATTTTGACCCCCCTCTACCTCCTTGTGAGAAAATATTGAACCCACCCTCCCCCAAAAACAATTACGTAATTTTAAGACTTAGCAGATAATGTATGTTGACCCATAATACATTTCAACTCAAACTTTAAACAGCTGACTATTAGCAGATTAAAAATACTATATATTTAGGATAATCGTCAGTATGAAAAGTTTCAAATTATAGTGTCGTGTGGTGAAACAAATACACTACTTCTAGTACGCAATATTTGTATCTAAGGTGGGGATGTAGGGGAAGCGAGAAAAGTCTAGTTTTTATTTAAGTTTTTATAGCAATTTTTTTCTGCCAAAATAAAATATTCCTCCAGTACAAACACAGAGTTTAATTTTCTTCATATGGGTATATCTGTCATGAGCACAGCGGCCTTAGATGACACTTTTTAAATGAAGAGAAAAGGTTGTCATTAAATTCCAGGACATTCTTGACCGATATTCAATAAATGTTGAAGTCACCACGTGAAGAAAATTAAATTCTATATTTTTACTGGAGAAATATTTTATTTATTTTGATCAAAAAAAACTTTGATATAAATACTGCAATAATACTGCAATATTATTACAAAATAAAATTACCCTTTTGTCATTATTTATTACATTTATATTTAATTTTATGTTATTCATATAGTCAAGATCCCGAAGAGAATCTGAGATTCGGTATTTTTAGTTAAAATGAATCGGATTGGACCCCAACTATAATAATTTTACTTTGAGTCTTCAGTTCAAAACTCCGATGAAATGATTTTAAAGGATATTCCGCTATTTCCAAACCCATCATAATTGAGAGGTACAAGGTGTTGGTGACTCTCCCCCCTCCCCCCATTTTTTTAAAGTAAGGTCTTTGAGAAAAAACTTTTTGAAATATGTGTAGTCTATCAACCATTTTGTTTGTAATAAACCGTAGCTTTAACAAATGATGTAATTGAAAGGAATTGCAACTAAAGTGACGTATTCTCCAGGCTCGTCGAATGGCCCTAGTCCGGTGTTGAACCTGTCCAAGTCCGGAGCGGGCTCCGGGGGTGAGCATTCTGGTAGCGAGGCGGGTCCGGAAGATGACGAAGATGACGATAACGGCAGCGACGTGGACGAAGAGGATGACAAGGACCAAGGTAGATTGTTCACACTCGAATATGGGGTGTATCACATTTAGTTCAGAGTTTAACATATTAACTTGTTATGTAGTGCGTTCATAAGTTCACACTTCACACTTGAAAATATTACCTTGTTTTATAACAGATTCACACGTCTACAGTTGAACATAGTACATTGCTACGTAGAGAATTCACACAAAGTTCACACTGCCGATGTTGTGTGTTATGTTATATAACACGCTCTCACCAAGTTATAATTTTATTAGTTAGAAAAATTTCTATGTTATATAGTACGTTCCCAATATGTTAACACTTTCATAGAAGAACATATTACCTTTTATATAGTGCGTTCTCAACCAGCTCACACTCTCAAAGTTGGTCATATTAATTCATTATTTCATAAGAAGTATTCTATCCTAGCCTTACCAAACTGAGCGAAAATATCTAGTTATATTTAATCGACTAAATTTATATGAAAATGTGTTGTCCTTTTGTGATATTAAACAATACTTCTCAACAGTAAAATGGCTCCATATTTTTAACCCACTGATTTAGATTGTAGATCTAATTATAAACATGAAAGAGAACCTTTACTTTGAAATCTACTCCTAGTTCTACTTTTTGTCAAATGGTATTCTCTTTTTAGAGTAATTACCAAGTTATTTTACTAGTGTGTCAGTGTGTTTCTATTTAAAAACTTTGTGAAATAAATGGGTTTTAATCTTGTTTCAAGTATATTAATACTATTATTGTGGAAGATTTCACAATGGTTCTGAGAAGTTGTGCAGGGATAAAAAAAAATGGTAAAATTCTATCATAGATTTATAAAATGTCTTTAATAAGTTTATTTGTCTTTAACAAAGGACAATAAATTTGAAAATATTAAGAGCTCTTATAAATAATATAATGTTTGATTTGTTCACATATGATAGAATAATCTTTTAAACCTATTTACATGAGTCCTACTATTTTATCTGTCCAACAGATTTGTTTTGTTCAGATTATAATCTTTTGAAATGAGATAGTTAATGGTATATTCTTTCGGCCATAACATTTCCACACATTGTTTGGCTGGAATTATGTCGCTGTAAACCTTATTGAAAGGCCGGTGTCGATACTATTAAAGGCAGTTAGTTATTTTCATCACTAGTAATAATTAGAACCTATTATAAATATTTCTTTTCCATTATATCTTTGGCTTGTCTCGGAATGCGTTTAATAATGCACTATAATAATAAAAGAGAATGATCGTATCTAGACGTTATGTCCAAACAATTCTCCAGTTACATATTCTAAAACGAAAAACCTGTTCCAGCACTTCTAGGAGTTTCTTTATTTTTATTTTGTTCCTTTTTTATTTTGTTGATGTTATAGCTGTTGTTGTTTGTTGTCAGACTTGTCTGAGGCTCGTGTGAAGGGTTTGAAGCTATTCGTCTTATAGTGTGGTCCATCATTTAAGCAGACTAGTGATTGTTATCCAATGTGCCAGTTTTCAAAGGCTTAATTTATGATTCGCGGCGTATTGGGGTACTTTAAGGTTTTTTTAATCACCGCGTATTTCTAACCTTTCGGGTTACACGCCTAGGTATTAATTACACTAGTGGTTTAGGAATTAGGAAGGTTTGATTGAGAGGAAATGCACCCGCATTCTCATGGAAGGATCGAGGAAAACCATCCTCAGTACAGCCGACCAGAATCGAACCCCGATATCCCCGTCTTCGGCAGTCTAGTCCAACACGAGAGTAGCGCGTTTGACCACGCGACCACTTAAGCGTGGTTTTTAGAGTTTCCTGTGTGAAGCTAGATAGTTTTACCATTTTATTTTAAATGATAAATATGAGACTGTAGGGGATTATAGCTACGTTCCGTATTTTTTGCATATTTTCTTTTTAACAAAACACTTCCATGGGAAAAATAAATCATTAGATGCGTTTGTACTAATTTTATACGCATATTAGTTTCAACAGTTCTTTGATACATTTCGTGAGCATAATTTCATTTGAACAGAAACATTTAAAATGAATTTAATTTTATAAGGAACGTACTTTGGTAGAACGGCAATTAATTAATTGTTATATTGTTTATTTTACTAAAGAAGTGTAAGTTATAAATATAACAAGGAATTAGTTCATTCAAAGATAAATTGTTAGTTCAATAAAATCAATCACTTAATCAATTAAACAATATAAGTTTATAAGTGATTGATTTTATTGAGCTAACAATTCCTATTTGAATAAACTAATTCTTTGTTATATTTATTATAACTCATATTGTTTAATTGACTAAAGAAGTGTAACAATTGATTAATTGCCGTTCTACCGAAGTACGTTCCTTAAATATTAAATTCATATTTCTCCTTACTACAATTAAAATGAACATAACTAAAATTTAAAATGAAGATATGATGGTCTGGTCGAGTTTCGTGATGCCTATGATACAGATTCAATAAATTGTGATTTTATACTATTTGTCGAAAATTTAAACTAGACGCATCTCCTCATTTAGTTTAGCTAAAAAGTGTTTTTAAGTAAAGAAGATAAAAAAATATATAAACCTTGACTTGCGTTTACTTCTAGCATACATTAAAATAAAATTTTGAGGCATATGTTCTGGTTTTGGTTAATTTTTATCTAAAATATAAAGCAGGAGTCTTCTAATTAAATATGCAAATGTCTTGTGATTAAATATCTAAAAGACCTGATTTATTTTCAAGTAAATGTTCAAGAAGAAAACTAAGAAGAAGTGTATTTGTTCAAATAAAGCTAGTTTTGAATAGACAAACATATTTAGAAAAATATTATTATTTGTCTGTGTAGCTAAAAGGAGAATGGAGAAAGTACTAGTTAAATAACAAATAGTTATCAAATATAATATTATTCAGATTTATTTTCTCATATCTAAATATTTAGTATAAAAATGCTTGCTATACTACAGTAGATTATTTTATAAGTTATACACAAACCACGCTCATTTAAAAAATACGTTTGATGTAAAGTTGTTGTTTTTTCATTTAATTGTTTATCCTCGTTCTTTTGATAAGGGAAATAATAAATCGAGTTTTTACTGGGATTTAGTATATCATTTAAAATTTCACTCGAACTGTAGGAATCGTGGGAAACCATTTAAGTAAAATTTACTCCAATGCACTCAAACTAGGAGTCTAACCCAAATATCCCCATCATAGGCAAACAAGCTTAGGCCTATAGTGAGAGCGATGCCTTAGAACATGTGACCACCGAAGTGGGTTATTATAAACCAAATATTGTATCTGTTAATAATAATTTATGCGTAGTATAGCAGAAGATGTAAGTTTGAATATCTGACAGCTTGTCGTGGCGTACTGTGTGCATCGCC
>CABFWO010000012.1:0-88122 GCA_902155825.1 Timema genevievae
GATTAAAATTGGGTCTGGAACACAGTTTGTCGTTTTTAGATGGCATGTTTTTAATTAAATATATATTAAATATATTGTCATATTGTTGCAATTTGGTATTATATAAACAAGGATGTTGAAAATAATTTTCTGCCGATAGCAAAATTACATCCGATGACCATGTTGGCGCCATTTCTACCGTTTCTCTACACAGTCTTAGCGCGCATTGATTGGTCGAATTACACACACTAGTGTCGGAACTAGTACGAAAATAGCGCCTGTTCTATCCTCACAACTAGTATGGTAGCCAGTACCAAGAGGCAGAACCAGTATACTTTTTTTGATTCACACGCCGCTAGATGATGACGTGCTAGCTAGTGCTAGATAGCACACTGGATATCAAGTACGAGCTAGTGTCGTGTGATACGGGTATTAGCTAAGACATTTGACATCTATAGGTCGTTACAACACGTCATGTTTCTGCACATAACGATTTCCATGATTATGGTACGCTAACGACCTATAGATGTTGACTGTCTTACCTAAGACGTACAAATAATGCATATTTTCATCAACCCCTGCATTGCAGGGGTACTTTTACGCTCGACCCTTGCACGAGCAGGCCTGCAGCCTGGGAGTTTGTAGGGCCAAAAATATTATCCACAGCTAAGACATTTTCAGCTCTACACCGGATAATTTCGATACTAATTTATAGGAACAATTTGTCGGTGGACTGTAGTCCCTGGTTATCATCTGCGTGGACATGAATGCACAACATGTGTTGTGAGGCTCCCCTTACATAGATTGTTGTGGGTGTGGGATGAAAATTCATGAAACTTTAGGGGTGTTAACCTCTTGCTATATTAAATACAGGAAAGTTTACGTGACTTAACAAACCTCTGTATCCTAACACGTGCCCAGATGTTACTTTTGCATCCCCTAATTTTGCACAAGACTTAACTTTGGAAACGATTGGTGACTCCATGGGCAGTCATTATTTGCCAATTTTTTGACAATAAACTCTCAGGTCCCATATAACTATAAAACTGTTCCTCTGGATAGGTCACGCAACTATATATATATATATAAAGCAAATTGGGAATTATATTCGACAAAAGTGGAATTAACAGCTCAAAATTTAGCGGTGGACTGTGATCCCTTAGTACAACTTTGTTAACGTTCTACAGAGCTCAGCTGACACGGCAGTACCAACCTCACACAGTGGGGTCATAGGAGAGTTAATCGGTGCCCGTGGTGGACTGAGTCATGTTCTAAAGCGATTGCCCAAAGGAGGTTATCATTATATACTTTAAAACAAAATTTTAATCTGATAAACTATGAAAGATGCTGTCGTCATAGGCGTAGCTAGTATTTATGAAAAGGAGGAGGGGTCAGCCCTGAGAGGTATGGACTCTACACCAGTAAAAGGGAGGGTTCATTTTTGAGTACCTAAGTGACGATTCACGATTATAATAAATAATTGGCTTGCAATTCAGTTAAAACTAAAACCCTGAAACAGGATTAGACTAACAAAATACAGGTTAATTTAAAAGCAATTCAGTTTTATTTTAGAACAGGAAAGAAACATTGTTTGGTTCAACAGCAAACTAATTTAAGGACAGTGTTCAATTACAATATTAATTTAGTCTGAATTCCAATCGACAAGGTTATTTTGCCAGTTCATCTCCCGAAGAGTTGAGAACGATCTCTCACTGGTGCTTGTTGACACTGGCAAGGTTACTAAGATTTTGAACAAAGTATTGATCAATGGTAATATTTCCTCATTGCAGGTAACATAATAGTTCATAGCCTTCTTGAACTTATTTTCAATTCATTCACTATTTCGTGTCACATATAAAGTTCCCCAATTGCTGCCATATCACTACACTGCAAATCTTGCCCGTAAAAAAAATCAGCTGTTTCATCTGTTCCTTCTCTACTTCAGTGATAACCGATTCCTCTTTTGGCTCCAGGCACATAAAACTGCCAATCACTTCTTGATGGTTCAAGAAACGAGTTTTTATTTGACTCACAAAATGATCAAAAAACGGCAAAAAAAATGCAACACTGAAGTAAGCCTCATCGGAGTATACTTTTACATTACACCTCTTTATTTGTCTGGTAGATATTCTTGGTGTGACAAGAATTGAACCAAACAATTCAGCAAGTGTTTTAGCTGATTCGTAAATAGCTGAAAACTCAATTTTGGTGTTTGTTCTTATATCTTTAATTTTTTCCTTGAGCCGATTTACCACGTTAATGGCAGCTAGAAGATTTACAGTCTCAAGTTGCAATGCTCAGTTAAGGGGTAAGCTCAAAGAGAAAACCTTTGCTAACACCTGTAGAGTAATTAAAAAATATTAATTTTGAATGGCACAAATTATGTATCTTTTTACCCTACTAAAGCACTGAACAATTCACAATGCCGCATTATATTATGAATAATTTGAGTGATTATTAATAATGGGCAGGCTTTAAAAAAAGTTGCGTGTGTTTGTTTTATTTTTCAAATTAACCCCCCTTCCCAAAAAACTGGTTACGCCACTGACTGTACTACGGCAGCTGCTACGTGGCGAACATTAATAGGTGTGAAACGTGATTATTGGCGTTCATTTCCCGATTTATCTATGACACAGGTTTGGCGTAGAGTCAAATGGTTCAAGGGTATTGCTACAAACTTCGAGATCCCTACGGTTGACTTAGAAGCATGGGCATAGTTATTTGCTTGTAGTGTGATACCGGATTCAAATGTGTGCCCCCCGTTGGAATTCCATAATTTGGGTGTTTTTGAGCTCGATAAATGGTTTACCAGTAGTGAATTAAGGGCAGTTTTGAATCGAGTACGACACACTGCGGTTGGCCCGAACAATGTGTCCTATGGTATCTTGACAAATTTGTAATGTGTTTTTCGTCGAGCGCTGCTAGAGATATTTAATATTCTGTGGGAGGAGGGGGTAATACTACCCGCATGGAAAATTTCCTTTCTGATTCTTATTCTAAAACCGGGTAAAAGCACGGAGTTAACAAGTTCTTGTCTGTCTATTGCACTCTTGTTCTGTTTTGGTAAAATCATGGAACACTTAGTTAAAGCCCATTTGGAACGATTTCTGGAAAAGTTTAACTCCTTAACCCTATGCAATTTGGGTTTAGAAAGGGACGTTCTACACTTAATAGCCTCTCTATATTGGTTTCTGATATTCAAATTGATCTATCACAAAACTCATTTGTATGAACCTTTTCCTCGATAACCAGGGTGCGTACGATAATGTCAATCATTCTGTACTGTTTAATAAACTTTTTCGCCTAGAGTGTTTTAGCAAAATGTGTTATTGGTTAAGCTAATTATTTCAGAATAGATCGTACATTGTAAAGATAGGAAACATTAGATCATTTACTCGAGCTTAACAAAGGGCCTACCGCAGGGATTAGAACTCAGTCCTCTGTTATATGCAGTGTATTCGAACGATATTGAGAGCTCTTTTCCAGTTGGTGTAACGACTTTACAGTATGCGGATGACGTTCAGTCTTGTAACTTGTCAGAGGGGGTGGGTAAGCTACAATCAGTGTTCCCTTTGCTTTCAAATTGGTTGGCAGCCCACTCTTTAACTCTAAATGTGTCTAAATGTTGTGCGGTCATTTTCATCCGACATAGAGTGCGAGATAACTTAATTAGACTAGATTATGAAGGACGTCGAGTTCAGGTATAGCCAATGGTGCGATTTTTAGGCATGAAGGGCTCTTGGCTCCTTCATTTTTTAGAAATATCTGGAATATATGACAAGTTTATAAATAATATGCGAACAGTGGCTGGTGCCTCTTGGGTCTCCCCCCTCCCCCATACAATGTTACAAATTTACCGTAGGCTTATACGTTTTCGATTGGAGTATGGGTGCTTTTTATATCACACTGCATCACGGTCAACACTAACAAAGCTGGATAAGATCCAATATGCGCTTTAAAAGTATGTCTGGGTGCTTGTCGTACATCACCAATCAATGCACTTCTTACCGAACCGGGAGAACTCCCTTTATTTCTTGGGTGTCGTGTGTTGGCGGACAAGTTTTTTTTATTAAAGATTGTTCAACCTCGAGCTATATGTGGCGCAGTCTTCGGATCCTTACAAATTATGTTCAGACTAAACAATATTGGCTAAACAAAACATGCCCATCTCTGGTAGATAGTTTTTTTGGGTTTGAATGAGCTGCGTCAGTATATTTTTCTCTCTTCCGTATCCTGTACATTGTATCACTTGGAGGCATAATGCTCTTTGAGACGTGCCAGTGGTGCTATCTATTCCTGATTCAGGAGTAAAAAGAGTTACCCTTCTGATTGAGCAGAAGTTAAATGCAGTAAGGTATATAAAGGAAAGATGGAGTATATACAGACTTATATTTACAGATGTTGCTAGAAGGTGAGGGGGAGGGAGCCAGCCCTAGTAGGTGCGGCCTTCTATGACAGTAGTATTAATTATGGTCAGACATATAGACTAGGATCTGAAGCGTCAATATTTACAGCAGAATTATTTACTACCCTGCAATCATTGAAATATATGTTATCTTTACGTTCTCAGCCGTAGTGGTATTATACGACTCCCGTAGCACTTTGGAGTCTATAGGCGGCGTTTCAGGGCCTCCATCACACCCATTGATAATTCAAAGACTCGATGAGAGCGCCTCTCTACGAGCTAGGTTACCATTAGATTCCTAGCTACGTGGGTATACTGGGTAATGAGAGATTATATAGTTTGGCATCTAATGTAAATTTACTTTCCATTATACAGAAAATTCCGCTACTGTATAACGATTTTAAACCAAGAGTAAAACTCAGAAGTCAGTTTAAATGGGGCGAATGGGGGGAGACCACATACCAGCAGAAAGCAAAATGGTACCACTAGGTCTGTAGTATAAATTTAGCTACACCATGGTTTTCGGGAGCTAAGGGCACCCGTAAGTTTATTTTACATTAATCCGCCTTCGGCGCAGGCACGCCTACACGAAAGAACGACTTTATTTGATGTGCAAGGTTTTGTATTCACATTGTGTGGTTTGCTACGTTCCTGAAACGTTAGAACATATATTTATAACTAGCCCTGTACATCAGTTGGCATGGGTAAAATTACACCCTTAATTATATTACAGACTTTTCTTTAGTTAACGTGTTATACTTAGACAACGTTACTTTGCATAGGTGGCTGTTTAATTTCCTTCTAAATATAACGGTGTAGGTACGAACAAATGTCTTCTCGGTTATCTCGTGGACGAGATTCGTGGTGAGTTAGAGCTTGGTTATATGGGTCAGACCTGGATTGAATGCATAGAAAAGTCAAGAAAGTAGGCATCGATAGTGAATCGAATACAAGTGTTCCTGGCTGATTGAAGAAAATGTCTTCATCAGTGCCATTGAAGAAATAATAATAAAAAAATATTTGTGTCTGTCTATTTACGTCTTTATTGTTGTTTTGCATCAACAAAGGCACACCTACTATGCACCTGTTTAATATTTCCTTCCGAAGCACCGTTTAGTTCAATCGCTTTATTTTAAAATAGTAAACACCTTTTTCTCTTACATCATGGGTTAATTCTTGTTGTAAAACAACTGACATATGAAATAAACGTACATTTTTTTAAATAGGTGCTACTACCTGATTATTTACTAACAGTACCATCTACCGGCAGGTAAAGTTTTATTGTTTGTATTAAGTAATTCAAGTGAATTATGCTCACAATGCGAATGTGTAATCGTAATGATGTGTTGGCATGTGTCGTGTCAGAATCTACACTTGTCTGTTCATATTAATCGATATTATCAAGTTGAATGACAAAATTTATAATTTTGAAAGTACAAATCAAAGTATGTAAGACCTTACAGTAATGTATAATATTAACCATGAACTCATAAGATTCAGTATTGATATTTACATTTTTAAATAACGAATTATTTCTTGAGTTAGGTATTTGGAATTGTTTTTGATGAAATTCATGTGCTGACACAACTTTTTATTTTATTTTTACAGGTAATGATGGAGAGCGTGGTCAAATTTTATGGTTTTTGACAACAATATTTAACCTATGTTTTTAAAAATCAAAAATAATATATTAGGCTTTTGAGCCTACATACATTATGGAGAAAGATCAACTAGTCCCTCTTATGGTTGCTCACAATATCATTGATTCTGTCTCAAAAACCAGCAGTATACCCAAACGTCATTCCGTAAGTGATTTGGGAGACGATGAGGTTGACCAATTGTACTTCGATGACAGACCACGAATAATGGACAACGGCGATTTACCATATGTCAAAGAAGGGCTCTTCAACGCTAGAGCCATGTTTTTTCTCATTCTGTGGTATTTGTTTAGTGGATGTACATTATTTCTTAATAAATACATTTTATCATACATGAAAGGTGATCCAACAATCTTGGGTGAGTTTGTAAACCTCACCAAAGTGGTTTTAATATTATTTTAAACTAACATCTTAAGATGAGGTATTTCAAAAGCTGCTTGATTAAATAAACTGCCAAGATTTTCATCTTTTAAAATATTTATATCTACTCTACCTATACTATTTGTAACTCACTCAAAGTCAAAGGCTTGCCATCTTTTTTCTTTCTAATCTGGTGCTATAATATATCAATTCTGATAATTCAAGACTTATGCCGGGATCACGATCAACTTAGCGTTAACTTAACGTAACATTAACTTAAAGTTAACTTAACGTATGTGTGATCACAATTCACGTAACTTAACGTAACAACTCGAGCCAAACATCTTCATTCTCGAGTATGATCTGTGATTTGTACTAGTTTTACAGTGATGATCTGTGAGTGTTTATAGTTTTCAATCGATATAATAAATATCTATTACAATTTTTTTGGATAAATTTAGTTTTCCTATTTTAGTGTAATTATTTTGTTTCAATGTCTGATCACTAGAACTTACGCTAAAGAGTAAACATTAGTCATAATACCAACAAATGAGTTACTAAATATCCCTGATGACATCACTCGCATAATGATTGGCTGGCTAGATCACGTGATACCCTTCAAGTAACGTAAAGTAAAGGACCTCCCAGGACATCTCTTACGTTAAGTTAACTGCAAGTCAACGTTAAGTTAAGTGCATCGTGATCGCTTCCATTTAAACACACAAGGAGGTTCTTGACGTTAAGTTACGTTAAGTTAAGTTTAAGTTGATCGTGATCCCGGCATTAGACAAGACTTAGACTCCCTTTAAGTGAGATATTTAGAATGTTAGCAGAGTAAGTCTTAAATAACTTATTTTATTCATAAAGCCCTCTGGAACAAATGATTGTTTTTTTTCACACACTTCATAATTTAGCCTAGAGTGTGGTAGAGCTTAATGAAAGGGGCACATTAACCTTACTCACTCGTGGACAAATTTTAAGTTTCTCTTAATTTTATCTTCTATTCAAAAAGCGTTAAATCTACACAACTAGCCTGATATGTTGCGTAATGTCATTCTGGTTTAAAATACTAAAATCCATCTTGAATTAACTTAACCCTTTTAATAGCAAATATAGACAAAGTCTTAAAAGTCTATACATTTAGGGTTCGGCCAGACTGACAAGCATGCGAGTGAGCACACAAGCGACTGGGTGGCCAGACTGGCGAGCGTGTGATTAGCAGATAGCTCTTGATAGCTGTTGACGAGGAGGCTCCGAATCTTGGCTCAGTGAACTGAGGGTGGTTTTTAACAAGTGATTTATTGTTGTGGTTTTTTGTTGTTTTCTCATCCTCTCTCCACACTAATGGTGATTTTTATTTGTAAAGGCCTACTTTGATAATATTGAAGTATTTTAACATATCAGTTTTACATATATATATATATATACATATAGGTATGGTTTATGATCTTACCAATTAAATTAGGCTGTTAGTAGCAAGTGTGTTAAACCTATCAATAGTAATAAAAATGACAAAATGAGAAGTTTTCCTAGCACTCAATGAACCAACATACAATAATATTGCCTCGCGCCTGTAAACTAGACTGTACCGGGTCGAGCGCGCGCTTGAAAAATAGAACCAGTTCTATCTTTCAAGCGCGCGCGCGCTCAGTCGCTCCAGTCTGGCCACCTCTCATTACAACCAATGTGTTCTATTTTATATTTTAGTCGCTTGCGTGCTTGCCCAGTCTGGCCATACCCTTATGCATAATCAATTTGTACACTTTTTACAACACACTTCTCAAGATCTCCAGTCACACTAAAATATATTGGGCACTTAGGCCAGGATCACGATCGACTTAGTGTTCACTTTTAAGTTAATGTTCACATAATATAAAATAACAGTTCTCCTTTTGTTTTTAAATGGAATCCCTCACAATGCATTTACCCCAGGGTAGAGCGTTCACTCGAACCCAAGACCTTTAATTTATTAGGCAGACATGCTATCGACTGAGCTAAGGTGTCGGATGAGATGGACGTTAAGTGAAGGGTATTTACCACATGTTCCAAGTTAGCCAATCGTGCTATGACCAACATTAACATGCCTATTTAGTATTTCATTTGTATGTGGTATGCAGACGATGAGTAAGTCTATTTATATAGTTTGTTAGTTCATTTAAAAAATATATATATATTAATTCCACTATGTATTTGAATGTGGGAAAAGTCAGGGAATCGTTATCTGAGGTTTTGTGGCTACCTTAGCACTCTGTAAAATGAGACAAGGAAACTTTGGAGATTCCTTCTAGTTGAATTTGCAGGCCAGTGGTGCATCATGATCCAAACCAGTTTCTAAACAGAACTTCCTTCTATCAAATAATGAAACAATGAAACTTGTAATGTTGTTTTATCACCAACCAATGCTAGCTCTGACCCAACAACCTTCACCTCCCCCCTCCGATCACACTATTTTATAGGACTACCACAGCTACAAGTCTCATTAAGAAGATCTCACTAATCATTTACAAGTTTCTTTTACAAATAAACAATGAAAGGCCAACCACACAAAGAGAAGGGATATACATATATATTTTTATCACCACATCTTACTACCCATTTGGGTTATACGCCTACTTACTACCTAATTAAACTAATGGGCTAGGAATTAGGAAGGTTTAATATAGATGAAGTGTACCCACATTTGCGTGCAGGGAGAATGGAAAACCCTTTAGGGAAAACCACCCTCAGTGCACCCGACTGGGATTGAACCCTGATCTTCCTGTCCTCACCAGTCTAGTCCAACACGAGAGTAGCGCCTTAGACCACGCAGCCACCGAAGCGGGTAAGGTGGAACTTGTTATCTCTGGTGGCCTATTTTTGTTTCGTAAAACGTGTAGGACTAATATTTATAATATTTTTTAAATTTGAAAATGATACCTGGACACAGGAACCAAACGCAGAATCTTTGGCTCAGTACGCCATTGCTCTTACCACTGATTTAACTAGGAGTCGTCCATACCCAGGGTAATTCTACACTCATTTTAAGGCAGAGTTTGTGAGGGACATACACATTAGTGTATTACTGGCAGCATAAAGCCCTACCTGATTCGATAGTGGCTATGTTATTTGATAGCTCGTGGTCTTAACTGATTGCTCCTATGTAGCTGACAATTGCCACACATCCATCAGACTCGTGGATAGCTCAGTGGTTAGACCATTCGTGTACTAAACCAAAGGTCTCAGGCTCAATTCTTGTGTTCATATATCATTTTTCAATTCAAAGAATATTATATTTAGATATGGCTATGACTGTACTTGCAACTATAATAGCTTGCGTGGGCTTTTTTTTTTAGTACATCTTACCACCCATTCAAGTTATATGCCTATTCACTAATGGCTAATTGGCTAGAGATGATGAAAGTTGAATTTAAAGAAAGTGTACCTTCATTTGCATGGAGAAAGAATGGAAAACCAGTTAGTAAAACCCCTCAACTGGGATTCAAACCCCGATCTGCCCATCATTAGCAGGCCACTCTATTGCTAGAGTGATGCCAAATACCATGTGTCCACCAAAGCTGGTTTGAGTCCAACTTGAAAAAGTAGAAAGTTACCATTACTATATCAAAACCTAGCCCCATAAACTTTATTTAGTACTAAACTAAAAAACAGTTAATGTGACACATAACCTAGCTCTGAGGAAATTTAAAGATTCATTATGATAACCAATAAATCCTTAGCTAAAGTCATTAATTATTATTAGCACTTGTCTTACTACAGCTAAAGTTGTTATTCTATTGACTGGCACTACTTGGTGGGGGAAATATGAGCTCATTTAGTTTGATCTTACGCCAAGACAAGGAATAAGGGAGGGGGTATCCACTCTTAGCAAGGGAACAGCCTGAAATGGATGCGGGTTTTCACCAAAGGGAAATATGCAGGGTGTCACATTAGAAAGTGACCTTGGCTATTGAATGTGTAGGGAACTATAATAAGTTACGGGCGTTGCCGTAACATCCTTGGCCCACTATTATCAGTGGCATATTCAGGAATTTACTGCCCTTAGGCCTGAAGTGAATGATCCCCCCCTCCCTCTCATTCCTCCAGCTACCTTGCCCACACCCCATAGAACTGATTTAGGTGCCAGACACGCACAACCTGTAGACGCGAGAATAGGGAAAAGTTCAACTAATTGTGCCCAGTAGAGTATTATTATGTTATTTATATAATATAGTTAATTTTTTCTCTAAATTAATAATATAAAGCTTTTGGATAGCTCAAATTTAATTAATTTTACATTAGCATATAAAAGCATGCTACAATGGATAATACAATTCCTCAAGTATTCACTGCCACATAATATTTTCCTTCTGTCACTCCTGGTTGTAGGCATAACACACAGGAACACATAAAACACTTACATTTATGTCCAAACAAACCTCTATGAAAACCTTCAACTTGGCACATGAACATGAACACAACTCGAATCCAGACGCATTATATAGAGTAGGCTATCTGTTGAAATGTGCAACGTTCCAATCCAAACTCAACTAACTAGTAGGGCGAATAAATATTCTAAATGGTGTTTAAACATAAACAGTTGAAAAAGGAACAAGATACTTCTGAGCCATCGTGCTAGTCAAGTAACGGGGCTGAGGGAACCAAAGATGAGGTGCCTCAACCAGGTACTAGATTACCACGGCTATTGAGTTGGTAACTCCAAGCCTTCGACTCCAACTCTATTTTTATACTGTCTGAATTCAACTCCTTTAGAAATGGCTACCTAGTGTCTATTAATTAGTAATAACAAATTTACTGCAGTAAAATGCTTCGATAGAGAATACTTTATGGAAAGCTTCTTTGGAATTGTGAATTTATATTTAAATAATTTTGTCAATCCAAATTACAAATATTGGTACTAAAGAATAAAAAAGTACTAAATTAAAATGATATATTTACCATATATTGTTATAGTATTATATGTTTTTATTTTGAAGTTGGAGTCTGTATATTTTTACCGACTCCGACTCCACAGGCCTGTGGATTACAGTTTGAAATGTTTTCACCAACTCATGTTGGTTCTCTCATAGTTACTCATTCACTACTGATTAAAGGAATCGCTCTGTTTCTTTGTCTAATTCTATCATGTGAAATATTTGCCAATTCTGAAGTAATAAACAGTCACTTCAGTCCCAAGATGAGTCTAAATAAAGTTGTAATGAATATAATATTTCAGGCACGTTCCAAATGCTGATGACCACAATTTGTGGGTTTATTCAGATGTACTATCCATGCGGGATGTATAAACCCACTTCAAGACTGGTGAGGCCCCCTGGGTTCTATAGGCACATGATGCTCGTTGGATGCACAAGGTGAGCTTCTAGAGCTACAACATCATCGGTGACCTGGCGGTCTAGGGGTAAAGTGTCGGAATTCTGTGCTGGGGGTCCGGAGTTCAATCCTCGGTCCCGGGACAGATTTATCTGATTGCCAAACCCTTCCCTCGCCTCTGACAAGATGTGTATTAATCACAACTTGTGAATGTGTAGAATGCCAGGCCTCCACCATGGTTCGGATCCCACATTAAACTGTAGGTCCTCCATTTCATCGCACAATCACCCTACCATTACACATTAGCGTAAGTGTGTATAACCCTAACGGTTAGTAAGATGCGGTGCTAATAATAATATTGCAACCTTAGGTCAAATGTGATAACACTGACATATTAAGAATGTGCATCATAGCAGGCCCAACTCATCTCCCGGCTCACACGAGGTATGGTAGTTAAAAGGAAAAGAAAAGACCAAAATATGCCAGAAATATGTGCAGTGCATTCGTATTTAAATGATTACTCGAAACTTTCCGCGGTGACAATGGGGGACAAAGTGACAAAGTTTCTTGTTAATAACTACAGTATGTCCCTACTAAGACAGAATAAAGATTTGTGCACAATGCTCATCTGTGAAGCCATTCTAAAATGCTTAAAAACGGCCTTTTAAACGTAGTTTTTATCCAAATATCATTTAATATTTCAACAATGTTCTGTATTAGGAACATCTATTAACTCTTTATCTCCATTAATGATTAATCATAAATGATCCACATGCAATAGTGTTCGTGTAAATTTACGATTTTGAGCTGACTCAAATCACAGAGTTGGTGGGCATGTTATACATACTCTTCTTCATGTTCAAAATTTGTCATTCATTATTTTAGAGCAGGGTGGAGAACTAAAAGTTGTCAACCAGAGACACTGGAACAAAAAAAAATATTTACCAGGCCTAAAAATTAAAGAGGTGTCTGAAAGGGGATTTAGGAGCCTCCTCCCTCTTGTTGATATATGTTTACAATGGATATCCAGAAGTTTTGTTTCGATAGCAAACAAAATATTAACCATTTGATTAATGCATTGAGTAAATTTAAATAATATTAAGTATCTTAATTGTATTATATCATTAATAATAATCAAAATTATATCAAAAGTGTATGCTGTAAATAATAAAAATAAATAATACTGTGTGTGTGTATATATGTGTGTGTGTATATACACACACACACACACACACACATACATACATACATACCTAATCATGCCGTTCCCTTACGAGGTAGGTAAGATGTTGAGCATATAGTTAAATAATCAACTCCATACCTTAATCCACTATCAGTAACTTTCTCCACAATTCCCTCTTATTACATATTCACTTCACTTCAACAACATCCATACATCGGGTCATACATGTTCTTTTATTCTTAAAACTCTTAATGGTTTTTTTTCCACGCATTTGTCTACAAAATTTAGCCATGTCTTACATGACCTACCCTTTACTTTTGATTCACACATTCTATCGTCATATATCTGTTTAATCACTTGATCCACACTCATCCTATCGACATGCCCAAACCAAAGCAAGTTGCTTTTTTTTCACATTGAACAATTGGATTCCCTTTCAAATCTCACTCCTTCAGCACCCATTCATTATGGACTCTATCCATATGAGTTTTTCCACATACGTTTCTTTGATATCTCATTTCAACCGCATTCACCTTGCTCTTGTGTTTCTCCTGACAAATCCACGTTTCACATCCATACAACAAAGTTGGTGTTAACACCCAACAATTTAAAGGTACAAGTCTCTAGTAAACTTGAAAATAGGCTTACATAGCAAGCTTAGTCGACCTCAGGAGTCTTAGGGTAAAGTGCTCGCCTCAGGACCCGAGGTTTGTGGCATTTAACCAAGTAGTTGTCAACAGATTTTTTCTGAGCGATAAAAATCCATGGCACAACTTCCTTTGGAGGGAAAGTAAAGCTGTCAGACCCAAGTAATTTGTGGCTGGATCACAATAGGCTTACAAATACATTTTGGAGGACTTTTTTCTGAATAAAAGAAATAAACACACATACACACATACTATATAAGGCAGCGTGTCAAACTTGTTTGGTCATAAAGGCTACAGTGAAAATTTTATGTACCAGTACTAAGTAGTATGGCATTTCAGATAATTCATCTTAACTCTTTTGGTCCCATGAGCTGATCTCATCGGCTCTGCCTACTATCGCTAAAAGTGCCATGATCCAATCTGATCGGCTCCACCTACTACCGTTAAAAGTGCCAGAGCCTATAAGGTCAGCTCTCTAGATTTGCGCTGGTTCTCGCTTTACCTGATAGATAGTGTAGTAGTTTCAGATATCACTGGAAAGAAAACATTTCCCTCTATACAAGGCTGGCAACAAAAATCAACCATAAGTAGGCCTATTTGTTATTGGAACTGAGAGCTTAGTACATTTACACTGGCGTATGGTCACATTCTCAATGTGCTAGGTGCAAAGCTGGTTTACATACGAGCTGCATGGAAAAACAAAAGTGTGGCTAACATTCATACTGATGTAAATAGTTTTGTAAACAGTTTTCAGATGTATGGGTTCAATTGTTCTGAGTTGAGAAAAATATATTATTTAGATTTTCATGTTGTCATGTGAATGAAAATATTTCTTTACCATTGTAAATAAATAGGCCTAATAACGTTATACATTTATATAATATGTAAACATAATATATGAAATTATTCATTATAAAAGATTTTTTTGAAAAACACATTCATTATGTGTAGGCCTAAATATTTATTCTTGAGGTAAGCAATATAATAAAGAATCTTGCTGTAAGGTAAGTAATAATGGCCTAAAAATATATAATGTACGATATCAAATAAAAATACCTGTAATTCCTATTTATAATCATATATACTCAAAACTTTATTTTCTTGTATAAAACTAAATACACTACATCAAAATAATAGTGAAATGTATGTATAATATTTTTTTTAATATGGCCTTAGTTTTGGAACAAAATAAAATAAAAAAATCATTAAATTGTATTAATCGATTATTATTAAGGAACAGTACATGCAGATTGATATGATAGAAAATCAAAATAATCACTTCATAAATAAAGGTTTGGCGAATTTTCTTGCAAACCCTTACAAAAATGAGGAAATAGCTGTGGCATTCTTCGCAAAAAAATAAAATAATAATAACAGGCCTTTGGCACTCTTTGCGCATGAATTCTGGAATAGGCATGGCACTAAAAGGGTTAATGGAACCAACTTCACTTGCTAGTTCCCCAAACAATGAGCAATTTACAAATAGTGTCATAATCTCAAATGGTGTATCTCTACAACATTTATAACAACTATGAATAAAGCCACATTTTACTGTATGTTGAATCTGAAGGTTTGGGGGCTGCAAATTTGACATGCTTGATATAAGGCATAGGCCAACATCTATTTGGATGTGCACATGTCTCTATTAGGACTACATTAATCATTTTGTAATCAAACTTGTATTGATTGGTGATATTGTAGGGATCACTTTCTTATGAATTTATATGTTAAGTAAAAAGTCCTTTTTTTTCAGCTTATAGCTACAAATATAACTTATAAAATCACACATTTTTTAAATTATTGTATAACCTAACCTTTTTTAATTATTATTTTTTGTTAAAGATTCACAACTGTCATCTTGGGCCTAGTTGCGCTGAACTATGTAGCTGTCAGTTTCACAGAGACGATCAAGAGCTCTGCCCCTCTTTTTACAGTCTTAATATCTCGCTATCTTCTAGGTAAGTCCACTAAAATAGTACATACAATTTTATTTGTTTGCACAAACATAAAGGCAGATTAGCTTGTACAAATGTTAACCATTTATACTGATTTTTAAACACAAGTAGTAAGATAGCCTAAATTTGACTTGAAGTTCACTTGTAAGTACGCCCTTACCATTGGTGTACCCAGGAGGGTGAAGAGGAGGCATTTACTTATCCACTTTTCCACCTCCATAAACAATTTGAATAAAAACTTAAATTATATAAAATATCATTAAAATTTAGAATACAGAATATGTGCTACATTTTAAGATGATACCTACGACTAGATATTTAAAAGCTAAGGCATTATGCAAATTAACATTGCCCCTACAAGTTCTCAGTTGAAAAAAGCACAACATTAATATTTTTTGGACAAATTGTATATACAATAACTGTTTAATTAATAGGTTAATTTAATCAAACCTTTGCAAAATAAATGTACAAGACAAAAAAAAAAAGATCTATAACTAATATACATATTTCTAATGTTGAAGTATAATATTGGTTTTTAAGACTATTAACATAATCTAAGGCTATCATAATCTGCGACTGCACTTAGAGAGACTTCAAATTCCCTCATACAACACCCAATTTTACATAAAGTTAAGACTGAGTAACTTCGACCTGACTGGGATTTGAACTTGTTTGTTTAGCACCGCGTCTTACTACCCATTCGGGTTATACGCTTAAGTAATAATCACGCTAATTGATTAGGAATTGGGAAGGTGGAATTTAGAGGAAGTGAACCCACATTTTCATGGAGAGAGAGGGGAAAACCATTTAGGAAAAACTACCCCAAGTTCACCCTATCGAGATTCAAACCTCAATCTCCCCGTCCTTGGCAGTCTAGCTCAACACGACTAGCGCGTTAGCTAACTACGCCACCGAGGCGGGTGTTATTTGAACTGACAAAGCTACTGGGTTTGGTTAGTAAACGCATTGAGGCATATGGAGCCTTAGAGGATGAAGCCAACTATGAATTATTCATCAACAAGCATGGACAAACATTTCTTCAATCACACCTAGTAGGCCTATAAATACACACATTTTAAAACCATCACGTTGCAGGATATAAGTATGCGAGATGAAATTTCTGAGGAGTGGGTTGGGAGTGACTAGGATGGACACTGTAGAGGGTGAGAAAGAAAATGAAAACATGGTAAAACTTTTACAAATGGAGATTTTTTTTAATGAACTTACTGTTGTCTATGAAGTATGTCCTGATAAAATTAAGACTACACAGAACATAAGTCTATCAGCTCATACATTAGTTAAAAGAATAGAAAACCTTTATAATAATTTGTGTACTAAATTACAGGAATATTCCTCAAAATTTTATTATTATTATTATTATTATTTTATAAGCGTTGGTGAATGTAATGATGTATGGGATACTACCAATTATTATTGATTTTTATACAAGGAATTGATAAAGAGTTTCAAATAACAGAAGAACTTGCAGCACTTAAAGAGTCTTCATGGGACGATAAAGGTGAAAATATTTTTGTACAATTAATTGATACCATTAATATGTACAATTTAAAATGGGAAAACCTAATAATCATTACAATAGATGTCATGCAAATTATGGTTGGATGTAATGTAGGATTAATGGGATTAATTAATAAAAATATGGAACTATTACGCATTGAAGTGCCACCGCAATTCCATTACACTATCCACCAACAATTATTGTACAGTAACATTGTGAACTGTAAAAATGTAATGAACGTCGTAACAGTTGTGAAGTTTATCTGCAAAAATGGTATGAACTACTGCCAATTTAGAGCATTTTTAGTTGAGATTGATTCGTAATATGAAGACATACTGTACCATTCCGAAGTACGATAGCTCAGTCAAGGAAAAATTTTGAAACATTTTTTTTTCCTAAGAAATGAAATATAGGCTTATATATTTTTGATTGGAAAAGGAAGAAAATGTACACCTTGATTATCAAATATTAAATGGCTTTGTGAGCTTGCTTTCCTAGTTGATATAACTGAAAATTTGAACAAACTAAATATTAATATCCAAGGGAAAGAAAATTTCATTAATGCATTATATACTGATACTAAAAGTTTCCAGCTCAAATTAAAATTATTTGTTTCACAAGTAAAAAAATAATTTTTTTTTTACCATTTTCCCACATTTAAAGAATTAGTAAAAAGCTTAAAAGAAAAATATCTTCAAGATATGATTTTTATTGATTCTTTGAGGTTACTACAGCAACATTTTAATAAATGGTTTCAAGATTTCATTGACAAGCAAATTTATATTAAATTATTAGAAAACCCTTTAATAACTGAACTCTCAGAAATACCAGAATATTTACACTTAGAAGTTGTAGATTTAAAATCCAATAATATCCTTAGAAATAGTTTTACTCAACATGATTTGATTTCATTTTATTCAAAAATAAAAATAATAGTTTTATTAATAGATTTTGTTCTTTCAATTATACAGTAATCCCTAGGGAAGTATTAACACACTCGTTTGATAACACTTTTTATTGTTAATATAGTATTAGTAAGCAAATAACAAGTATTAGCGAATAGGTTGACACTAGACACTTTCAATATTTGCAATAAAGAACCTTCTGCTAGCTGTCATCTACCACCCTTCCAACCATGAATGCCCCATAGTAGATCTGGTAACTTATCCTAGCTGTGTGTTACCACCCTTCCAACCATGAATGCCCTATAGTAGATCTGGTGACTGTCCTTAGCTGTCAGTTAACACCACACCTACACTGAAGGGAATGTATTTAGTTGAATTTTTTTTCATTCATAAAAAAACTATTCATTACAGATTTTAATGTTATGAAAAATCATGTTAACAATTCACTACAATAATATATTGTTATAAAAAAAACATTAAAAATATTATGCAAAGAAAGGAATGCAAAGTATTATTATAACAGTATCATTAGGGAAAGGATTGTATTCAGGATAACACTGATGCCAATTTAAACTACAGTTCCTCAATCTACAGAGGGGCACAGGAGCAAGGTTGTCCGATGAGGCTGCTATTGGGATCAAGCTGTTAAAATTGAGTTTTTAGCAAAGTTATTGCCACTGTCTGTTATCTTTAAATCCTTACTATTATAACTATTCTAATTTTATTGCACTGGATATACTTAAGAATAAAATTAATAAACTAGCTTTTGGGGAGATAAAGAAAAGCCCATAGGTTACGTTTAAAAAATATATATTAATAGTAAATTACTCTACCAAAATAAAATATCATTAGCTTAAGTAAGAAAACAACATAAAATAGTGGTTGGTGCACTCACCTTCCACCATTGTCCTTAGTTTGGCTCTCTACACTTGTATATTCGCAAAGTGGTATTTCTGAAAAGAAGAAACCATTTACAATTGAAAACAAATAGCGTCCTATTATGGCTCAAATGGACAAAGGTGTACTTAAGACTCACAAAGAATTAGTTGGCAATGAAGCTACAGGACTGTATGTAAATCTTCATCTCAATTCTGTAATAAAAGGCTGTTTCTTTGTTTCAGGTGAAGCTACAGGACTGTATGTAAATCTTTCTCTAATTCCTGTTATGGGGGGCCTGGCACTTTGTTCAGCCAATGAGCTCAGCTTCGACGCTCGAGGGTTTGTAGCGGCGATGGCTACAAATCTTACAGAGTGGTAGATATCCAATTGATTTACATATTTAGCTAGAAGTGTAATCTTGTGATTATGTTATAATAGGTGAATGTATTTATGTATTTTGTTTATTTAACGATGTACAGTCCGAAACCTTAGCTCAGTCGGTAGTGTGTGTGTCTTCTAAGCTAAAGGTCCCGGGTTGGATTCCTGGCACAGCCTAGAAATTTATTATTAGTGAAATTTGGGGTTCCTTTATTCACATTGACGAATTAACTGCCAGGGGCTGGGTGTTGTGTCTGTTATAGATTTAAATTAGTCCATAAGTTGTGTGCTGATATAATCAGTCTGTCCAGAAATTGCACATTAAATACCTCAAATAAATTAAAATGAAAGGAAAAAAACGATGTACAGATAAATATGAAAATGGGAATGGAATCATAACATAAATTTATTAATAATTGATTGAATCCACCTTTTTCTAATAAAAATCTTCATTTTGATTACAAGTCTTCGATCTTGAATTTGGTTTCAAATCTTAGTTAACATAATAAGCAAAAAAAGTTAACTTACTCACATTAAGCTTAAAATATTTTTTTTACTCAGCTCTGATTTTATCCACATTAATTCCTTAGCTGTTATAGAAAATAGAAATCATAACTAAATCATAGCATTTTTGGTTTATATGTGCATTTTAATTCATTTAATTGTTGAATTATTGGTCTGGGGTCTAGTCGTTAGGTTTGCCCTATAATTATGCTAGTCTAAACCACTAGTGAGCATTATAATATCTATTAAAAAAATATGAAAAATTAGAAAATATTTACATATTTATAGTTTTTAATTTTAAACGAGTCCTTGAAAGTCAAATTATTCAAATATTCACAAATTTAAAGGATCACTCCATAATATTTGTATCTTTTAAAGAATTTGAAACAATTGCTTAGCTGGTAGCAATTTTAACCTCACAAACTTGCAACAGTTTTACAGTAATTTTTTTATATAGGAACAGGGTTGAGGAAAAACCTTATAACCCTCATAGATTTAGATTGGATATGTTCACTATTAGACGTCTATAAGTCCGACATGTTAGCTCAGTCGGTAGCGTGTCTGTCTACTGAACCAAGGGTCCCTGGTTCGATTCCTGGCATGACCGAAAATGTATCATTGTTGAAAATTTGGGTTTACCCTTTCACATTGATAAATTAATGGCCAGGGACTGGATGGTGTGCCTGTCCTAGTCTAAGATACATTATAACTCTATAAGTCATTTGAAGCTATGACAGGCCTAGCGAGACAGTAGTAGAAAATATGATTTGAATAAAATACACAGGCTGGAAACAGTAATAAATGTAGAGTAAAGTAAAGTAAAGTAAAGTAAAGTAAAACCACCTCGTACAACACATGACCATGACCTTTTTTTTAAGAGTTGGGTTGAATATAAATCTGAAAATTTCTTTCGAATCTCGAATCCAAATTTGAATCCTTAAATCTTTATAAATGCACAATTATAGTATAATTAAGATATTTAAAATCGAACTTGACTAATTCAAAATTGTCTTTAATTCAAATTTTTCACCTGGTCCCGTGAATTTTGTATTAAAACAATGTTAAAAAAATTGTGGATAGTTTGAATTTTGTTTTGGTTAGTTCGAACTTTTCGTAAGTTGTAATGTACTGTGCAGTATTGTTTTCCTACTTATAGTTGGGGCGATGTGTTGTTCTATTTTTGGAAACAAGGGAGGCTATGTAATACGGTCAGTACCCTTCTTCACGCCCCTTACCCTCCCCCGCTCACCCATACGTCTTTGTTTACACGTACAGTTCTCTACTCTGTTAGTCAAGGTCGAACCTCTCGATCAGTTACGTGCGCTTTTCTTAATGATTTGATCGTAGCGATATTCTTGTGACGTGCAAGCTTATTTTGTTGTTGTTTAGTTTTTTTTGGTTTAGTACATACTGTACAGTAGTGTTTGTGTGTGTGTATTGTAATGTCACCGTCTAAGCCACAGTCCTATAAATCATTGAAAAAGTAGCGGTAATAAAGGAAGTGGAAAAGGGACTTAAAAAGAAATCAGAAATTGCAAAGGCCATGGACCATGTCCAAGAACTCAGGAATTTTTTGAAAGTCCCAACAATGTAAGTGATTCAATTTTCCTCTCAATAAATTAATTAGAATCATACAATATGACTGAAGAGACTTAAATCAGGGAAACAGATTAAAATCTATGACTCTTTAAAGAAATTGTGAACAGATTATGTCCAAATACGTTAAATAAAGTTTTTGAGCTTGGTTGCAAACTTAACTGTGTTTATTTCCTACAGTTCCTTTTAAGAAACTTATTTGATTCGAAATTTGGTATAATTCGAATTTTTTCCTTATCTCCTCAAGTTCGAATTATACAGGTTCCACCATACCATTTACAAATGCTATTTTGTTTGTCTCATCTGTTAAGTCATAAAAAAACAAAGAGCACCATCTCTGAGTAAATTAATTTTATTAATACAATTTTGTCCTTTTTTATGAGTTTTATTTTCCCAGTTACAAAAATCTTTATAATTGTATTCAAGTTATATTTTTGAGATTTTTACAAATCTCATATCTGTCGAATACCATAGGATTTGAAGAATTGAGGATTCAAGCATTCCAGCTCCAGCTCTACATATTTTTTTTTTAATCTTGCTTTTAATTATTTTGTATCTTGTGACACATTATAACTGACTAACCACAATTCAATATTTAAAAGAGCAGTTCAAGTTTTGGTCGTATGCCACATAGCTATATTTTAGGTTGGGGTGCTTAAAACCACTGCCCTCTACACACACATTTTGTGGCAGTGTTCTAACACTGATATTAAATACACAAAGAGAGTAGGACATGAAATGGTGAAGTAGAGAACACCAGCTGAAGGAAACTACTAGCTGCTAGTGGGACCATTCTATGGATAGTATGGCGTCTATTCTAGGGTTGACACCCATCCTATATTTTACTAAATTTTTCTGTGCTGCGCCACTTGACTTAGAAGTTGTGGATATAAAAGTAAAATACATTTTAAAAACAATCAACTGAATATTTGACATAGTTGATCACGATTAAATCATACTTTTATTCACTTTAAAAGTCACATTTTGACCAAAGTTCCATTCAAAAATAAATATTTTATTACATGGACCCTCCTCAAAATATATTCTATATACTACATCAATAATTTTAACAACAGTATTATAATATAATTATTTGTAGACGACTCAACTAATAGTACAAATTTCACTTTAGTATTAATTCTTTTGTTACAGTTTACAAAATGTATATTCCAAGATGTTGATTAGTGGGGACAAATTTAAGTACACGTAAGTAATAAATCCTAATTTACTTTTGAGTAGATAAAATAACGGTTATTCGTCTTTAAATATAATATACAAATAGTCTTAAGCCATATTGTAGTTTTAGAAAATCAAATATTTACTGTAAAGCTACCTAAAATAAGCATTATGTCTATTATGTTGTTCAAAGTAAAAGCTTAATTTAAACAGCAACTAACCACCAACCGACCTTTGCCACACTTTGATTTAAATCCCGATGGAGTTATAATTTACTCTTACATTGAAAATTTTCTTCGCCCTGTCTCACTACCTATTTGGCCTGTATGCTAATATATTTTGCTAATGTGTTAGGGGTGAGAGAGGTATAATTTAGAGAAAATGTACCGGGAGTGAGAAACCATTTATAAAAATAAACACAGCCTGGATTCTAAACCAGTTCTTTGACCAGAGCAATGGCAAACCAGATTAAATGAGTTTGACATTTAGACGGTGTGCCCATCAGCGTAGTTTTATGTGACGTGTGATTTTAATCAAGCTAAATTTACATTAAATTTATTTATACAAATTATTTTTTGACCCTTTCAGCCTTTATTTTGTAAGAATAACAACAAAAATCATAATATTAATTTTTGTAGTTTTTCTTTCCATAAAGTGTTAAAATTTGTTTCTGATTATACATGAATGTATTCCAGTCCTGCTGAGCTCCAGTTCTACACCAGCATAGCGTCTGTTGTGGTTCAGATCCCCGCATCACTTTTTCTAGTCGACCTTTCCAGTGTCCATAAAACAACAGACTCAACGCTCTTCCTTGCATTTGTCCTCAATGGCATCTTCTTTCATTTCCAGAGTATTACTGCATATGTTCTCATGGACTATATTAGTCCAGTAACACACAGGTAATAATACCAAAGTATACTGTGTTTTTGTCACAGTTTGTGTTGAATAAATATTTTAATTATTTATTTAATTTATTTGCTATAAAAATATGATTATTTATTACATTTCCACTTTATTTTACATATCTAATGATATACGCTATTGTATCAAGGGCTGAAGAAAAGGCCATCCTTTTAATAGCCTACTTACTTAACTTTTGAAGTCAGAATAAAATTGCTGTGTTAATAAATAATAAATAACACAATGTAAAAAGTATCTTTCAGCAATGATTAAGATTAAGTTATGCAAAAAAAAAGTAAAACCTTAGTAATATGAAAAAACCTTAATAATATGAACATCAGGAAAGTTAAAGGATTAATTTTCATATTTAAATATTTTTTTCCTTTCAAAGTGATCATAATTTTAGGGTGCGGCCTAGATTCAAGGGCAGCTTATTTTCGGATCAATACTATGATATTATCTATGTATTCAATAATATTTGAATTATAAACAATATAAATATTTGACATAAGCCATTCAGGATTTATTTTGTAGGCCTATATACTTTTCAAGGGTTTGCCCGTCCAAAAAAAGTTTTTTACTGAAATTATTTTTAAAATGTAATTCTAATACACAGTACAAAAAATATTACTTTTGTGATTTTTCCAGGTCTTTTAAAACCATCTTTAGGATGAAATTTGTGTTTTGTTTGAGAATTTTTAAAGCAAAAGTCAAGTTGGTTTTTTTTTTTTGGCAAAAAATCAAATATTTATTTACCATAATATTGGGTCTCTACTTATATTATGTGCTCATAAACTATTTTGTAGCTGGCGACAATGTTTAGGACAGTTGATTACAACTTTTGCTTGAACCACCTAAATTTTTAATTGTTTGTACAAAGTAAAAATGTTTTTTACATTTTATTTTTATCAACACATTGTATGAAGGAAATACTACATTAGACCTATTTGAACATTTTAATAAGAAAGAAGCATATTACCTGGGCGGGTAGTAAGTTAAATGAAAAAGAAAACTCTGAAGGTGTGTTTGAACATCATTAATTACAAGACTAAGTAAAAGCATTGTTGTCATTTTCACTATGACTATTATTCGAGTCAATTTAAAATTTATATTTTGTCTTCTTTGCTAAACAAGATAAACATTAAAAAAAACCATACAATCAATCAGCTGACTAATAATTAATATTTTTATACTAATTAATATTGGTGAAATTTATGAAAATTCAAGAATTATTGTGGAACACAATTTATTAGTGTTAATTATTATTATAGTAATATTCTAATAAATATTAGTTTTAATACTAATTCAATTGTGAAATAGGCTACCCAGTCTGTGTGACTGATAACTGTAAAGTAAATGATGACATACAAGACTTGGGGAGTAATACTATCATCGATAATTATTATGTGATATTAAGAGAAATGTACTTTCAACCATGATTATAGTTTCAATCCCAAGTGTAACTTTTCAAAAATTGATAAACCTATTCAGCATGATGTACAATAATAGGTTTCCAATCACCTCGTCATGTTCCTAAGGTTTAATGTTCTAAAACCAACCACAACATGTCAGGAATAACAGAAAATTGTATTATGATAACATCTTATTATACCTCAAGATCCTTAGAGAGTTATACAAATGTCATTAGCTTGCCCCCACCCCCTCTTTCTTCGCTAAAACACAACATTTTCCTTCTAACCACTCTTTTGATACCCCAACCATTTGAATAAACTAGAGTTGGGTTGAATCCATTATTGTCCTTCTAACCACTTTTTGACGTGAATACGTCTTTAAATTTGCTACAATACGGGGGCAATCCAAAAAACCTAATGATAACAAAATCGGGGGATATAGTTTGGTGTTGTAGTTTTGAATCTATCCTCTACATCCAAAATTATACCACTGGACCTTTAGTAAACTACCCTTAAATATTTTATTTAAAAAATATAACCCGTTACATAAATGTATTCACGTACAACACACGGCCGTGTCCATGACACAGCCACACCCCATTTTTTTTGATACCCCAACTATTTGAATAAACTAGAGTTGGATTGAATCCATTATTTTACGAATCTGAATCTCCAATTTACCTTTGAATCCCAAATACGAATCTTGGGAAAAATTATGAACATAAGAGGAAATATAATAGTATGATAGAAAATAGAAATAGTAATTAAATGTTAACATTCTTTCTTATATAATCCATCAAAAATAACATTAATACATTCATTCATTTAAGTGTTAAATTACTACTCCGGGGCCTAGTTGTTAATTTCATCTTATAATTAAGTTATAAATGATTTTAAACCAGTGATGATCAGTATTAGAGCTCTAAAACAAATTTCAATTGAAAAGTTTAAAAGATCGTTAAGATAAAAGTTAGTTTTTTTAAGGATTTAAAACTCGAATCTCAGATATCCTTGAGAATTTGAGGGTTCTATCTCTAGAATAAACTAGTTTATATATAGTTCTTTACTAAACACATATCTTTAACCTTTACTTTACATCCATTACTGTTTCCAGCCTGTGATCTGGGTAATTTTTTTATTCAAGCCATATATTTTCCACTACCGGCTTGCTAGGCCTGTTGTAGCTTCATATGCCTTATAATTTAACTTAAGACTAGGACAGGCGCAACATCCAGTCCCTGGCCGTTAATTTATCAATGTGAAAGGGTAAACCTACATTTCACCAATTATAAATTTTTTGGCTATGCTGGGATTCAAACTTGGAACCCTTAGCTGAATAGGCAGACACGCTATCAATTGAGCTAAGGTGTCAGATAGATCTTTAACCAGTGATGTAATATTGTTATTAATACTCTAATAAACTATAATTGCTGATAGTCTCTTGGATATTGGTATTCAATTCTTTGTTAGTCAAATTCACACCATAATTTCTCTGCTCTCCCATTCATGGTGGTTGCCATCTAAGAGAAAATAAAGAAACTTACTAAATCCACTTTTTTTTATCTTACTACTCTTGAGCTATTTTGTGTTATATTAATTTATCATCAATGCTCTATAGTTGTTGTATTGCCTAACAGTGTTGCCAACACAGCAAAACGAGCGTTCCTTATCTGGCTCTCCGTCCTCATGTTTGGAAACCCAGTGACGTTGCTTAGTGGTATGGGAACGTGTGTTGTAATTTTGGGTGTTCTGGCCTACAACAAGGCGCAAGAATATGACCGTCTGAAACTGAGCAAGGTAATGAAACTTACCAGTTTGGTACTAGTGCATAGCGCCCAACTCTCCCATAGTATAATTTAAAAGAAACTACTTAAACCATTTTATAGCATATTTTATTTAATAGTACAATTTTTACAAAATAATAAATTTATATATCTCTATGACGGCTTATTTCACAGGGCGTCGTCATATTACAAAGAACCAAGTTAATAAGGAAATAACCCGCTTCGATGGCGTAGTTAGCTAACGCGTTAGTCGTGTTGAGCTCGACCGTCGAGGATAGGAAGATTGAGGTTCGAATCTCGGTCGAGTGAACTGGGAGTGGTTTTTCCAAAATGGTTTTCCACTCTCCCTCCACGCAAATGCGGGGTCACTTCCTCTATATTCAACCTTCACAATTCCTAACCCATTAGCGTAAATAGTACTTAAGCGTATAACCCGAATGGGTATTAAGACGCGGTGCTAAATAAATAAGGAAATAATATTATATTGGCTTTTCGGCCTGATATTTTTTAGGCATTGCATTGAGCCCATACAGCTTTAGGATATTAAGAAAATAGACTTTTGTTTGCTCAGTCAGGCTAGTTAATTCTAGACTTATTGCAGTACATCTATGATAGTGAAGGCTTATTAAAAGTTTACAGGAATTAAGAATTTTCTCTTTCAACAAGCCTTTTAAGTATGGTTGCAGGGTGTGATTTAAAACATCTTAAGTCTAAGTGATTTACAATTAAAAAGGTGAAAAAACATAAACCTTTTGTGTTTTAAGTCTTTGTTATTGAAAAATAACAATAAAAATACAAATAGTGTGTTTTGAGTCATTGTTATTGAAAAATAACAATAAAAATACAAATAGTTAGTATTCTTTTACAAAGCGATATAGAATTCAAGTGCATTGTGACATTTTCCAATACTTGTCAATTCACCTTCCCCCTCTCCCTCCAAAAAAATATAGTTCGGGCAACGCCCTTGATAAATATAGTGATGCGGTTGGATACTCACCATTGTGATATGCCATGAAAGATTCTAGCTATGGTGACCAAATTATATTTACGATGGCTAATGGCTTAAAATACAGTTAGTTATTATTTTGTGTCAACTAAGTTGTGATTTTTTTCCCCCAGGATTCTGGAAATATTTTGACGAAAGTGCCAACCAAAGTGCGGAAAGTATAAGATTCTTCAGATCTCTTTGTGAAGCCATTCCATTATGATTCCAGCTTTATTTTATGTGTGTTGTGTTGCTCTGTTTTTTTAAAAAAAATATATTCTTTTTGAAATTTTAACTGTATAAATAGTTTCTTGAACCAAAACAAATTGTTTAAAGGACATTTTTTATTGCTTTCATTGACACAGATCATGTAAATAAAGATTATTTATGGACAGAATACTGTCAACTGTATAAATAGTTTCTTGAATAAAAATGAATTGTTTGAATAACATTTTTTATTACTTTCGATAACACAGACAATATAAATAAAGATTATTTATGAACAAAATACTGTTTGTGATTTGAATCTTTGCTGAGTTTGTGGAGCGGTTATAAGCAGTTACAAGTTGTTTATTCAAAAAGTTCCAGAGGCACATAACTGGTTTTATAAGACGAAAGTTTTGTTTAAAACCATGGGATGATGTAAAAGCAACTAAAAAAAAATTCAGAATAATAACTTTACTTAATAAATTGACATTAAGTCTTTATTATTTTATTATATTAAAAACATAACCATCATGTTGTAAATTTTTAGTTATTATCTGGATGGTATTAAAACATTGTCTGAAGTTTAAAATTTGTAAATAATTGGTGCTATTTTGGTGCTAGCAAAATATTATTCAAATTTGCAACAATTGACTCCAACAAGGTCATTTCATTCACTAAAGTTTTTGAACATACCAGATCTTTATTGTGCACAATACGAATTAAATTTGCTTTAAAGTAAACTAATAAGTTTGTGAAATCATAATTTTCAAAGTACTTGATTATATAAAAAAAAGCAAATAAAAGTAGTTGAGAAATTAAAACTACAATTATCTAAAGTACTTTTTGATAACTTTCTTCTTACAGGACAAAATTAAAAAGTTATTACAATTTTTTTAAACTAAGGTTCAAATTTGACTTTTGAGATATATAATTTTTTTTAAACTAAGATTTTGTCTTTCTCATGAGCATTGCGCGATAAATACCGCACGCAGAGGTTTGAAATTATAAACATTAGTATCCCCCTGTGCACAAACATGTGCACCTCGAGGCCGAAATTTTAAAACTTAATTTACTTTCCACCCGCAATCACTAAACTAGAAATATTTCTCCCAGGTACTTCAACTAGTGTGATGTAAATTATTATAATTGCTGACCATAAAATCAATCCTTTTTTTGTGGTAGGGGTAGGGCGGGTAGATTAGAAAAATACGAGGCTTTTGGACATCCTCAAGCAATTTTTTTGAAAATTTGATTTCTCTAAAAGCTATTTGGAATGATCCTCTTCAAATATATTTTTGAATATATAATTGCTGAGGACATGGGTCGACTGGGCTTCCAGTACACCGAGAGATATTTCAATTAGCAGGTTTGATTTGGACTTGGCAAGCTGTAGTTACTTCAAGCTAATTGAAAACTATTAATTTATTTTTGAATGAATACCTTTAATAAACTATGACAAATTCAAATAAATGTGTTTGATTGGTCAGAATCTTAGCAACACATCTTTAGCTGCATAATTCACTAGTGTCTAGGGAGGTTAAAAGGGTATTAATTTATAACACCCACTTCGGTGGCCAAACGGTCTAAGGCGTAACTTGTGTTAGACTGACCTACTGATGACGAGGAGATCAGGGTTCGAATCCTGGTTAGCTCTACTAATGGTGATTTTCCCTAAATGGTTTCTCACTCTCCTTCCACTTATATGTGGGTAGATTACCTCTAAAATGCTTCCTTCCTCATCCATAACTCCATTAGAGTAATTATCATATACATAGAACGTGAACAGTCAGATGCGCTGATAAAAAAACAAAACAAGATTTAACATGCTTTTAAATAATCATGGTCATACCCTGGACATGCTGTCACGGGAACACAAGAGTTAAAATGCCAACACACGCCAATAATGAATTGTCTTCTGAATGTGCTTAAGTGTGTTTCCTAATTGACTTGTTAAAATAGTACCTGGTTGATTATAATACAATTCATCCAAGTACACCTGTACTAATTAATTTCCTTAGTTGCTCATGATCTTACTTTGTAAGTGTATAGAAGGTAAATTTTGTAGAGTGATAAGAATTAATATTTCATTGATAAAAGTTAATCAAAGAATTATTTTATAAGTGAGATATAATAAAACAAAATGTGTGACAAAGATTATAAACGTAAAATAGAGGGTGGTGATGAAAACATGGAGATAAAAAAAACGAAACATCTCACTGTGGGGCAAATTATAACTTTCCTTTCCCCACTCAGTTCTGCCACCACTGACATGTTGAGCACTAAATTTGTCCACGATAATCGGTATTTTTTGTAAGCTTAAATGCCTCTTCTACAAACTTGAAAGTACCACTTCTAATGGTTCTTGCCATGGCAAAGAGCTTGGTTTCCTGTTTTGAGGGCCCACTATGTTCAAAAGTTTTCATGTTTTAAAAACTCTGGTGTGTTTATTGATTGAAAAAACAATAATACATATGAAATAAAACATACATTCAAATTCTTTATGATTTTGGCGTCAGGCAATTTAATATTACTAAACAATGGTATTGACTACAACATTTTTGAACAATATTTTTAAATCAACTAAACTGCACATTTTATGATAAACATTATCCTTTCTATTTTTATCAAAAATTAGTTAGTTTTCGAGTTTTACATTAGTTTCTATGATTTTGTAATATCTAGGACAAAAAAATTTAAATTGATACTAAGATCAGCTCAAAATTAGGCTTTAATGTCAATAAAATACATAAGTTAATTTTTGTTAATATTAATTTGCTTATTTAAAATAAGAATGCTGAGTAAAGAGAAAAAGTGACAGTTTCACACATAGTATATGCTAAGTTCATTGAATTACCGAAAGTTATTTGGAGTTGAATTGATAGGGCCCAATTCTGTGCAGGATTGCTGATCTTGAAAACCCATTAAAACATATATTTACTAAAAAAAAATAAAAAAATTTCAAGCCTTAACTGTTACAGATAACATGAAAAATATGCTTTTGTTGAAGTATTATGTGTTTCAGATTTTAAGAACCTGTTGACCTCTACTAAGTTAAGATAGGTCATAGCCTTTTAATCACCATTAATTTCAACAACAAGAGTGGATGTTACCAAGTTCAAATTTAAATCATTAACTGTGTGCAATTTTTACAAATGCACACTTAATTTACATTGAAAAGTAACAGTAACCTTGACATATTATACTATGGTGTAGCTTATAAACTACATCATAGTATAATCTGTCAAGGTAGGACTTACCTATTAGGGTAAATTGAGTGTACTTGTTGACTAAGCTTACACTGAAAATAATTTCAACTAATTAATCTGTTGATTATACATTTAAATTCTAACTTAGATTATAGATTATTTTTATAGGTCTATATATTTTGTAGATGTATTTTGAACCCAAAATTAAGTGTTTAGTTTAGTTTTGTTTCCAAAATACACTTCCAAAATTACCTTTCACAGATAGGAGCATGTGGGTAAGGTTTATATATGTGTATATTTATATTTTATAGTATTATTTGAGTGGGAAGGCCTCTATGAAAAAAGATGTCATGTAACTATCACTAATGTTAATTGTGTAAATTAAGGCGATTTTACAAAGAAAGTGTTTTTTTAAACTATTGATATTCTATCCAGTTTTGTTGTAATAGTATGTCATTAAATAAAAGCACATCAAACCATTTATCTGGTATTGAATTTATTTTATTTGGGATTGTGAAATGCATTAAGTTTTATTATTAATACAAAAAAAATTATAGTAAAATATTCAGAATAAATATCTACTGTGCTTGTAATAAATAAATGGGTCTGAAACCTGCTGAAAAGTGATACTGTGCTTAGTATGCCTAGTAGGAGTATTTCACTATCTGTGATCGACAGTAAAATGGGGACCATAGCTGGATGCCCACTAAAGGCAGTAAGGCGTAGCATTAAATGACATGCATGCCTTTTTCTTTGTTCCTGAGACAGTGCCAATTCTAATGTGGTAAGTGAAATATGTCTGACAATGAGTCTGAGGATGAAGTGATTCTGTTAGCTCTATGGGTCCAGGAGGAGGAGGTTAGATTATTATTAGCACCACGTCTTACTACCCGTTCGGGTTATACGCACTTACGCTAATGTGTAATGGTAGAGTGATTGTGAGATGAAATGGAGGACCTACAGTTTAACGTGGAATCCGAACCACGGTAGAGGCCTGGCATTCCTCACATTCACAAGTTGTGATTAATACACGTCATGTCAGAGGTGAAGGAAGGGTTTGGCAATCAGATAAATCTGTGCCGGGGCCGAGGATTGAACCCCGGACCCTCAGCACAGAAGTCTGACACCTTACCCCTAGACCACCAGGTCACCCGAGGAGGTTAGAACATGGGTTAATAAGATCAACACCAAAAGAGCTGTATTTGGTGAGCATTATCATGTTTTTTTAAATGTTTGAGCAAGAAGGAAGTTATTTTCCAGTCAGAAACCTACCAGACCTATGTCATCTCTCTTTCGAAGATGTCCAAGGAGGGGAGGTTTTTTGTTTCCGCCCCCTTTACCCATACTAGGAATCATACAAAAGCCATAATTGTTGAGAAACTATACACAAGTATGAGGTATATCATCAGTTCAGCATCAGCATTACCTTTGAGCAGGAGAGGGGAGCCCGAGGCATGTTGCAACACTTTTTATTTCTTTTATTTTAAGAGCGTGCATCACATACCAATCAACTTTGTGATACAGTCAGCTCGAAATTGTAGATTTACATGGACACCATTGCACGTGAGTCATATCTGACTAAACATTAATGGAGGTAAAGAGTTAATAGAAGTTCCTAGTACTGAACATTGTTGTAATATTAAATGATATTTGAAAAGGTGGTTTTGGAACATTTTAGAATGGCTTCACAGATAAGCACTGTGCACAAATCTTCATTCTGTCATAATAGAGACATACTCTCTTATTAACAAGAAACTTTGTCGCTTTGTCCCCCATCGCCACCACAGAAAGTTTCGAGTAATTATTCAAATACGAATGCACTGCACACATTTCTTTGTCTTTTATTTTCCCTTTTACTCCCATACCTCGTGAAAGTGTGCGCACACAAACACACACAAACGCAGATGCGAGCCGGGCCTGCTATGACGAACGCTCTTCATAAATCCTTTTTATTTTTTACGGATACAAAATTTAGCATTTCCCGAGTGTTTGAAAAGTCTTTGTTTAATTTTATATTTTTATTTAGTTTAGCAAAATTATTTAAAATCAAAGACCACATATGTTGCAAGTTGCTCCTTTAAAGGACTATGTTGCAACAGTTGTTTTAAATCATCAAATTCATCATAGTCATCAGAGACACAATTGATGCGTATTAAACTTATCTTTTTTCGTACCCAACCAATAGATCGTCGGTACACTTATACTTGGTTCTTCAGATCGGGTAGGCCATTTGAATGACTAACATTTTTCTTTGTATTATAATAGGGTTATAAAAATTTGATTGTATTGTTGAGGTCGTATGCAAGGAGGCATTTAAGTTCTAACCCATGTTCATTGTTGTGTGTCTTGGGGGCAATTGTACTTGGTCCTTCAGATCGGTTATAGCCATTTGAATAAAAAATTTCTTTGTATTATAAAAGTGTTATAACAATTGGATTGTATTGTTGATGTTAGGTGCACGGGGGCAGATATAACCCATGTTCATCCATGGTTGGGTGTTTCGGGGCAATTGTACTTGGTCCTTCAGATCGGTTGAAGGCATTTGAATGACTAACATTTTTCTTTGTATTATAAAAGTGTTATAACAATTTTATTGTATTGTTGATGTTGGGTGCATGGAGGAATATTGATAGCGCAATATGTTCATTGTTGTATGTTTTGGTATATTTTACTCGGTCCTTCAGACAGGGTAAAGCCATTTAGATTGTTATTTCTTTTATTACACAAATGTGTGTGATACTATGTTACTAAATTCAAGACATAAGTAAGTACTTGTTGCCTGTGAGCATTTCTAAATTATATTGTTGTGTGGTGCATTACACCTAAATTTGGTCTTTCAGACAGGGTACAGCAATTCCCAAAATAGTATATTTTTACTTTCTAGATATCTTACAGGTAGAGAAAGTATTGTGATCGTCAAAGAAATCGAACTCAAGAATTTGATGAATCTCTACGTTTCATGACCCCCCGAACCCGAAAAAAGTAGTTTTTGAATTTCCGTCTGTCTGTTTGTCTGCACATCTGACTAGAGCCTAAACTATTTTACCGATTGGGCTAAAACTTGGTATCTAGGGTTTTCATAAGGTTGCCCCGAGGGGTTTTTGGAATTGGATATCTAAACCTAAAATTAAGGGTAGTTTACTGAAGGGCCAAAATAATAAAAAAATGTAAGGATTTTTTATTTGTCATTCCACACATAACACTTGTGTATATGGTGTATATGTGTCGGTGTATGGGGACTAGTAGGGGGCTAACAGGGATTTAGAAAGTTAAAAAGGTAAGGTAGGAAAAGTGGGCGGCAAATTATCTAGTGCCTATGGGTGGCAGATTCGTAAATCCACCCCTGACTATAGAGCGATAATTTGTCTATTCCACAATACTTTTCTAGAAAAATGATTTGTTGCGACTAGCCCCGGTCTTCCCTATTTAGTGCTGTAGAATTCATACCGTTAGAGGTTTATGTAGGCCTATACGTAAGGTTGAGAAGGAGAGTTGTATTAAGTGCATCAGCATTCGTAATGACAGGAGAGGAGTGAAACAGGATCTTCCGTAATGGGTTCAAGTACATAGACTAGTGTCACGACGCTGGCAAGCCGGCTGTCGCATGCGGGCATACATCAATTGATATTAGTTATACTACACGAGCAAGGTGTTGAGTAGAGAGGAATAGAGGATGGGGAATAGAGTAGTGGGGGAGTGGCAGCTGTCTTTCTCAAAATCTGGCCTAGAAACATCTTAGCTACAATACTTATGTGCTCATCTGAAAATATATTTGAAAGTTCCGAGAAAATAATATTAGCCTAAATTATTAGAAATATACTATACTGCTATTATAGTCATGTAAGTTTTAACATCAAAAAAATTGCGTGCGTGCGTGCGTGCGTGTGTGTGTGTGTTATTTGTTTGCAGCTAAATATGTTAACAACATTATTTGTCATGTGAGCCTACACATTATACAACTTGTAGCGTATCCCAGTGAAGATAAGCAACACCTCTAACGTAAATAATGCGCGTCACTGCTCAAACTAATTCTTAGTTGGTGTACGTTGTCCCAGTGAAGATAAGCAACACCTCTAACGTAAATACTGCGCGTCACTGCTCAAACTAATTCCTAGTTGGTGTACGTTGTCCCACCGGTGAAGATAGGCAACACTTCTAACGTAAATAATGCGCGTCACTGCTCAAACTAATTCCTAGTTGGTGTACGTTGTCCCAGTGAAGATAGGCAACACTTCTAACGTAAATACTGCGCGTCACTGCTCAAACTAATTCCTAGTTAGTGTACGTCGTCCCAGAAGTTATAACGTTAACGTAGTTTTGTGGTTTAAATGCACCAGTCAATACTTTAAGATTCGTGACGTAACAGGCCATGAAAATAGTCGGCTACGTTGCGTTACATTGCTTTTAGCATTCGATGAATAAATTATTAATTAATAGCATTAGGTTTCATTTACATTTTACGCCTTATTAGTCCAGGAAAATTGTCGAAAAAAACAGGTAAACCCGGAAAAAATTCGGAGAAAGATGAAAATTTCAGGATCGGCTCAGAATTGCATGCCTTACAATATATCAAAAGTCCCCTAAAGTCCGAGGCTTGGCTTTTTTTTAGAAGACCCCAAAGTTCTAAAAGTCCATAAATACCTAAAAATTATTTAAAGCGAGCAAAAATTTGAAGAACGCTGAAAATTTCAGGATCGACTCAGAATTATATACTTAACAACATATAAAAAGTCCTTAAGAGTCCGAGGCTTGGCTTTTAAGGTAGAAGACCCCCAAATTTCAAAAAGTTCTTAAGTACTAATACATTATTTTAAGATGGGAAAAAATTATAAGAAAGCAGAAAATATCAGGATTGACTTAGAATTATATGCTTTACAACATATCAAAAGTCCCCTAAGTCCTCCTAAGCCCCATCTTCTTCTAGCTCTTAATAAATTCTTGACCTCCATCCTCTTTCCCCGAAATGATATCCTGGATAAGCTAGAGATATCTTGTGAATCTCTCAAGCATGAAAACAAATCAACAACAGCTATTTAATCGTATTGTGTGGTTATTCCGATCTGGACCTGAGTTAATGTAGTTATTTTCAAATGAACTAGCACATGGACCTATGTCCTTGTTTGACGAAATATCAATGAGGAATACGAGGAAATCAGCCCTCGCTGAAGTCTTAGAATCGGTCTTTCCTTGCAAAAAAAATACACCAAAAGACACATTATTGGTTGTATATGGTGGGTACCCTTTCCATATCATTATTTGGCCGAAACTAGCGACTTACAGGATTATTTGCATGACATGTTCATCTTATATGATGAAACATTTTAAGTGTTCATCAACAGTAGTGTTTGATGGGTATTAGGGTCCACCTAACACTAAAGCGGAGGAGCAGCAAGGAAACCTCGGTATATTTATCAATAGATCTTGACATGGTTGCCACATCTTCTCAGGAAGAGTTTCTAGCAAATTGCAAAAACAAATCACATTTTATCAAACTTCTAACAACCATCCTACGGAATTTTGGCAAATTGGTCCAGTTAGCAAGCGGAGATGCAGATTGTATTAATGTTTCGACAGCCATTGAGTTATCAGCTGGGCAACATGTAACAGTTATAGCAAATGATACAGATATTCTTACCATGCTCGTTGTGCTTGCACTTTCAACCAGTAAGCTATCTCTCCTAATTCCTGTAAAAACTGGCAAACCTAATCAAATTCACAATATCGTGGAGCTCCAAGAACCTCTAGGTCCTGTAAAAAAACACCCTCCTCATGCAATGACAAGTTGTGATACGACATCTGCCCTTTTCAGAAAAGGAAAGAAACTGGTTTTTGACTTCTTCCAAGTTCTTCAAGTTCTGATCTTCAACTATCCTTCTGCTACTCTTGATGAAGTAGCTTTAGCGGGAGAACTGTTTATTTTGTCTCCGTACAAAAAAGAAAACTTCAACTCCCTAGACGAGCTGCGTTATAAAATATATGTCCAAACTATAGCTCGTCAGTCTGTCACTGCTACTTTCGACATCGCCGTGCTTCTACCTACCAGAGCTGCTGCCCGCAGACGCAGACGCAAACGCAAAAAAGTATGCTCTAATGCACCCTGAAGGGGTGCACGAGAGCAAATTCCAACACGTACCGACCAATTGGTCACACCGTGTGGTTTTCGGGTAGTTAACAGACGGGTTGTCGCATTTCGCGAAGTTACTGAAACAAACAAAAAAGCATATTATTAATATTATAAATGCGAAAGTTTGTGTGTTTGGATGTTTGTTGCTCAATCACGTCAAAACTACTGAACAGATTCGAATGAAACTTTGTAGGTAGGTAGAGTATGTCCTGGAATAACACATAGGACTATTCCCAACCTTTGATTTTACATTAATTTTACAATATTAATGGTTAAATATTTTGCAGGTTAGATGGTGCTGCCAGTCATTTGCTATTTTTATGATAAAAGTTCAATAGTTTTTGATAGAGTATGCCTTGGAACAACATTATATTAATTGTTATACTATTGTTTAAACTTTTCGTATATAAGAGGTAAGTGATATATTAAAAATGCGAAAGTTTGTGTGTTTGGATGTTTGTTGCTCAATCACGTCAAAACTACTGAACAGATTCGAATGAAACTTTGTAGGTAGGTAGAGTATGTCCTGGAATAACATATAGGACTATTCCCAACCTTTGATTTTACATTAATTTTACAATATTAATGTTTAAACTTTACGTATATAAGAGATATATTGTGATTTTAATTTTACGAGTAAATATGAATGTGGTTATATTATTATTATTAGAACCGCGTCTTACTATCCGTTCAGGTTATATTATATATGCGAAAGTTTGTGTGTTTGTATGTTTGTTACTCAATCACGCCAAAACTGCTGAACGAATTCGAATGAAACTTGGTACGTAGATAGAATATGTCCTGGAATAGCATATAGGACTATTCCCAACCTTTAATTTTACATTAATTTTACAATACTAATGTTTAAACTTTTCGTCGGGCAAAGCCACGACGGGTAACAGCTAGTTAATTAATATTAATTTAGAAAAACAAAATTGTGGGGAACCGACTAAGAGGTTTTTAGAGTTACGTGCGGAGACACTACTCTATGGGGGGCTGGGTGAGAGCCTCCCAAACCACGTTTGTCACATCTCGCTTATCCGAGCAGTGCTTTGGGACGTCGGTGGCACCCTCCAGGGTCGATGACGTAATTCCCAAGCCCCTGGATAAGATGATTAGTGGTACCGGGAAGTCTGTCGTAGAAGGACTGCGCCAGCTTCCGGAAGTAGTCCTTGATGGTAGGCATATCCAGGTCTCGGTGCAGAGTCACATTCCGAACGTACCAAGGTGCGTCCACAATGATCCTCAGACGCTTGCTCTGGAATGCCTGCATCTTCCTCATATACGTGTCCGCCAGGTGGCCCCAACATTCACTTAGAGTGTATCTGCAGATGCAACAGTGGTTAGATAATCTGCTCACACCAATGGACTGGGGCTGACAGCTTATCGGAAAGGTAAATATATTATTAAACTGAGGTAATTGTTCTTGCATCTTATCTGTTGTGGCTGCAAGAAAGGTTGTGAATGTAAGAAGAGCGGGCTGATATGCTCTACAATGTGTCGCTGTTCGGGAGAAGTAAGCAGCAACTCCCCTTCAACGTCTATTACTATGGATAGTGAAGAAAACGTGGACGACTTAATTAATATATATTTTTTAAATAAACTCTAACATTACATTTATTAATGAGGTGAGAGAATTTTGTGTGTTAGCTTTAAGGAATTCACTTGGGGATGAATTTAGCTGGGACACGAGTGAAACTCATTTTTATTTATGCCTTGAAGGCTAATTTACTAGTGCATTTTTTTAAACTTTTGGGTCATCTACCATTAAAGGCAAGCCTCGGACTCTAGGGGACTTTTGATATATTTTAAAGCATGTGATTCTGAGTCCATCCTGAAACTTTCAGCCTTCCGATAATTTTTTCCCGCTTTAAAATAATTTATAAATACGGTACTTATCGACTTTTTGAGCTTTGGGTTCTTCTGCCAAATAATCCAAACCTCGGACTTTAACAACATAACATAAGTCCCTTAATCATATAATTCCGAGTCGATCGTGACGTTTTCAGCGTTCTTCTCATTTTTGCACGCTTTAAAATAATCTTTAGGTATTTATGGAATTCTAGAACTTTGGGGTCTTCTAAAAAAATCCAAGCCTCGGACTTTAGGAGACTTTTGATATTTTGTAAGCCATGTAATTCTGAGCAGATCCTGAAATTTTCAGCTTTCTCTGAAATTTGTCCGGTTTATTTGCTAATAATCCTGGGCTATAAATATTAATTGCGTTCCTTTATTTTTTATAATGTCTTGAAAAGGTTAATTTTAATTGAGCTAAATGCAGTATTAGTTGACACATCTGGGATAGGCTCAGTCCAGACACTCTTTCTACCCCCTCTCGAAATCATTTCCTTCACAAGTAGCCCCTAAGAACAGTTCAATCCTTTCCAACCCCCAGACACTCTCCTAGGACCCATAAACCTCCTTGCGGACACGTGCTTGATGCAGATACACTTAACGTAGCCTTGACGTAACGTAAATGTTGTCCAAGGAAGGAATTTCACGTCACAAGTGAAGTGTATCACGTGTTGTTGCCAGCCAATCATGTTACAAGCAACGTCAAAGCGGTTATTTAGCGGTTACCTAAGCCTGTACAAATATTCGAAATTTAAAATCCGAATTCGATTAAGATTCGTATTTGATTCGAAAATTTAAATCTGAACTGTTTGAAAGATTCAAAACTAATTCCAAATCTGAACTGTTTGAAAGATTCAAAACTAATTCCAAATTTGATTTGATTTCACAGATTCGAATTCGATATAATTTAATTTGAAATTTAAATCTAAAAGTCAAACTTTGAATAATTTAATTAACATCGATCGATATTTAATTAAAATATATTAAGAAATTCATGATAACATTTCAGGAAGTTCCTGTGGCCGTATTTACATTTTGTTTTAATGGATCAACTGATATTTTACTTAGCCATAGAAATTGCGAATTTTCTAACATATACAGGTAGTTTATCGTTTGGTCGCAGTTTTTATGGCCTTAATTTTTTTGTGGACTCTATTTAAATGAAAATATATAATTTAGCTTAATATTCAATTTGGACTTGATTTTTTAAAAAAAGATTGGAAATAATTTCGAAACATTTTCATTATAAAATATTTTACTCTGATTTTTCTTTTTAATTCATACCCATGAGATTCTACTCGAGTCGAATCCAATATTTTCAGTTTCCATTATTTGTTTAAACATAGTTAGCGAACATCAAAGAGTCGTGGCCTGTAGTAAAGTAGTCAAGCAGGGATCGGCTTTAGAGGTGTGCGAACGGTGCGGCCACACAGAACCCCTCGATTTGGGAGGGGGGGGTAGGGGGTACGCTTAATTAGGTGATAGAGGGGGGGGGAAACAAGTTGATGTGGGAAATATCTAATTTACGCACTCGTGTAGTTGGCCTGGCGACTTAGAAAATATTGTCAGTGTATAAAAGCAAATAAAAACATAATTAATGTGTTTTGATTTATTGAACGATTGAAGCGAGTTGTTCTCCATTTTAGCTCCACCGATTTGCAATTATTTGTCTGTCTGTTTGTGGGTGATATGTCGTCTCACGATAACTTTTTAACGCATTGACTGATTTAATTAATACCTGGGACAGTCGTTCTTTGAGCCTTTAATGCAGATCAAGTTCGTTGGGGGGAAGAACAGCCAACTTTATGGAGAGGTTTACACGATGCGTGAAATCGTGCTCTTTAGCAAGCGGAAGGACTGGAGATCCTTTAAAGAACACGTCTCAATGCGCGCGCATGCACGGGGATCCGGTTCTAGAGTGCAGATCCAAAATCAAGCTGTGTTTAATTTTCCGGGTTAGGGGCTCCTCTTCTGCATTGTTGTCCTGTAGTTCGGTGTAAACTGTAGACTGTAGGACCCCTACTGTATTTTAATTCAAGTATGGCTCTACGGTGGAGTGAAGGTGAACCTGATCTCTGGGATTCGTCTTCTGAAAATTACAAAATCATTAGCTAATAGTTGGCGAGAAATTAACTCTTTTATGTATAAAAACATTACTTTTAGCATTTAGTCTATTAATTACTTTTATTTACTTTTTAAGGTATATGGTATATAGGTGCAAAATACTGTAGTAACATAAAGTTATTAACTATTTTTTGGGGTGCGGGGGGGAGGGGGGGGGGAAGGTAACCGGGAGCCTTCAAATAAAGTTTGCCCAAATGCCCAGGGCTCCACGTCTGCTAAGTCCAACCCTGATGACAAACTTAATCAATCTTAATGGCTCGAGCTATATTTTTGTGAACAATTTGTTTTCAAACACTTCAAATTCTTAGGCTGTATTTTACTCGGTTTTTTTTTACGTTGCTTTGCCGTTATAACTGAATCCTTATTGCACATTAAATTTATTTACGTTACGTGATATAGTCATAATCGATTGAGTCAATTTAGTAAAAACAATTAATATACTTATTTAAAAAAAAATGTTAATCTTAAGTGAACCCAGAAAATAAATAAAACTAGTGATAGCTTACTTCAAATTTTACTCAACCTAACCTCTGATAAAACGCACCCTTGCTCTATCAACTGAACTATCCAGACACTTTTAAAACCAAAAGTAGGAGAGACACTTACGGTATCTAAAATAGGCCCATGGCTTCTTTAGTGCTGACTGACAGCTCACAGCTGACTTCTGACAGTCAACATTTAGGTATAAACCTAAATGTTGACTGTCAGAAGTGACAGCTGCTAAACACATGTTTTTTTGCAGATCATATGGTTCGGCGTAGAGATACATAATTTGGTCTGGTAGCTTTTCAAAGCCGTCAGCTGTCAGCTGTCAGTCAGCACCAAAGAAGTCATGGGGCTACTGTATATGGGCCCATAGCTATCCTAAGACTACAAAGCCACGAGTGCAAACCATGGCTACTAGAGAGCACTGATGAAATCTTTAGTAATTAAACAGTGAACAATCCAAATGTCTCCAAACAGGGACACTAATCAATATGTAAGCCCTAAGACATTAAGCCAAAGATTTTAACTCGAATTACTGGCCTGGTATTTTATTAAAAATAATCTTCTCACTTTATTGGAAGCTTTTCAAGTTAAATATCTTTTGAACAAATGTTCTTTTTGATCAATTTGAATATACATAGGTATGTTTAATTGATATTTGTGGGGTAAATTCAACCACCAAACATTCAGGACCCATCCCCTCCTTGGTGACACGAACTTAATGAAGATGCACTTTACGTCAACTTGACTGACAGGTACAAAAGATACTAGAACTACTATCATTTAATCATACGTCAGGTCATATTACCTGCTGATGTCACTTTTCATAGATAGTATCAATGCCTACCAAATAACAATAGATAATAAAGGAAAACTATATAAATTTTGACAGCAGAAAAATATGTTTGAATTTTTTTCAAAGTTTTTTTATACCAGAAACCGTCTGTAGATTATATACCTCTGCCCGAAATACCCGGAGCGAACAGAAACATGAATGAAGAACCTCCTCCGGTTTGCCGGTAATTTATGCCGCCTAATAGTCCAGCGAATCCCGGAGAAGCTGCCGTCCACCAATGAGAGGAGGAGATGGGCGTGGCTTGATGCCAGGTTCTGTCATGGCGGCCCGCTACTAGCTGTAATAGTAGTAGTATGAGTAGCGACTCGCTCATCAGTTCTACTCCGGCACTTTGTGCGAGTGTTCCGACCGGTTGTGATTCTTGGTAGCGCATAACGCGTTTTGGGAGTGAATACCCGGCCGCCCGCCGCCGCCTCGTTGTAAGTTGTTTTGCAAGCTGACGGTTCTACCGCGGACTTCTAGTCCGAGTGCTTCCCGTGAATTCTTCAAAAGATGTCCTCCCCACTCACGGACCGGATGCTGTCGAGTTGCGATAGGATGGTGTCCCATCTCGTGTCCAGCTCGGTAAGTTACCTGACTCAGTCCGACCACGATATTGGCGATAAACACGGTTTATCGGGTGTAATAAAGAATGGTCTGATAGACCGGGTTAATTACCGTGGCCAGCCAACGTTGTTCTACAAGTTGTTAAAAACAAACAATTTAATGTGCTTTGTAAACCGTCTATACATCATTTTACAAGCTGTTACTTTCTAATTTAATTTAGTTTGTAAACATGAACTTAATGTGGGCGGTTAAATACAGATAAAAACATATAGTGAGGTTTTAATTAGACTTGGTTTAACTACCGCTATATATTCGGCTAATGCGGGAATTTGATTTGCATTTGATTAATATTAAAATATAAATGGTTTTTACTGATGAATTATTTTCTCATTAAATGGGATTTCACAACTTTTTTTATTAATCAAATAATAGCACAGTTGTAGATTTTGATAAGTGTTGGAATGAAAGCAAGGAAATGTTATCCTGAAATAAAACTATACACTCGAAATGTTACGTAGGCTACAACTTTAATGACATATTTGTTACAATAGCTGTCTTTTAATATATGTATAATAGGCTCTGCTCGAGAATTATTCTACTAGGGTCTATTATTATTATTAGTAGTAGTAATATTAGTAGACCATAATAATTATTGTTTGTTTTAGACAAGTTGCGGCTCTGTGTTTTGTCTCCCGCCTTGCGTAAATAGAATATAAGAATTTATTTAGGAAAAGTTAAGGGTGGGTGGAAGGGAACGCGAATTAAGGTCCATATTTTTGCAGTTTTTACACTAAAATACTTTTTTTGCTCTAAAATAAATACAAAAATTATCTTTTGTTGATACTTTTCGTTTAATTTTGTACACATAGGCCCCCCTAGTAATTTCAACAGGTAGCCGTCATAAGAATATTAACATTTGAACAGGACTTTTAGAATAATTTAAAAAGCGTCTGTTAAAATTCCAGTCACTATGCCAATGAAAAACAAAAAATAACTATTGATATTGTTAAATGAAGAAAATTAAAACTAAGAAGCAATATATGATTTATTTTGCCCAAATATTTTTTTGTTGCAAAAGAAAACCCACTAATTTAACTCGTGTTCCCATCAACCCCACCTTACCTAGCATTTAGATAACCAGGTATCAAAATAATTATTTATTTACTAATATTTTAAAACTAAAAGAAACACTGAACGTAAATATTAATGAAATAGCCTACATTTAGTAGATATTTACTAATTTTGAAAGATACTTTACTTCGTTGTTGGCCTCGCAGTTCACGCCGTCAAGACGATTTTGCCTTTACATTGACTACCCAGTTCTGGTAGCTTTGACATTTCGACTCTTAGTCAGGTTGAAGTTACTTAGTCCTTACTTGATGCGAAATCAATGTTGTGGTACGAGGGATTCTGAAGTGCAGAACTAGGTGCTGACTAAGCCTATCTTCCGATTGTGCCAATAGCTCTAAAAACAATAATATCCCTACTTCAACATCTGAATGGTAGCTACAGTACTATAGATACAGTTTTATTTTCATAGGAAGCTCCTTATTTGAAAATTGGAAAGTAATGTTGCCACGATGACTGCCTTTTCTTTTATTAAAAATGTATTTACATTCTTAGTACGTCTAATTAATCATGTAAAGAGAAATTATACAGTTATCCGTAGAAGTGTTATCGAAAGCTTTTGATAACTCTAAAGATTAACTTTTATTTAATTAATTAATAAATAAAATAAAGAAAGTTTTTAGATTGCCAAATTTTAATGACTTTTAATCAACGTTGGTGATCAAAAGTAGACTTCTCATAAAATATATATATTTTTTTAAATATCTTTACTTGTACCCTTATTTTTATATGGTTTATAACATTAAATAAGGCAATTATGACCAAATAATTAGTTAAGTTTTGAGGGGGGGAATTGAACCCGCCAAACGCTTCTCTCCACCCATTTTAGAGACATTTTTAATAGTTGTGTATAAGAGTAGACCTTTTGAATATCGGGTAATAATCATGGTCTTAAAATGCTCTATGTTTTAGTTCTAGGCTCAAATCGTAAGATTCAAGTTTTTATTAAAATTAATTTAGTTTTTAGGGAGTAAAATTCCCAGCTTTCCCCTCTTGGGCTCACCACTTAAAATAGGTTCTTGCCCTAATTCATATAAAGTTCTGAAGAGGTGGCTTAAAAGGAGAGCCTAGGGAGTCCGCGAACGTATGAAGCAATCTATAAAAACGTTCTAACCTTAACCTAAACTTTCCCAATCCCTAACACATTAGCGTAATTAGTACACAGGCGTATAACCTGAACGGGTAGTAAGACGTGATGCAAACTCTGACACATACTAATAATCCTCTACTTCGTAATAAATGTATAAGAATAAGACTGAAATAGGGTTAAGATGACATTGAGGCGGGTAAGGTATTTTAGTGCGCAATCTAGTTAAATACTAGGAAATATAAAATATCATTATTGAAATGTACAATTCTTGGTGTGTGTATTGTGAAGAATACATATATCTATTTTGCTAGTAACAAATAAAACATATTTCTGACATTCATACATAGTGAAAACCAATGCGTGCGTGACCAGTATATGTCTAACAGTCAGAATAAAACACTGACACCATCAATAATTACGGTCAAATCAAGTTTTCCCTCTGTAACCTACTTACCTGTGGAGTCCAAATCTCGTCCAATTATATAATCCTACACCGGCACCATTATTTCAAGCATAGGCGTACGCTGTGCCCCCCACCCCCTCCATTAGCCACACACAAAAAAAGATGAAAATTTGGAGTGACAAAAGAATGAAGTACCTATTATAATAATTTCTTAAACCGCGTCGGTGGATATACCAAGGGTAGTGGTTAATGTAGGCTTGAGATCCTGCTATACCCTGATTTTGGTAGGATGAGCAAGCAGTATCTGGTAGTTACTAAAGTTATTAAAACAATTTTAATATATTCATACACCAAGTTATGTTATCTGCAGCTGTCACTTTTGATAGATATTATTAATAACCTATAAAATGACAACGATAATACAGTAAAATGTTATCAATGTTGGCCGCAAGGAAAATGTTTGGATTTTCTCAACTGTTCTTCCAACAAAAATCAGACTATACAACAATTCATGGTCCCATTCAATGAACAAAGGCTGCGAACTTTGATAAAAGTACTGACAAATTTAAAAAATAACTATAGTAATGTTAACAGTTAACAAAGTAATTTATAATGTTTGTTTTCCAAAGAATAACTTTGAACACGTATTCTTTCTTGTTTTTAGTTTATTGTAATTGTTAAAAACTTTTCAAGAGGGGGTGTGTGGGGCGTTGATTACGCCACTTTCGTCTTCCAACTAGCACCCTCATCAGCCACACCCTTCGCAGGCTTATGACTACAATAGTTTGCTGTGGACTTTAAGACTCTTTACTCTAGCTTGTATTTTACAGTGTAATTAAATCAAATAGTAAAATCTACATTATAGATCGTATTGACTAAATTTTGCATTAAAAAGTAGGCCAAACCTTTTCCTCGTTTTGAAAACTTCCAAGCGTTCCATGGGGATGAGCATAATTTTCACATTTAATTTAATGATGATTTAAAGATTTGATATCCCACATCAGTACACGTTGACATATACTCCATTCACGGTAGGAATTACTCTCTGAAAGGTCTTTTTTCCTACCAAAAACATACTATATGGCCTTTCAGAAAACAATTCCTACGATGAGCAGACTTTTAGCCTATATCATCCCAGTTTTTGATATAGGCTTTATCCGAATTCTCTACTTATGCGCTATCGTCTTGATATGTAGTCTTGCCATTTACATCGGTAATCACGTGACCAGGTGTATATCCGTCCGAATTGTCACCAAGGATGCACCCTCCAAACGTCCTTGAGTCCAAGGACGGAAGCAATACTACGTTGTCGACACGTCCTTGGTGCGGCAACTGTTTTATTATTCTGTTTTCGTCTTCTAGAGCTCAGAACTTTCTTTATGTTGGCCGCAATTTTGAACTAAAGCAGACACGTTTTATAATGTTAAGAAGTTGATTATTTCATAAAGTTGAATGATCAATCAATCCACGCCTAGTAATTTACTATCACAAAAAGTGATCCTTCCAAGGATCCTCAAGACTTTTTGGATACGGCCATAGATACTTATGAAATTTTTTTTTTCTTTTGAAACGTGATCCTATAGGTATTTTCTTTAAATTTAACTAATTTGTTTACTTTTTTGAATATCAGAAACATGTTATCGTCATTACCTAACACTATTTATTCACAATACACACACTAAAAAATGGGGACACACCCTACACCCTCCCACCTCCACCCATCCATCCATCCATCCATAAAGTAATTAATTAACTAGATTGCGCACTAAAATACCTTATTTGCCTCATTATCATCATCGTCCTATTCCATTCCTATAATTATTTATTACCACGATGTATCTAAAACGTATATATTCTTCCACTCAGTACAAATTACGACATGGTTTCAAAGTCAGTTGGCGGTGAGTTTGGGCGAGTCAGTAGCCAGGTAATGAGGGCACTAGGACAGTGCTGACTCGTCAACCAACGTGATAAACATGGTGTAGAGGAGAGCATTGGGGTGAAACTAGGTCTAATATTGCGACATCACTACGCTGTAAGTACCTCCTTAGATGGGACAATACAAGCTTCATCGGGGATACACAAACTATACCTTGATTTTTCAACGATTGGACATTTGGAGCATCTGCATAAACATATTTTTTGCGGCCAATACTGATAATATTTTACAGGTCATTTAGTTTTATTTTATAGTTATCGATAGAAACTATCAGCATTGACTGCTGTAGATTACATTAATTGATGTATGAATGCGGGAAAGTATAGATCATGTAGCTTTGTTCTTTATAGTTGTCAGCTTATGTTATTGGCGAGAAAATTTGGGTATATGTTTTAATACTTAATTTAATAGATAAACTTGCACTTAAACAATGATGGCAACTATTACGAAATAACCAGTGAATTGGATACAACGAGATATACCAGTCATATTCACAGTCATTGTTTTCATTTTTGTTTGTCAATTGTTAATGCAACCAATAAAAATAACTTTTATTTTAGAACACTATCTGTGTATGTAAAAATGTTATATATATATATATATATATGTAAACACAACCCACCGGTTTGTATTGACGTCATCAACAGCTATTTCTGCTGGTTCGCCATTTTGATTTCAGAAGATCACGTCGTATTTTAGAAAATCTCGTTTGAAAAGCATTTTTTTAAATGAAACACAGACGCTGTTTCCACAAAAAATAAATATATAAACGGTTATTTTTATAAGTTCATGTTTAAATAAAGTAAAAACGGTTGGTAATTAAAAAAAAGTGTTTGTTTGTGTGAATATTCTGACTTCCCAACATTACCAACAAATCAAGATATGGTCTTTTAGATCATATGGATTGGTGGATGGAGATATAGGAACTTTTCCTAGTTATCAGGTATCACCTCTCCTACTGTGGATGCTCTCTTTTTTAAAACGGGCTACAGATGATCTGAAAGTCAGCCTGACCAAATCATGTGCTACTTACAGACTTAGCGTCCTGATTTAATCAGTTTATTTTTGCTTCTTATGGTTGAGATTACGCTAACAGCAGGCGGTCGAATGGTCTGGCCACTCGACATAAGCCGACATGAAATTGTAAGTGATGTCAGATGACATATCTACGCACGACCTGATATTGCGTCCGATCTTACCAAATCTTCCTGACCAAATCATATAGTCTGTAGCCTGTTTAACACACGTTTTTAGTTGTAATTCTGTTCTCTTGTGCAAGATCATGTCTGGGTCTGAGTCCCCTAACTTCTAACACCTTTTAAGGGTTCGGCCAGACTAACAAGCGTGCGAGCGAGTGAGCGAGCACGTAATCAGCAGATAGCTCTCTATAGTTGTTGACGAGGAGGCTACGAATCTTGGCTCAGTGAAATGAGGGTGGTTTTTGAGAAGTGATTTAGTGTTGTGGTTTTCTCCTCCTCTCTCCACGCTAGTGGTGATTCTTATTTATAAAGGCCTACTTTGATAATATTGAAGTGTTTTAACATATCAGTTTTACATATATATATATATATACATATATATATATATATATATATATACACATATAAGTATGGTTTATGATCTTACCAATTAAATTAGGCTGTTAGTAGCAAGTGTGCTAAACCTATCGATATTAATAAAAATGTCAAAATGAGTAATTTTCCTAGCACTCAATGAACCAACATACAATAATATTGTCTAGCGCCTGTAAACTAGACTGTACCGGGTCGAGCGCTCGCTCCAGTTTGGCCACCTCTCATTACAACCAATGTGTTCTATTTTATATTTTAGTCGCTCACTCGCTCCAGTCTGGCCACCTCTCATTACAACCAATGTGTTCTATTTTATATTTTAGTCGCTCGCTTGCTCAGTCTGGCCGCCCCCTAACACCTGCTTTAGATTTGTGAAATTAATACACGCCCAATTATGTGAGGCCTAAGTTGTGAAGCGTATATGAGATGGACATATGAAATAATTGAAAATGTATAAGTTATGATGCATGTTGCCTTAATTTTATAATAGCAAGTAAGACGCATGTCAGTCGGCCAGATGCTGTTCAGTGGGTGAACTCAAAAAAAGTCTTTATGTATTTTGTCTATGAGGTTTTCCTCGGTGTAATATACAGGCCTATTATTTTTATAATTGATTGCACTATATTCACCTCCATTGTGTAGGGACAACGTGCCATGACACTCTAATCGATGGTAGCGTGGTCTAACACGTCAGTCTCGTGTTATTGACCAGAGTGCTGGTGATGGATAAAGATTGGCGTACGAATCTCGATCGAATGTTCTGAGAGTGGTTTGTTCCTGATTGTTTTCCCGCTCTCTCTCTACGAAAATGCGGGTATAGTTCCTATAAGATCCCACCTTACTCATTCCTTTCTCATTATTTTAATTTATGTATGCGTATAATCCGAACAGCTACCCATATTCTGTGAGGAAAAGAGCTTCTACCCTGATTTTGATTGGAAGAACATTTTAGAAAATCCAAACATATTTCTTTGAAACCGACATTGATAACATTTTAATACATTATTTGTGTTATTTTATAGGTATTGATAATATCTATGAAAAGTGACAGCTGCTGATAACATGACTTGATGTATGATTATATTGAAATTAATTGTTTTAGTAACTTAATAACTACCAAATACTGTTCTTCCTACCAAAATCATCCTAAACTGACTGCAGTGTGCTGAAGCATAGAATTTTTGGGTAGTGAGATGAGTAATGATATCTACAAGAAAACCGCGTGGTAGAAATCGTTCGTGTGAAAATAGATAAGGGAGGTCAGGCTAATATGAGCAGGTGTGATATATGAGCATACCCGTCTGAAACTATCCCCTTGGCAAGTATGTGGTGCCACTTTACTGAAGAACGTTCAATTGCAACATAGCAATATAGCAACATAGACGGAAGCGCATGGCGATAATTAAAGAATCATACCGTCCTGTATTTATCAGTTTATGAAAAGGTACGTTTAAAATTAAGTTTCTAAAATGTTTCCCATAGTTTGTTTAATAAACAAGGACTATATTTATATTTTGTTTGGTCGTTATTTAAGCTCAAATGTAACATGAAACCTACTTATTGCATCCCTTGACAAAAAATTAAAGTTAACATCTCACCACAACGAACAAAATGGCTGAAACCCTTTGGGTGTGCTCATATTTTCCTCCCATGCTTTTAATATGAGCACTTGCAGATTCTTAATTATTATTTTTTCTAGAGCAAAGTTGTTAAAATATCATTCATATTCATTGTATTTTGTAGATCTAATTGAAGGAGCAATTGAATAAAATAATATTACTTTTGGATAGCCTTACTGTTTCTTATGGAATAACAGATTTTCTTAAGGTGCTCATAATTGCTTGACTTCCCCTACTCTATTATAGAACCAAAACTTGTGGTAAGCCAGACGCGTGCTAGATATTACGCACGTTTTCAAAACTTGTGGTAAGCCAGACGCGCGCTAGATATTACGCACGTTGAAAAAACGGCTATGTGGAACGGCAATCAACAGCAGCACTCTTTGAGTCCGTGTACGCGGAAAGATTTGCGTTGCATGACGGGAGCGAGCACGCAACGGTTCTCAGCCATCACACTTAATATGGACTGTAATGCCGGTGATGGGGATGGCAGGGTTTGAATCTCGGCTGAGGTCATAGGTGTATTAGCGGGTGATTTATTACCGTGGTGGTGTTTCTTTATAGTGTATATGTGGTTTGTCCCATAAATTATTCAATTAAAAACTGCATCAGTGGGGACTGGGGCTGGATGTCAGGTTTATACAGTTTGGGTTGCCAGTAACTGGGAGGTTTAGAATTGAATCCCGGTTGGGTGCATTGAGGTTTTATTTTCCTAAATGGTTTCCCGGTTTCCCTCCGAGAAAATGTGGATAAGTTTCCTCTGAGTTTTGCCTCTTTAATCCTTAGCCTAATAACGTGATTAAAATGCGTATGGCCTGGAACGCTGTGAAAAAAAGTTCAAAACATTCAAAATTTAACATAAAATAAAAAATAAAAACAGAAGCGAGAGAACTATGTCAGCCATTTATTTTCTATTTATTTATCACCTGTTCGGATTGTACGCTTAAGTAGGCCTACTAATTAAGCTAATGGGTTAGGAATTGGAAAGGTTGAATTTAGAGGACGTTAACCCGCATTTGCGTGGAGGGAGAGTGGAAAACCATTTAGGAAAAACCACCCCAGTTCACTTGACCGAGATTTGAACCTCGATCTCCCCGTTCTCGGCAGTATAGCTCAACACAAAACTAGCGCGTTAGCTAACTACGACACAGAGGCGGATTGACACATAGTAAGTCAAATAATAGTTATCATAGAAACTTGTGAGTAATTTCGTTGTAGTGTAGGTCATAGCTTCTAGCGATGCTTAGTACAAACGCACGAAGAGAAGGAAGGCATAGTTATAGGGCCTAGTTATATAGGTCTATTATTTTATATTGAACAGTGATTTTTCAATCTTTCGAACAAAAGTAAATCGAAACATCCTCGAAATATAAAAAAAAAGTTACAAATAAGTGGTTTTAATTAAATATTTGAGTTTAAACTCAAGAACTTTTAAGATAAAATCAACATTTTAGTTTTAAGTTTAAAACACAATAATGATACATTTTGTGTTCAATATTTTGAGGTTTTACAACAAACTAAACATATATTTTTGTGGCATAATCTTATTAACTTATTTTTAGCTTAGCACTAACAAATCATAAACAAATTAAGTTCCAAAAAGATAATATTTAGGGATAGCCTACAATTACAGCATATTTTATGGATATATGTGCCTATACACACACATTATGTATTGTGGTTTTATTTAGATGATATTAAAAATAATAAAAGTATTATATTTTTTTATACTGAATTTTTTTTATCACATGAAAAGTCAAACTTTGAAACATAGGCCTAAATGTCATGCTGCAAAGCCTTCGAATTGAGGCTATTTTAAGTATATATTGCGATAGCAGTAAATAAGAATAAAATTATTTAAAAAAAATAATTACACTTAGTATAGCCTACATGTATGTTACTTGTAAGCCAAATTAAAATTTAAGAACGATTAGAAATAAACATAATTTGTTAATTCCATGTTTATTTTTCAATTTATTGTCAATAAATAAAAGTAATAGTAGTAAGTCTAGCTAAAACGTGAGAAAATACAGTGATTTAGCTCAAAATGGGAATTTGTTTAGTCTGCTTTATAACATTTCTTTTTAGTAATGCCTTATGATAATATACTATATAATAACTAATAAGTAAATAATAGCCATTGTGTTGATGTGCCTTTAAACCTGAACTATTTGTTCCGGTTTCGATTCCCGGCATAGTTGGATACAGGGGCAGAGATATAAGATTTACTCAACCCCTACACCTAAAACTTTGGGGGGGCATTTTCCCGACCACCGGAGCTAAGAAAATTTTCGAGCTATATAAATCTCTATAAGCTATTTAGAAGATTTCTTGAATAGTATAATTATTATGGACTTGGGTTCAACATTTTTAAACTAGTCACTAACATTAAAAATATAAAAAGTAGGCTTAGCCTTGGCTCAAAGAAACTTGTTTTAAACATCCTCTAAAAACCATGTTTAATAGACTACAATTGTTTCAAAAATAAATAATTCATTAACATTCAAGCAGCATCAATATTATTGATTAAAACAAATGGAAAATGGTTGAAACTTTGTTTTTAAACGTGCCTCAAGTAAAAGACAACATTTCAAATCCTCTCTGCATGTTATTAATTTTCATTTTAGATTATGTCGTCCACAATAGCTTATAAAAGTTACATAAAAATTATTACAAAAATGCAAATACAAAAATTAATATAAACATAAAACCTGTAAATTTCTTCTGGGAAACAACTAAAGATAAGAAAGGCAAGGAAAATGACGACAGAAAAGGCTAATATTATTAGTATCGGATTTCGCTGCATGGCTTGTGAGAAGACTTACCGTCTACGATTGTACCAACACCGACTACCCAGGGTGGGCGGTAAGGTCCGATATTAGAAGAAAAAAAAAAGTGATAACTTATTTTATAAAATCTAACCCGCCTCGGTGGCGTAGTTGGCTAACGCGCTAGTCGTGTTGAGCTCGAACGCCGAGGACGGGGAGATCGAGGTTCGAATCTCGGTCGGGTAAACTGGGGGTGGTTTTCCTTAAATTGTTTTCCACTCTGCCCTCCACGCAAATGCGGGTTCACTTCCTCTAAATTCAACCCTCCCAATTCCTAATCCATTTAGCGTATTTAGTACTTAAGCGTATAACCTTAACGGGTAGTAAGACGCGGTGCTAAATATTATTATTATTATAAAGTCTAATAAAAAGTAATTACTATTTAAAAATATTTATCAAACCAGAGTAGTTGATAAACCATAATATTGATAAAAGAATAAATCTCTGCACATATTTCTTTTTTTTTAACTTTGCTTCTTCAAGGCGAGATAGATGCAACTAACACTGTTTGTCGGTGTTCGCCGCGCAGTTCGGCATACGATTCGGGGTAGGTTCGATGTTCGGTTCACCATTCCTCTCACTGGTGTGTACAGACCTTTACAAAATAGTTACTTTTAACTTATGTATATAATTAATTTAAAAAAATACTGTTTAGCAATTCTTTGTCCCCATTTAATCTAAACGTAATTATGGATAAATTTGATATTTATGATAACTTAAGCAAAAATGGATAAGTAATGAGTATTTTCTTCATCCCCTGCAACTCACTGCCTAAGTGGATTTTTAATGGTAACTCAAGGATTTCTTTCATTTGATACTATTTTTAGTTTTTTTAATAAGCCCAACAAATAAAACGGCGGGTTTCATTGGATTATAACAAAATTATGCCAGCTCCCACTGCTGTTTCCTTTCCATAGTATGGGTCACAGCTTCGAGTTCGGCCAGACTGACAAGCGTGCGAGCGAGCGCGCAAGCGACTAGGTGGCCAAACTGGCGAGCATGCGAGCGAGCGCGTGATTAGCAGCTAGCTTTCTATAGTTGTTGACGAGGAGGCTACGAATCTTGGCTCAGTGAAATGAGGGTGGTTTTTGACAAGTGATTTATTGTTGTGGTTTTCTCATCCTCTCTCCACGCTAATGGCGATTCTTATTTGTAAAGGCCTACTTTGATAATATTGAAGTATTTTAACATATCAGTTTTACATATATATACATATAAGTATGGTTTATGATCTTACCAAATAAATTAGGTCGTTAGTAGCAAGTGTGCTAAACCTATCGATAGAAATAAAAATGTCAAAATGAGAAGTTTTCCTAGCACTCAATGAACCAACACACAGTAATATTGCCTAGCGCCTGTAAACTAGACTGTACCGGGTCGAAAAATAGAACCAGTTCTATCTTTCAAGCGTGCGCGCTCAGTCGCTCCAGTCTGGCCACCTTTCATTACAACCAATGTGTTCTATTTTATATTTTAGTCGCTCGCTCGCTCACCCAGTCTGGCCGCCCCCTTCACCTTGGCGTGTTTGCGTAAACATACATGTTCTAGTATGTTTCCGTTAAAGCGAATATTGCCGGATATATCGGCTGTAACTTATGTTTAGAATGCTTTTAGAAATATAACGCCACAGTATTACCTTATTCATTGGCAAAGGACGTGGCAATGAAGGAGACAAAGGGAAGGTAATCTCTCCTCCCCCCGGAAAGATTTTACCAGCTCTTAGAATAAATGTTCATCCTCTAAATGTATTTCCCTTCCCTATGATATTATATAATATGAAGCTGAAAGACGGCCTTGAATAAAACTCCAAACAATTTCTAAAGGCATCCAATTTTCAAAAATTTGCCAAGTATGGACCACTCTACAATTTTTTTTTCCAGTTGAGATATTTATCGTGCACTTTGTGAACCGACCGATTATTTCAGCACACGGTTTATAAACTATTTTAAATTTAAAGTAGAACAGACACGTCGGGGTGGGAAACCCTCATTTCACCAATGATACATTTTTCACCCATGCCAGGAATTGAACCCGGGACACTTAACTCAGTAAACAAACACGCTACCTACCGATTGAGCTAAGGTGTCGAACCAATCTTAATAGTTTCTAAAGGGCTTAATTTTTTTCAAAAATTTGCCGGGAGATGCCCATTCCTAATAAGTTAATAGGTGTAAATTCATAATGTCCGAAAGTCAAGGAGTGCTTTTGTCAGTAAGCTAAGTCAGGTGGGTTTGGCTCATAATGGGTATCTTATATTTGTTTTTTCTTAAAAGAAAATTAGTATTAGTTTACTAATCATTGATTTTGAAAACTTTGATTTCTATTTTTAATTAGCTATAGTGATTTTCATAAAAATTGATATTTGGGGTACTATTTTACATGATAAATAATAATTTATATTAATTTTTCTAAAATGAATTAATTTAAAGGTAGTTTACTTATAACAAATATAAAAAAACTACATTGGAGCTTTATTTCAAAATGGATAAATGAGAATTGTTTTTTATGAGTAATAAGAATATGTTATTATTTTTACAAATTAAAAATAATTTGAAGGTAATTTACAAAAGTGATTTTTGAAAATTTGAAATTTGTTAAAAATATTTGATCAATTTGATTTAAATTATATAGACCTATGTGAAGAGTGTTTGTTGTAATAGCAAGAAGATTTGGTTTTATTTAAACGTGGAATTAGGGCAGATTCACACACACATTAATCTCACAAACATAATAGTCAGTTTTATTACGGAATAGAAAAACAATTAAAAATAATCAATCTACTTTAAATTAATACTGATACAAATCTATAGACAATAACGTTATTGACTATTAGATATTTTAGCTATTCAAATTATAATTATGTAATAAGAATTATACAAAACCCATGTAATGATTTTCGATACTTAACTAAATTAGTATCACTAGACTTTTGTAAATTACTCCAAATTATAATGTGTTAGATAATATGCATTAGGTGATTAAGTTAATTTGATGTATTTTCAATCAAATCATAAGTTTATATACGATGTAACGAAATAGTTAATCTTATTAATTCAAATAAAAAATAAACATATATATAACAAATAAACTTAAACTTAAATAGAAAAATCCATGAACTCACAGGTTTACTAAATTGTTTTTATTATTTTTTGAGATAAGACTGCTTGGACAGAAATGACAGCCTCATAGGTCGTTTTACCGACCAAAGCCCTAATATATAGTGTAATTCTGGCAGGTAAAAAGGCCTTCAGATAACCATTCCTACAGTTAAAGAGTATTTTATGTAGATAAATACCAATGGGACTTCAAGTCCCCGGATTTTATATATCATAGTCAATGAACCTACCCCTAAAGCGACAATAATCTTTCTCGCCATCTATCTCTGAACTGACGGAAACAATATGTTGAGTGCTCATTAAATATAATCTTGTGAAAAGGTCTGGTGACATAATCTAAGCCCGCCCATCCACACGCGCTGGAATAATAATAATAATAATAATAATAATAATAATAATAAATAATTTAAAATCTTTCCTCCAGACCTCTCACTCGTAAAGAACGAAGAAACCTAAATGACTGTTCTGTTTTGTTTTTTTGTGGCGAGTTAAAAAAAAGTGTGAAATATTTCAAAGCTATTATGGGTGTTTTATGGGGGTCAAATGTCACAGAAAGAAGAAGAAACAACATTATTGATATTTTTTTTCGAAAGGTTTGGGTAAACTAAAAATAGCACAATTTGAAACGTCCAAGTTGGAGTAGAAACAAAGAAGGTGAGGGCTCTTGCTAACCAATTTTAATTTAAAATTGTTTTTATTAAAACGAGGAAAAGGAAATTGATTTGGATGTAAGGTTAGCCTTCAAGCTTTATACATCGAGATGAGTATTTTTCGTCCTGTTAGTATTCCTTCCTGGTTGCCTCTCTTTTGACCTGTTAATCTTCCAATTTTGTTTACTTGACTTACTCTCTTTCGTTGTGTTATACTTACAGCCTTGTTCATCTTGTTGCCTCTCTTATGTCTTATAAATCTTTCAATTTGATTCATACTGTTGCCTCTTTACACTTTGTTATTCTTTTAGCTTGGTTCATCTTGTTGCCTGTCTTCCATGTTGCTATTCTTCTAGCTTGGTTCATCTTGTTGCCTGTTTTCCATGTTGTTACTCTTCTAGCTTGGTTCATCTTGTTGCCTGTCTTCCATGTTGTTATTCTTCTAGCTTGGTTCATCTTGTTGCCCGTCTTCCATGTTGTTACTCTTCTAGCTTGGTTCATTTTGTTGCCTGTTTTCCATGTTGCTACTCTTCTAGCTTGGTTCATCTTGTTGCCTGTCTTCCATGTTGTTATTCTTCTAGCTTGGTTAATTTTGTTGCCTGTTTTCCATGTTGCTACTCTTCTAGCTTGGTTGATCTTGTTGCCTGTCTTCCATGTTGTTATTCTTCTAGCTTGGTTGATCTTGTTGCCTGTCTTCCATGTTAATCCTTTGAGTAAAACCCTACCTTCATTACACCTTGCTGAGATTTCTAGCTTTGACTGTCTGGTAATCGGTAAATCAAATTAAAAGATACTTAGGCCGGGTCTACATTTTTATCAGATCCTCGTATCGTATCACTGTCGCGATAAGGGATAGAGTGAGTTGACGATACACACGGACATGGTTGAGAAAAAATTTCGGCAGATTCGATCCTCGTTCCGTCGCGATCTTTGATGCGAACCTTAACTCCCAGAATCCGTTTATTTGCTGGCTCGTCTACAATCAGTCACCCTCCGCTTATACAATCCGCCATCGTAAAGCGCACTCGCAAGACGTGTTGTGTTTGTTTTATGCTTAAACAAGAACTCTCTATATCTACAATTTAGTTTCAGGAGACGTAATTTAAACCATTATGACTCCACAATAAAAGTCATATTTAAGTTTACAAATACGAATTAAATAAATATAATCAAATTAATAGATGAAAAAGGTTTTTTAGTACCACGTCACACTACCCATTCAGGCTATAAGCAATATGCACCAATTACGCTAATGAGTTAAGGATGAGGAAGGTTGAATTTAAAGGAAGTGTACCCAAATTCGCGTAGAAGGAGAGTTTAAAAGTATTTAAGGAAAACCACCCTCAGTAAGGGAGACCGGGGATGATTGTCACACTTTTTTATCTCAATTTTTAATTTTTTATGGTAAGGTATAACTCAGTTTTATTAACTGTATTAGAAAATTGGAAGTTTTGGGCAGTTTAGTAAAAAATATTGTTGCTTTAGGATAATTATAAATTCATGAAATTTGAGTTAAAATTTTTTGCAACTTACCCCACTCCGGGGATGGTTGTATCAAGTATCGGGGGTGGTTGTCCCGGCTATTTTAAATGTATAGAATTGCATTTTACAAACATTCGCTAAAACTACGATCTTTTATAATACAGCACTGACTACTATCATCCCTCTCATAACCTTAAAATAAGGAAAGGGTTTATTAAATTGTATGTTAAATTGATGCAGGATTACTGGGTAAAAACATATTTTATTACAAAAACTGTGATTATGCCCTACAATACCAACATTCTAGATCATATTAAAAATTAAATCTCTACAATACAAGATAAAAGAAAATTCTCCACCAAAACTACATAACTCACGTAGGCTTACATTCAAAAAATAGAATGCTATGTACGTAATTGTTTAGTATTAGTATAATGCCAGCAAATATAAAATCTACTGTGGCCTTAAATTGCTACACCCTCATAAAAATAAACTTAAATGAAGCTTGCATCAGCATACAGAAATAAAATAAAGTTTTTTTTTTAACAATTGTCACTTAAAATTGTTAAGTTTATGGCTTAAACACAAATATTTTTTTTCGATTCTCAACTAATCATCACTTACATCTGACATGTCATAAAAACAATTATGGCACGTGTAAACACGATTTCCCGGGGTGCACTTCTCATGAGACCATCCTTTGCATTCAATACACTGGACCCATGTTTCTTTCGGCTTGCTGTTAGAAAAGGATTCCACGCAAACGAGACAGAATCACTCTTCTTCGTCTTCACTGTCACAGATATCCTTTTTACTGTCCTTGCTTCTTTTTCTTTTAACCTTATTGTCTTTTTTGTTCTTAAATAATTGCCTTTTGGAGGATGTTTCTTTCTTTTTTTTATCTTCCCTGATTTTTTGTTGGTCTTCTAAGATTTTTTTCACAGGTGTATCTGTTAAGATTGACGTATGTCTTTTACGGGCATTGTTATGGGTAGTTTTCCATGCACCTGCCTTAGGAAATGGACGAATTGTGTCGGGAGAAATGTGTAAAGCCTGATTCATAGGCCTGCCACTACAAGAGGGAACTTGGAGATCTTGTTCAGGACTTTCTGGGGGGCTGGCCTGTCTTTCTGGAACAATAACTTCACTGGTGTGGCAGTCGGATACAGCTGAAGCCAGAGTACCGCCGTCAACATTTTGGTCTTCACGTTGAGGCCTATCGGTGACAAAACTCAGCGCGAAATCGAATTCCATAAAAATTTTACGGTTGAATGGAAAAATGCCTGTGCTTTTGAAATCCACACAAATGTTATTTGGCCTCATCGCAAGTGGGTAGGCCCGGGATACCACTGTGGGAATATCATAAATAATTGTCATAGTCTTTCACGAATTATTAAGCATCCAACTGTCACAAGCTGAATTCATAAATTTCTTCAGTGGTCCAAAAACAGACCGTTCTAACGTCTGCAATTTGTGACTACAATGAGGTGGAAAAGAAAGCATCACAATCCCATTTTCTTTGGCATGATTTAGACCAGCGACACTAAGGTGGGAACCGTGATTGTCTAACACTAACAACACTGGTTTCGCACATGTGCTTTTTGTGTGGTTATGGAAATGCTTAAGAAATTCCAAAAAATGGGTTTGCTGCATCCATCCTGAGGGATTTTCTTCACCCTGCGAACCAGTTGGGCCATTTATAACAAAATGTTCTCTGTAGTTAGCCCGTGGAAATATAAAAAAGGTGGGACACAGCGCACGCCATCGTCACAAGAGAACCTCTCTCAGCTGACACGATACTGCCAATCTGCCTATATCCTCGCCGAGCTACCACTTTGTCAGGAGCTTGGACTGTAGTCACGCCAGTCTCATCCATATTCCATATTTCATGGGCCTGGAACTTATGTCGCGTCATTACTTCTGTCAAATTATTGAAAAATGAATCCACATTCGTTTTATTAAAACTAGAAGCTCTAGCCAAACTGGTTGCCTCAGTTTTTCTAATGGACAATGTTGAGTTTCGCTTCAAAAAAACTAGAAAACCAATCAGCTCCGGCAATTTTTTTTTCTGTCCATGATTGCGGCATTTTAATTTCATTAGCTACAGCAACTTGATAAGCAAGATTTCTTACTTCTTTAGGAGATAGCCCGAAGTAAATGTCTGAAGCTTGAAGTATATAGGCTACAAGCTCCTTTTCTTGCAATTCACTGAACACATGACGATTTTTTTTTGATAACCAACAGGAAATGATGGGACAGTCCATTGGTCGTCATTTAATTCACTTGGGGATATCTTTTTGCAGTATCGAGCAAGGGTTCGATAATTAAATAATGTGAAATTCGTTTGCAGCTTGTATGATAGATTTGTGGTCTCGAAAAACACATCTCACTACTCTTAATATAATATCAGGAAGGGTTTCACCACGCTCAGTCTTTTTATTGAAAGCCCGAACCATTTTCCATGTACCAGCATCTGTAAAGATAAAACACGATACTTAGCCCCGCTTACTTGAGACAACCTGCCCCATCCCGCCATTTTGTATAAAAAAATTCGGGGAGACGAAACACAACATCTTGACCTAAAAATCAACACCGCAATCTGTGCAAAAATGTGTGCGTTCAAACCGTGTTAAATGTCGCAAGAGAAGTAAACTCTGACAAATATACATAAAATAAAGAGTAGGATCGAAAAATTTTACTCACCGACTGAATTTATAGAAAATTATTTGTAGCGGACAAACAACTGACAACACTCTCGTGCCACCAACAGCAACTGACCAAGAAATATAGTGGCTAACTACACTATATAGCGGGAACACGTGTGCCGTCTACCGGCCGAGCGGTAGACTTTGTGACAACCAACCCATGTGACAAGCATCCCCGGTCTCCCCTACACCCAATCTGGATTCGAACCACGATCGAGATGTCACAGGGAGTTTAGTCTAAAACGAGTGACGTCTTAGGGCCTAGACTAGTGATGGCAAATCTATAGCATCCGTTCCAGTAAGAAGCACCCGAACAGAATTAGGGTGGCACTCTGACACTAAAAAAAACCTAAATTATTAAACCTTTCCCAACGTGGTATAATTTTTTTGAACAATAAGATTTCTACAGCATTCACATGTCACAAAAAACTTTGTGAAGTCAACGACTAGAAATCGTCTCGTGTGCTTTTGAAGAAATATCTTGGCTATCAAAATACAAAAACTTGTTTCAAACTAACATGGACAATACTATGCAAGTTTTTTATTTTAGCATTTATATAAATTTGTTGTCTTTTTTTACTCTAAGTTGTTACTTTCTATGTTTATTATCTTAAGCTAATGAAATTAATATCGTTTAAGACACTCACTTTGATTATTGAATACATTTTCCTTCTTTAAAATTCAGGAATTTAAAAAATATTAACAATTTGATTTTTTAAATAAATTGGCACACTTAAATAGCTCAAAATTCAGCTGGTCCTCAAGTGTCACACTGGTAGGAAAAGTTCCACCATCATTGCCTTAGACTTAGACCATGCGGTCACAGAAGCAGGGGAAAAAAGTTTGTGAATTATTACTCTTATTACCCACCTCGGTGGCGTAGTTAGCTAACTCGCTAGTTTCGTGTTGAGCTAGACTGCCGAGGACGGTGAGATCGAGGCTCGAATCTCACTCGGGTGAACTGGAGGGGTTTTTTCCTAAATGGTTTTCCCCTCTCCCTCCACGCCAATGCGGGTTCACTTCCTCTATATTAAACCTTCCCAATCCATTAGCGTAATTAGTACTTAAGCGTATAATCTGAACGGGTAGTAAGACGCGGTAATAAGTATTAGTAGTACTCTTATTTTTTTTAGCACCACGTCTTATCACCCGTTCGGGTTATACGCTTATTCACTAATCATGCTAATGGTTTTAGGGATGAGGAAAGTTATATTTATAGAAAGTGTGCCCGCATTAGAGAGGAAGGAGAGGGGGAAACAGTTTCGGAAAAACCACCCTCAACTCACCCGACCAAGATTCGAACCTCACTCTCCCAGTCATTGGGAGTTTAGTCTACTGCGAGAGTATTACTCTTATTAAATAATTTAAAGTGCATTATCTTTTACTATGTATTTTCCCGAACTATTATCCTTGAGCAAATAGTTGACCACAGTAGTAAGTAGTAAGTACATTTATTTGTTTCTGATACAAACGAGTGTGACAATTCCGACAAACGTGTACGCTTGTGTGCTACCGTAGACAAACAATATTACAAGAGAGCCCGAACAGTGGACGCGACTGATTGTTGACGAACCTTTAGCGGTGAAATACAGAGCTCAGGACAGGATAAGCTACGAGTATCTGCCGTGAGCATACATTTATAATACTCATCATCGTGTTGAATTTGATTAAAATCCTGCGGGTGTTTCGCACTCAACGACAACGGTTTATACTCATGGATTTCAATTAAACGCAAAACACTTTCCTCGATCTTTTCCGTCATGCTGCGCGAAGAAAGCCGCTAAAACCCGACCCGTGGATCGCGACAGTGTTTGGTTCTGAGCACGTTCATATATCACCCCTCTTCCCCCATAGCTTCCTTTGATGCGACGGCTGGATACCGACTAGAACAGAGGTGGGCAAACTTTTTTACCGGAGGGCTACATGGACTCTTGTAAGGTATTAAGTGGACCGCATGTGACAAGAAATCTAAATTCACTAAATAATTAATTTTATTTTCGTACGAAAATAAATGTATAAGTGATATAACTACCATATTATTACCGTACATACAAGCCTATGCTTGTACACATGTAACATTATAAACGAGTTTGCTCATTTGTTAACATGTTCAAAAACACGCAATGATTTTGTATTTAATTTATCATTTTCGTCAATAAAATAACAAAAGTTTTAAATTTGTGCGAGGGTCGCACAAATTGTCGTCGCGGACCATAGTTTTGGCCACAGCTGGACTAGAAGCAGAACGCAGCGATCTGATATTCGTATCGCTGTCATGATCGCGTCAAGTCTACAGGTGTCCCATCCAAACAGACGCGTTCAAGATATGCGTCGAGGATACGATACGATGATCTGATACAAGTATGTAACCGGGATTATATTTAGTCCACTTGCCCACCAATACGGGTGAGTCTAACTACTTGTGAGGGTGAGTTCAATATAATCTTATCCATTGGTGTGCGTCCTTTATACAGTAGCCCCATGGCTTCTTTAGTGCTGACTGACAGTTCACAGCTGACTTCTGACAATCAACATTTAGGTATATACCTAAATTTTGACTGTCAGAAGTGACAGCTGATAAACACATATTTTTGCAGATCATATGGTTCGGCGTAAGGATACATAATATGGTCTGGTAACTTTTCAAAGCCATCAGCTGTCAGCTGTGAGCTGTCAGTCAGCACCAAAGAAGCCATGGGGCTATTGTAGTTATAAAATAAGTATACATACCTAAAAGTCGTGGAGTTGTTGCGCCATTATTGATGATTGTAGATCACGCGTGTATAACTCATTTGATCATAGGACCCACATTGAAAATTGAAAAAAACTAAGGGAACCGCATTTCAAAAATTTCTATATTGTCATTATTTTAAGATAGACCTAGTAATTTCAACGTATCTTATTATAACAAAATAAAAGAAAATGCCCGTATGTAAAACAAAGACCAACCATATATTTTTTTTAGCCAAATTATGTTAAACACTTTATTGGAAACTTATGTCTGTAAGCCGAGACTATGTCAGAAAACACCTCCTAACATAATATTAATATGGAAGAAAGCAAGGATATGCAATTAAGTACGTATGCATGGCGAAACTTGGGAGGTGAATGATCTTAATAACGAAGATCAGCCCTAACTGAATCAAATTAGAATACATTTAAAAATGACACCTGAACACGGGAATCGAGCCCGGGACCTTTGGCTTGGCGCGCCAACGGTTTACCATTGTCCTTTCAAGGGATCGTCCATAGTGTTTAGGGTCATTCTTAGCTAATATTTTAAGGTAGAATTTGTGATGGACGTGTGAATATAATCGGTTATTAAGAGCTATCATTGACATCCCACCCACCGGCGACTGCTGTGCTCCCAATAACCGTGTCCAGGTATCATGTTTAAATTTATTTGAATATGACTCAGATACGGCTGTTATTCGTAATTACGATCGTTCATCCTCCAAGCTTCGTCCTCGTTTTCTATTTAATTAATTGCGTTGCTTTCTTCAAACTTGACTCGCTTGGAGAGGACCTACAATGTATCTGCACTATCGGGAGCCTAAAGTCACAGCCGAGTCGCCGGTGGCTGGGATGTCAATGATAACTCTTAGCAACCGATGATGTTCACACGTCCATCACAGACTCTACCTTAAAATATGAGCGAAGAATGACCCTAAACATTGGACGATCCCTTGATAGCTCAATGGTAGAGCATTAGCGCGCTAAGCCAAAGGTCCCGGGCACGATTCCTGTGTCCATTCTCTTAAAATGTATCCAGCCCAGACGCGTATTAAGACTTGGTGGGAATATATAGCCTATATATAATACATTTATATATTATTTATATGATATATTACATTATATGTATAAATGCTTTATTTGTGTGTACATGTATATTTATACACGATCATTGAGTTAAACATTATAGATATATTATACATGTAGCTTATACCTACACATTAAATAATTAATGAGTTCATGGCAATATTATTAATAAGTTTCATACAAAATTAAGAACATTAATACCCGCTTCGGTGGTCGCATGGTCCTAGGAGTCATTATCGCAGTAGACTAGACTGGCGTTGATGGGGAGATTGAGGTTCGAATCTAGGTTGGATGCTCGGGTAGTTTTCCACTCACCCTCAACGAAAATGCGGGTACACTTCCTCTAAATATAACCTTCTTCATCCCTAAAACCATTAGCGTAATTAGTACATAAGCGTACAACCCGAATGGGTGGTAAGACGTGGTGCCAATATATATATATAATACATAAGCGTACAACCCGAATGGGTGGTAAGACGTGGTGCCAATATATATATACGCTTATGTACTATATATATATGTGATTAACTTGAAAATCTTGAGAGATAAATCACAGCAGCTAATTAATCTTAATTAACATTCGTAAAATACTGAGTTTTGAAACTCTTATAGAAATCATTAATGCTAACATAAAAGTGATTTGAATAAGTTAATGAAATAATAAAAACTGTCCGTGTAGTCTCATACAAGTGGTCTGGCATTTTTTATATCAACACACGTGACAGAGAGAACATATAAAATATAGACCTGGCTCATGGAATAATAATAATAATAATAATAATAATAATAATAATACTTATTACCGCGTCTTACTACCCGTTCGGGCTATACGCTTAAGTTCTAATTACGCTAATGTGTTAGGAATTGGGAAGGTTTACCAATCCCTTCCTTCACCTCTGACAAGATGTGTATTAATCACAACTTGTGAATGTGAGGAATGCCAGGCCTCCACCGTGGTTCGGATTCCACGTTAAACTGTAGGTCCTCCATTTCACCTCACAATCACCCTACCATTACACATTAGCGTAAGTGCGTATAACCCGAACGGGTAGTAAGACGCGGTGCTAATAATAATAATAATAATAATAATAATAATAATTGGGAAGGTTGAATATAGAGGAAGTGAACCCGTATTTGCGTGGAGGAAGAGTAGGAAACCATTTAAGAAAATCACCTCAGTTCACTCGAGCGAGATTCGAACCTTGATCTCCCCGTCGTCAGCAGTTTAGCTCAACACGAAACTAGCGCGCTAGCTAACTACGCCACCGAGACGGGTACCTGACTCATGGAAAAGGTGAGACGTTCATAATATAAAAACACAGGTCAGAACGAACCTAATTTAAGAATAACGTGTCTTATCATTATTTTTAAATTCCTTTAAATTATTCATAACCACTCAGTTAAAAATAATGTAAAACCTATTTTAATTACTAATACCTTATTTAAATGATGACGAAACTCGTCACGGAACAGTAGCTATGAAGTGTTGAAAATTCAGAAACTTTTCAAAAACATCCTATCTATTGTGATAAAAATATTGAGATCTGATAGATTTTTCCACATGATAGAAAAAAAAAACTTCAATTATTTTTTTAAAGGGATTTATAAATTACTCATATTTGTACTTTTCAATATGTTCGGCCCTACCGTATTACTCACAATGTCTTTTAAATGAATTTACCATTAACATTTATATCTGTGTTTTTAAATTATTTGTTTTCTTAAATTCATAAGCACTGTTTTACTCTAATGATAGATTGATTAAAGTTAAGTAAAAAAAAAATTCTTCTCGTCTTAATACTGGTCCTGGCTGTCTGTATGCTTGAACTAATATAATAGAAGTGAGAAAGGTAGAATCTACGTGTAATTACACATGTAGGCCTACTCTATCTGCGTAGGACAAATATCTGCGTACAAGGAAAGCTGTAAACCATTTAAGAAAACTACCCGCAGTACACTCGACCGGGATTCCACGTCACTCGAAAACCAGACAGCACAAGAAAGCGTACCCATCTGTGAAGTTATTTAAAACAACAGCAGGATTTTAATTATTTTAGTTAGTAAGATGTTTGATGTATTTTCATTTAAATATGACTATTACTATCATCTTTATCTTTTTATGTCTAAGATTCAAATAAAATGTACCTGACCGATAGAGATGTGTGCTAGATTAAGTTTAATACGACTAAGGGGAAGATTTTAAATTAATACGACTAAGGAGAAGGTTTTAAAAGTAGTACGATTATGGAGAAGGGTTTAAATTAGTACAAAGAATAATGGTTTTAATTAAATTAATAGATCTATATTTTTTTTAAATGACCAAGTCTTGATTTGAACTAAGTATACTTTGATTTTGGTTAGAACAGTTTAGAAAATTCAAACCTATTTCTTCGCGGCCAACATTGATAACATTTCTCTATATTATTTATGTTATTTTGTAGTTATTGATAATATGTTTCAAAAGTGACAGCTACAGATAACATCACTTGATGTATAAATATATTAAAATTGTTTTAGTAACTTTAGTAACAGAACTACCAAAATCAGGGTATATTTAGAAATTAAAGGGTGCTCAAATGTAAAATGTTTATAAACTATGTCGAGTGCTGATATAATCAATCAGGTCAGAGAGTGCACGTTAATTAACTCAAATATATAAAAACTAAACTACCGTATTGACTAATCTTTTAAAGATACACCCTTTTTCCTTATTTATTTCTTTGGGTATTAAAATTGTTTATTTGTGTTAGAGTTTTGGGTACTTTTATTTTATAAACACAAAACAAAAGAATAGCCTACATACAATTTCTTCGGTCACTATTCTTTTGTTCTTCTAAGAACTGAACAAGTTATAAAAAAAAGTAATCATAAGCAAAATATGTGTATAAAAGAAGGTGGTCGATCATTGGATAGAAGGGAGTGTTTAATGAGCTGCAGGACGTCCGGCTGAGGGCTTAAGGCAGGATGTGAACCGTATTAAAAACACAAGTAGATCTACCAACGTAATTTTACTCCTTATCTGTACCCTTGTCAACACCCTCCCCCCTTCCTTAACTCTACTAGATGAAAGTGTGTAACGTGACACCCACTTCTCGAACATGACGCAGTAAAAATGAGAGAGCATTTTAAACTCCGCGCGGGTCGTAAACTGGAGAATAATCGGAAAGAGGTTGTTAAGTTGCAACAGAAATCTTCTTGTGAGCCATCTCATTTGTTTCTCCTGCTGGCGACTGAACCATAAACCAAACAAGGTTGTCAATGTCTGGTTTCTTCGCTTGGACTGGTTCTTTTGAGAGGTTGTTGTGTTAGCGCTTGCCATCAATTAATATGCTAGTTTATCCATTACTTGCCAACACTCTCTATGTTTCAGCGCGGTTCAACACTTGCTATCACTTTTTATGTTAGTGAATCCCTATTAGCCATCACTTCACGTTTTAAGCACATCTACTATTAGCCATCACTTTACCGTTTTGGTACATCCACTACTCGCCATCACTTAAAAGTTTTAGCAACTAGGCCCTACTACTTGCCTTAATTCGCGTTTTAGCGCAACTACTACTCGCCATCCATACACGCTTTAGCGCAACTACTAGTCGCCATCAATACACGCTTTAGCGCAACTACTACTCGCCATAAATACACGCTTTAGCGCAACTACTACTTGCCATCCATACACGCTTTAGCGCAACTACTACTTGCATGAGTGGAGAATCATTTTACAAACTTCAATATTTCAAAAATAGACTCGCTTTTAACTGCCATTTTAAAAGGATTTTAGCTGATGTCAGTATAAAGTAGAAATTAAAGTAAATGGACTGAATTGCGACGTGATAATCGATAATGTAGCTGAAATAGCCTTGGAATTCAATTTACTAAAATCCAGTCACTACTTCAACTTACACAATGAAACATATATTAATTGATATTTATGACTGTGTACGTTAAGGGCCGTCATATTTATAGTCCCGGGGGCCGCTTGGAACCAGACAGTCTACACCTGACCCAAGAGAAAATATTGTGTAAAGACTCAACCAAAAGCTGAAAATTGGGATCCACACGTGTTCCCAGGGAAAGGAGACTCGCCAATGTGATAACGCTATCCCACAAACAATTTTTTTACCTCCGCAACCGGAGAAACAAAGCAACCGAAGAAATGAAGCAGCCGGCTTCGAACACAATGAGCTCCTTTTCGGCCAAACGCTCAGATGACCGGAAGACCGGTCAACCGACGAGGCTGAGTTTACTCTTCCACAGGACTCAATTGACCGAAGAAACGAGAGAATGGAGAAATTAGCAAGGTGACTAGCCTATGAAAGATGGCATCAAACCAAGTACCAAGGACGGTACTTAACAATAGAACTCCAACTAAAAAAAGACCCATCGGGGTGGCCAAATTGGGCAAGCGACTAAAATATAAAATAGAACACATTGGTTGTAATGAGAGGTGGCCAGACTGGAGCGACTGAGCGCGCACGCTTGAAAGATAGAACTGGTTCTATTTTTCAAGCGCGCGCGCTCAACTCGGTACAGTCTAGTTTACAGGCGCTAGGCAATATTACTGTGTTGGTTCATTGAGTGCTAGGAAAACTTCTCATTTTGACATTTTTATTAATATCGATAGGTTTATCACACTTGCTACTAACGGCCTAATAATTGGTAAGATCATAAACCATACCTATATGTGTGTGTGTGTGTATATATATATATATATATATATATAAAACTTGTATTTTAAAATACTTCAATATTATCAAAGTAGGTCTTTACAAATAAGAATCACCATTAACATGGAGAGAGGATGAGAAAAACATAACAAAAATCCCTTGTTAAAAACCACCCTCATTTCACTGAGCCAAGATTCGTAGCCTCCTCGTCAACAACTATAGAGAGCTTTCTGCTAATTACACGCTCGCTCGCCAGTCTGGCCACCCAGTCGCTTGCGTGCTCGATCGCTCAGTCTGGCCGCACCCTTAGTCAGACATATTAAAATATAAAATAAAATATCACTAGACAACTTAACAATTTTCAAATCTAAATAGGCCTACCACAAAATTCCGTATCATCTGCAAAGCCAATTTTGTTGTTTCAACATTAAGAATTCCCGCATCGATTTCCACATGGTTTAACGCATCACTATCGCGTTATACTGGATTGATTATCGGTTATGAGATCGGGACTCAAATCCCGGTCGCATGTACCGAGAGTTATTTTTATGAGATAGTTTCCTACCCTCCCTCCACGCAAATATGGTTACGTTTTATCTAAAATTCTATCTTAATCATCCCTACCACATTAAAATTACGCTAATGGATAGAAATTAAGCTTATAATATTCCTTGCATCACTTGTAAAATTAATTTTGGCTCATAAAATATAAAGTCAACCAAAGCTTAGGATGAATATTTTGTCAAAGGTATGTTTTTTCAATAGTTTCTGCATATTTTATCGGACAGCAACTTTTTTTTACACCGTGACTTAGTAACCGTTTGGGTTGTACATATGGACAAAATCTTTATCCTAAACATTGATTGTGTCTACTATCTTTATATTTTATGACCCAAACTTAATTTACAAGAGATGCAAGACATATTATTAGTTTAATTTTTATGAGAGTCGTTTCCTGATTAATGCCCTACCTTAAATGCTCTTAAACGATATTGAATTTACGATTTGAAAAGTACTGTACCCTATTCACGCGTTTGAAAAATAGATCTCAACATCATAATTAGTAATACAAATAAATGGGTTCAGCCCTTTTTGTGTTTTTATATTAAGTAATGATTGAATTCGTACTAAACGATCTTTTCAAATATAAAACTAAAATAAAATTAAAATTAGACACCAGGTTGAGTTATGAGCCTGTTTTAATTGTGTTTGGTAGTATTTAGCAAGGTGTTTAGTAAACAACGGACTAGGTGGATATGTGAAGTAATTAAATGACGAGAAAGAAAAAAAATTGTCAGTCAAGTTAACTGCGCTTCATTGACCAAGTATCGAGGTATTGACGAGCTTCATAAGTTTAGTACAGAATAGTGGCTAAAGCTCTTTACATAATTTAAAACTTAAATTTAGAGACATAAAGTTTTTACTTGAATGTTGGACTTAAGAAATTCTAAGCATGACAAACAAAGCGATCAGACTTAATAATGATTTTCACCTCAAAATAGTTCAGTTTTTTTATACTCAACAAATTCGGAATGCTGGAAACTTATTCAAAGTTTTTTTTTTGCTAGCCAATCAGGAAACCGTATTTTAAAGGTTTCTAGAACTAGACGGTAAACTGTCATCAGTTATATTTTCATGGTATTATCATATGTAAAAATTAAACACGACTATGTAAATATGATTGCTGTGGAGCACGAGAAATTCGATCTAATTTTAAATAACTATTATATAGTCGAATTTTAGCAGTCAACTTTTTAACTTAGTACAAAACACGCCACTAAATGACCTTATTTTATTTTCTTAACCCTTGCTTTTCATTGGCTGAAAGTTCAAATTTTGAAAAAAATCAAAGAAAAATATTGTATAAATACCAAGTTAGTTAAATTAAAAAGCATGTCTCCTAGTTAAAGTTTTTTTTAATAGTGTTACCAGTTTTTTTTAATGCTAACGCTACTCAAACATCTTAGTTATCATATGGGGAATGAGTAATCAATGAACGTCATAATATATGACCTGTCAAGACGTGTTCTTATCAGCGGCTGTCAGCGTAAGTTTGCAGAGTGGGGACTTTATTTTCAAGAGGTTGATGATCTGTTTATGTTTGACAAGAAAGGTTTATTAGTTTGTTTGTTTTTGTTTGGGATTATATCTGTGAGTTCTCAGCATCTCAAGCTGGATCATTGTGAGTCTTTGGTACTTCTCTTGATCATTGCTGTGAGTCGACTTTTATATATTTCGTCTGTGGGGGGCCTTCATCACTAATCTAGGGCCTAATTTTATTTAAATTAAACATTTAAAAAAATCTAATGACATATATTTTAACAATTTGATTTAATTTTTTTATACAAATGCTTTGCTTTCTGCTTTTAATTGTTTTATATAAAGTTTAGACAGATTTAAACATGTACAACGTGAAAAATATCGATTTATTTTGACTCGTAAATTAATGCAGGGACCTCCTATTAAATAATTGAAGTTAGTAGCATTTTATCACTTTATGTTTGATAAATAATTCCAATTAAATGTGTTTTTTTATAAAGGTAAACAACTCATTTTTATATAACTTTCAACGAACTATTTAAAATAATATTATTGTATTGCCATAATATTGTTCACAATTATAGGGTGTATAATAACAATAAATGACCGCCTATGTGGTCTAGATTTCCTGGCTAGAGATCTTGGGCTTGATCCTCGATGCTGCCAACATTTATCTTTGAAGCAGTGGGTTTGGAATGGCATCAAACTCTAAATCTAATTTACATCCGCCTTGCTAATCTATATTTTTTTAAAAAATGGGTTAGTGTGTCCTTCCTGAACATTGCGAGATATCTACTGCACGCAGGCAGAGGTTGAAATTTAAAACTTAATAGCCCCTATGCACAGACACGAACCTCGAAGCCGGAATTTTAAAATTTGGATTTGACTTTTTAAAATTAATTAAAAACTGGGCTGAAAGAAATAAAATGATTTTTTTTTCGGTCTGTTTGAAGCAAATCAAGTGTTTCCAGGGGTAACCATGAAATGGATTGCGTGGCTACACTGGACAACGCCGGGTACTTTTGATAGTTTAAAATAATATTATATTATCGCGGATATCTCCTTATTAACCTGATAAATCAATTGGTTCAACCTCTAATGCAATCCAAAACTACTAAATAACTTAAACAAAACAACATTAAAACAATAACAAATATAGAAAGTATAATTAAAACAATATATTCTTCTATGCTAGCTATAATTAATATACTTATTCATTTGATCTAATTATTTAAGTAGAATTCATGAGGATTTTATAGCAAGTTAACAAATATTTTACATTCTAACAAATAATTACGAACTCTCTTGCGATATTTTCAATACCGGTATGTTGAATCTCAGTGAACTTCATTCAACAGAAACAATTTCACAAAAAAAAAAGGTTAATAAATGGCAAAATGGAAAACATTAAAGCGGTATCACAATCAACTTAACGTTCACTTAACTTTCACTTAACGTAAAGGTTCTCTTCATGTTTTAAAAATGGAAGCCATCACGATGTAGTTAATTAAACGTTCACTTAACTTGAGAGTTGTCCAGGGAGAACTTTCAAGTTAAGTGAAGTGTACCACGTGTTCTAACCATCCAATAATGTTGCGTGCAACATCAACACGGCTATTTAGTACTTCATTATTTGGTTTAGTGAAGTCAACAGGGCTATATAGTACTTCATTTGTTTGTTTATGGTATGCAGAAGAATTCTTCGATAGTTTTTTTTTCTCTCCGCGTTTCGCGAACTCTAAAAGACGCCGTAGCCTCTTGTTACAGTTTATTTTGCACATCCAGTAAGCTTCTCTTGCAAATACTTGTAACCTAATCAGCCCAAAACAATTGAGATTCATTTTAGTGAACAATTTGTTTTCAAACAGCTCAAATCGATTGTATGTGATTTGCTCGAGTTGTTACGTTATGCTACACGAATCTTGATCACACACTAGTTTCTTTACGCTAAGTGAACGTTAAGTGAACCTTAAGTGAGCGTTAGGTTGACCGTGATCCCAGCATTAGATGTTTCATTAGAACAGGGGTTCCTTGACCTTTGGGGGTATGGGAATCAAATAATGGGTGTATGGGACTCTATCTTTGAACATTATTTTATAAAAAATTGTCAGATTAGAATAAATTATCATCGCGATATATATTGTGTAGTTGTAATTTCAATTTTATATATATATATAAAATAAGATAATTATAATTTTCTTTCGGCTATTCTATTCCTAGCTATCCAAATATAAAAGGCAACCAACATATTGGCAACTTTTGAAGTCATACTGGCGGCAAATAATAGGACTCTTGAAGATGATTTTTATAGTCTGGCGAAGGTGTTTTTGGGATATATTGGGTGATCCATTGGGAGTCTGTAATCGTAAAAAGGCTAAGAACTCCTACACTAAAGCACTTCCTCTAGCATTGGAATGTTCTCATAATATTTTTCAATTATGGACCTAGGATTGGAGATATATAAAATTATGAGTCTCGATAAAGATTGGGAATATCATGAATCGACAGTCTAAAACAGGATTGGGCATATCAGGAATCAGCAGTCGAGATAAGGTTTGGTAATATCAAGAATCGGCACTTTAAATCAGAATAGTTAATACTATATTAGGAATCAACAGTATGGATCAGGATTGAGAGTATCAGAATTTGGCAATCTAGTTCAGGGGTCGAACATTTCTGGTTTGGTCCAAGTTGGTAACAACGTAAATCTGATCATTTAATATTCAATGTTAGTCTCCATCCCATCTCGACATTTCAAATAAAACTTAAGCTTTATGCTGCTATAAAAATAAAAATTATTTTACAACAGACACACTTTATTTCTTTTTTCTATGATGCATGTTTTTTATACGCTTTTCATTAACTCGATAAAACGTGATTTTAATAAAGAAAATTAATCCTGTTAACCTATTCAAAAATCATGTGACTCTAGTAGAAGTCATTTGATTAATTGATTTAGAATCTTGTAACAACTAACAATCATTATACTATTATATGTAACACACATGGCTGCTAAATTGATTATTACAAGCTCAATATTCGGATAACTTTAAAGGCTCGGGTAGAAATTAAAAATGTTAATCTTGTTTCACTTTATTATAATACATTTCCAATTCTCGTGTTAATAATTAAATTAAAATTGTATTGTTAGTTATTTTTTCTTATTGTTTGTTTTAGTAAAATATAAAACGTGACTTATAACAACAATGAGTTGATATTTTTAATTATTATTTTCTTAGAGTTTGGCTAAATATTGTTTGGTTTCGGAAGTAAGGCATCAAGTATTCACACGTGGGTCGTGCATAATTGACATTAGCGAAACAAAGTTGATCAGTGGCTGTTGGAATCACGTAAACACATTTAATATAGTTGAAAAATAACATTTTGACTCGGGAATCGAACCAGATATTTATTAAAGCAACATCCCAATCATGGGTTACGCCGTATGCACGATTATCATATTATTGATTCTTCAATTACTGGATTGCCGATAATTTTGATCCTAGGTCAATAAAATATTGGGTTGCAACAAAGTTAGTTAGGAAACAACAATGCAACGCCGTAAAAAGCGATGTATTTGGAAAATCTGATTGTGATATGATCTAAATTTATACAAAAGGCTGCCTATGATGTATAGGCCTAAACTGTATGTCTCTGGTAGCCTAGGCTGCCTGATGTTTATATATCCATTTCAATAAATTACAATTTCTGACCTGCTCTATAAGAAACATATTTTACAAAGTTTTGTAATGAATTTAATAAATAATGGACACAATAATATGTACTCAGTCTAAAGCAATATAAAATTAATAGAAGGTAGATGGAAAAGACCTGATTACCTAGGTTTTTGACGTCACTCAGTAGGCATATATATGCCACTGCTTTCATACACAAAGCTATATGGAAGACAAACTAATTTTTAAAAATCTGATCACATTCTGAAATTTTCAATAATATACAAACCTTTTAAATTCACACCAATGCCAAATTAACGTCATTACTTTACTTTTTTTTTTAATTTATGTTTGGCTGTCTTTGTATTAAAATTTGTGACTGGGTGAGGTAAGAACTGACATAATAAAATTACTCAAAGTGGCGCCACATTTGTCTTTACATTGGTCTGAGCCTTTTTCGGAAATGTTATTTCTCTATTGTTAAAGAAAAGCTAATTTCTTTCCTGTAGTTGCATTGGACCTCAGCCAATCTCTTGAACTTCATTGTATAGTTGAAAAACTTCTATCTTTAAACATAAATGACACTCAAAATAAATTAAAAACCAACACTTTACTTTTATTAATCACTTAAATAAGGATGCAACAACTAATTCCGTTATTAAAACTTATAAGTTATGTCATCCATAAACAAGGGTGGGAGAGAAATGGCTGGTTATCTTGACCAAAATTTAATCTACTATCAGGTCCTAATTGTAATGATGCAACTGAATATGCGATTAGAATCAATGATTGAAGATCAACTTACATTTGATCGTTGATCAAACAACTGTGCAACCGGCCCTACACTTAAATTGAAAGAAAGTATACTTAGTTAAAGAACTAATCCTGAGAGTTGGGCCTAAATTCAAGCAACCTCTTAGTGAGAGTGAAATGCTCACCTGAGAGTGTAGTGATAACTTTAAGAGTGTACTGATAAACCTAGCTAGAATGTACTGATTACCCTAGTGAGAGTGTGGGACTCCCTAGTGAGAGTGTAGTGATAATCATAGTGAGAGTGTAGTGATAATCCTGTGAGAGTGTACTGATCACCCCAGTGAGAGTGCAGTGATAATCCTAGTGAGAGTGTAGTGATAAATCCTGTGAGAGTGTACTGATCATCCCAGTGAGAGTTTAGTGATCACCCCAGTGAGAGTGTAGTGATCACCCCAGTGAGAGTGTAGTGATAATCCTAGTGAGAGTGTACTGATCACCCCAGTGAGAGTGTAGTGATAATCCTGTGAGAGTGTACTGATCACCCCAGTGAGAGTGTAGTGATAATCCTAGTGAGAGTGTACTGATCACCCCAGTGAGAGTGTAGTGATAACCCTAGTGAATTTAGTGGTCCCCCTAGTGAGAGTGTAGGGGTCACCCTAGTGAATGTAGTGGTCCCCCTAGTAGGAGTGTAGGGGTCACCCCAGTGAATGTAGTGGTTTCCCTAGTGAGAGTGTATGGGTCACCCCAGTGAATGTAGTGGTCCCCCTAGTGAGAGTGTAGGGGTCACCCCAGTGAATGTAGTGGTCCCCCTAGTGAGAGTGTAAGGGGTCACCCCAGTGAATGTAGTGGTCTCCCTAGTGAGAGTGTAATGATAATCCTAGTGAGAGTGTACTGATAACCCTAGTGAGAGTGAAGTGCTCCCCCTATTGAGAATGTAGAGGTCCCCCTAGTGAGAGTGTAGTGGTCCCCCTAGTGAGAGTGAAGGGCTCTAGTGAGAGAGGCCCTAATGGGAGTGAGGTTTTTACCCTGAGCTTGTTGTTCCAGGATTTGGACCAGAGTATATCTCTAAAGATCAAGGAAGAGCCGTACAACAACAGCTTGACTAACACTTGCGGTGGACAAGGCGTCGTGACGCATGGTCATGTGGACAACCACGGCTTCAACTCGCAAGGTATGCTCATATAAATAACTACACAATGCACACCTACATACTGTACATAACGTATGTATAGGATTGTTTTGGGACGAGGAACAGTATTAGATAGTTAATAAAGTTACTAAAACCATTTTAATACATTCATACATCAATCCATGTTATCTGCAACTGTCACTTTTTATAGTTATCAATTTCTATAATATAACATAAATAATATTATAAATGTTGGCTGCAAAGAAATATGTTTGAATTTTCTCTACTGTTCGTACAACCAAAATCATTCCTACCATGCACGTTTATACTTTCTACAAACATACATCCACACTTGCACACTTGCACAGTACACCACACATGTTTAATTATACACCTCCACACATGCATACACTACTGCTACATACGCTCACGCCGCAAACCAGTACAATGGACTTAACTCACTGTTTAGATTGCCAACACACATACACACACACACACACACACACACACACGAGTATGGTTTCTACAGTAAGATCTGACACGTGATCATAGCTCCTTTTTAAACACATATCATCTCACTCCTCCATTTTGTTTCATTGCAGCAACACCTTATAAAGTAGCCCCATGGCTTCTTTGGTGCTGACTGACAGCTCACAGCTGACTTCTGACAGTCAACATTTAGGTATATACCTAAAATTTTGACTGTCAGAAGTGACAGGTGCTAAACACATGTTTTTGAAGATCATATGGTTTGGCGTAGGGATACATAATTTGGTTTGGTAACTTTTCAGAGCTGTCAGCTGTCAGTCAGCACCAAAGAAGCCATGGGACTACTGCATATGATCACACCTTCTTGTTTACCACTTAACATCTCACTCCTTCATTTTGTTTCAATACAGTGAGACCTGAAAAACTATTACATCTCCCAGTTAATCACAGCTAACTTTACTACTCCATTTTGTTGCATTGCAGCAAGACCTCACTTGACACAAGATCACATCTCCACAGTTAATCACAGCTAACTTTACTACTCCATTTTGTTGCATTTCAGCAAGACCTCACTTGACACAAGATCACATCTCCCAGTTAATCACAGCTAACTTTACTACATTTTGTTGCATTTTAGCAAGACCTCACTTGACACAAGATCACATCTCCCAGTTAATCACAGCTAACTTTACTACTCCATTTTGTTGCATTGCAGCAAGATCTCACTTGACACAAGATCACATCTCCCAGTTAATCACAGCTAACTTTACTACTCCATTTTGTTGCATTGCAGCAAGACCTCACTTGACACAAGATCACATCTCCTAGTTAATCACAGATAGTTACACTCTACCATTTTGTTTCATCGCATTAAGATCTGATATGATCACACCACTGCTACATTTTGTTTCATTGCAGCAAAACCTGATGTAAAATGTAGAAACAAACATATCCTTGAAATGGTTTATCGTTGATAAATAGTCAATAGAATCCTGACAGTAAAATCTGCAAAGTTTATGCAAAACATATTTAAAACATCTTTGTTTGAAAAAAATTATTTAGGCCTATGTAAATTATTATACCGGAGTGTCAATAATTACTTCGAATAGTGCTTTATTCTGATGATAAATCAATCATAATTAATTTCGATGTGTGACCTGTACATGTACAATGTTTACGTGTACATACATGAATCAAAGGACATTTGCACAGTGCAAAACTCTTTTACGTTCTTGACATCAAGATTAGATTCAATCGGATCATGAAGCTTAAAGCTAGGATTGTGCAATACTGTCATCTAATTAATACAGATAATACCTGCTTTGGTGGCTGCATGGTCTGGGCAAAATACTGTTGGTGGAGGTTCTTTCCTTTTGGTTGACCAGCATAGTCGGGGACGTTGATAAAAGTGGCGAAAAATATTCTACCTTTAAAATACTCAAACCTGTTTGTACCCGAAAAAACAAAGTTCGATCTAAACATAACTTAAATCGGAACAACATTTGATATAGTGGTGGTCCCCATCTTTGGCTTGGGGAGCCAAGCCCCTCAAAATAAACCTTTGTTAATTGCCCCCTTCCTATTGCTAAACCAAGGTTCTGCAGCCACTGATATGTGCTTAAGTTTCATATTCTAATCGCGGAACCATCCACAGACATAAAGGTCGAACACTCCATTCAACAGTGTCAAATGAAGTCAAAACTTTATATAAGAACGAGGCCGAGCGAAACAAAAGGTGGAGTTGAGTCGAAAGTGAAGTTATCTACTTTGGTACAACTCAAAGCACCTACTACACCTTATTTTGTTTCACTCATTCTCGTTCTTGCATACGAGCCTAACTTGCAAACATTGAAACAAAACTTGATTACATGACAGTTATTGGAAGAAAAAAACTATTGGGTCTTTAACTTTAAAAAATATTTGCTACTGTTATTAGAAACAGCGATACTTTATGGTGTAAAAATATACATTTGCTGTTACAAAAAAGGATGAAGTCGATAATCTAGCCAAAAGTGCTTGTATACAATCCATCTTTCTCAAATCTTGGCTGAAATAAATAATTATCAGGAGAATACAAGTTGAAGTTAAAAAATATATATTAAAATCAGTATTACACTAAAATTTGCCACTTTAAATATTTTCTTGAGAAATGTATTACTTTATTTTCTGGTAGCATACCAGAACGTGTTGAGCTTATATCACTTGAGGTATAATCCAACACGTTAATATTGCCTGGTATATTCCAACACTTGTAGAGTTTATATTGTCTGGTATATCCCAACATGTGTAAAGTTTATATCGTCTGGTATGTTACCAACGCGTAGGGATAATATAGTTTGGAGTATAATCCAACACGTGTAGAGCGGGATATGCCTGCTCTTAAATGGGAGTTGGTTAATTCTAAGTTGGGGTTGAAGTGATAGTTTTCGTCAAAAGAAAGTTTAGGTTGATGTATATCTCTTTCCTTGGTGGAGTAATCTTGAGAAAGAACTGAATGGTCTGAGGGGCACTTATTGATATACGTATCTGAGCAGCATTTAGGTCACGTGGGAGTACAAATAAGCAATCTGAGAGGCGTTTGCCAACGAAGCTGACAATTAGTGTTGCCACTTCTATAGTCTCTAGCGATAGTACACTGACCTGAAATGGATTGTATTTTGATGGGTAGAATACGAATTTCTGATATTATATTGATAAACCCACAGATTTTTATAAAAAAAAACAAGGTAAAATGTGTTACTTTATAGCAGGGCCACAGGATATCACTTTTAGAAAATATTTTAAAATTGGATGGTACACTTAGTGAAATTATATCAAAAGTAGTATCCAGATCATACAGTTGGCAACAAACTGAGAATCCTGAAGAGCGCTTGCCAATGAAAGTAAGGATATTTAAGACACTTATTAACCTTATTCCAAACACTTATACCTAAACATACCATTATCGTCTGTGAGGACTAATTAATTATTAAATAAACATAGAAGATTTAACCTTAACGTTATTAATTACTATCTTGTGATTAACTTACTACAGATTAAACTCAAGATATTATTGAAGCCCTTTTGAAAAATCATCGGGTGGTCATTATCATGTCTTCTGGGTTTTGGCGGTGTATTATAGCATTGCCGTCGCAATTAGTGCACGCGCTATCTAGCGGCTAGAGATGAACATTTGCCAGGAAATTTTGAGCTGGAAAATTTTCTGCAATGGTGGCTTACGGTGGAGGGGTTAAATTGTAGAGGGGGCACCTAGAGCCTATTTTACTTCAAAATATAATGTGCTAAGAGATAAGTGGGTTATAACAAGGTGGTAAGGGGCACGGGTGTGGGGGAGGAGTAGATAGAAAGCATGGAGGATAGGGGGGGGGGGGNGGGGGACGGGGGGGGGGGGGAGGAAAATGTCGGGATATTCTACACTTGTTCAACTTATATCTAGTGAGGGCTTTTTTTCCTAAATTGTCTCCAACTCTCTTTCCACGCAAATACAGGTAGATTACCTCTAAAATGCTTCCTTCCTCTTGCCTGCCCCATTAGAGCAATTATAATAGATGCGTATAACCTGAACAGTTAGTATGATGAAGTGATAAATAAACTACTAATTATAGGCTTATTATTTATCTAATCTTTTACACTGACGCAAAAAAATAAAACAACCTATTTATATATATTCTGAGAGCCATCAAATCACAAGTTTGAAGACTGTTTCAACAAGAAGGTTACCTGGTCCGTTATGTCAAACCGGCAGCCACATGTCGAAGGCCTTAAGAGAAGAGGGCTGGCTGGTAAGGAGGGGGTTGATGAGGGTTAACAGAGAGGTGGATGGTAGGGGGGCAGGATAGTGAAAGGGTGAAAGGGGTCAGCTTGAGTCAGGATGCTGGAAGCAATTTTTCTTCAGGAATTTGGTTGTTGTGTTGCGACGCCTGCGAGCTGGACTTGAAGGTTATAGAAGGCCAGCCTCTTGTTCTATAGGTCAGCACTCATGTCTACTAATCTAAAGGTCCGGGTTTGATCCCCGGTGGTACCATAGGTATTTTTCACGAAGGGTTTGTTCCCTATGGTTGCCGTGGACTGGTTAATTAGGCGTAAGTAAGGTTTAAAGCTTCTACTAGCACCATATAATCTTCATCATTGTCATGCCATCATCTCCTCGGCTAAAAGTAGCCGTACCTACAATCTACATGTTACCTCAACCTTAGAAGACGGTTACATATCCACCCAACACTGCCAGTAAAAGACCAGGAATGTCTAGCTGACAAATCTTGGTAGGAAACTGGTAAAAGGATTGGAAATGGGGTGTAGTGGGGAGAAGAGATGGTTGGATGAGGTGTGGTACTGGAATGGGAAATTTACCGATACTGATCCAAGTATTTGAGGGCTAATGGGTGAATCACAGATGAGGAGATTTGGAGTAGATTAGCATCGCCATTCATAGGGAGATTACCGCTACAAGCCGTGGGTGTGATTGAAGGAGGATAATACTTAGTAGGAGGGGTGGGTGAAAGGGATGGTTAGGGGAATGGGAAAGGGGGAAGAGGGGAAGGAGTGAATGGGTGTGAGGGAGGGGGAACAAGAGAGAGAGAGAGGGGTCGTTGGAAGGGGGTTATCGATGGCGGCCATATTGCTGAGTCAGATGTGGCTTTTCTTATCTACTGATGGAATTGAACGATGACCGTGATGAATTTCAGCAGGGCCCTTTTTGCTTTTTCCCTCTCATGACAGGACTAATATTCTCCCGTTTTCCATACGTGATACATTTGTTTTAAAATTGTAAAATTCTTATAACATATTTATGCTAAAAATATTGTCAAGGAATATAAACATATTTATTTACTAATTAAAATGCTTAAATAAATATTACCCCCGTCGGTGGGCACACAGTATTATGTCCTCGTTAACGGGGAGGTTGGAGCCCGAATCTCGACTAGGTGTTCATAGAGTGGATTATCTTAAATAATTTTGTATTCATTACTCACAAATGCAAGTGCATTCATTTCCTCTAAAAATGTTGAGCATTGTAGCATTTTAATTTAATGCAAGTTTTTTTAAATATATAATCTCAAGTTTTTAGCAACGCGTCATAGCCGTTTGGACTATAAGCTTAAATCTATTAATTACGCTAGTTGTTTTATGGTTTAGGAAAGTTATATATTAAGAGGAATTGTACCCGCATTTGCTTGGAGGGAGAGGGAGGAAATATTTTTTGTAAAATCACTCTCAGTACACCCGACCGAGATTCAAACCACGATTTCCCCATCATCGGCAGTCTAGTCTACTGCGAGAGTAGCGCGTTAGATCAAGCGACCACTGAAGTGGATTTTTCTGCTGTTAAAAGTCCTTAGGAAAAATTAAACTGAGGTTTAAACTTAAAAATTTCCATTGTATTCATTCACTTTAAACCTATGGAAAATTTATCGTAAAAACTAGGCCTAAAGAAAGATTTTCAGGAAATTTTTCTGAAATAAACGTTTTTTTTTCCTTAAAAGAAAAAATAAATACAAATAAAAGTTCGAGAAGATGCTATAGCAACTGCTTAGTTTAACTAACACCTTTTTAAAAAAAGAAAAATGTGTATTTCTCTAAATTAATTTTACGTATTTACTAAGTGGTACAAACAGAAGCTATGCGATCCTTAGTTTTGATGGCCGTGCCTGCTGTACACCCCTCGGAGTACGTAACCCTCCTGAGAAGTGGAGGATTAAGAACGTTAGAGACGTGTGAGATATGGGACCCGTGTCAACGCTACCCGGGCCAACCCCCCAAATTAGCTGGCACATTAACACGTTGCAGTGGCAGGCTGAGTTACTTGTCTGAGAGCTGACACATGGCCCAACTCCTTGGAACGGAGCGCTCCATTTCTTACCGGGACACTTTGGGGGAAAATAAGACATCACGGGCCAAACTCTTTTAAATGTCTTCCATAAAACACATTTAAACCTAAAGAGATGGAAAAATAGACCCAAAGGAGTATAGATTTTCAAATTGGACTTTCAGTGAAAGTTTCATGTTTTCATTTTATGCTTAAAAACTTCGTTTTAAGATATTATTCTACCTCCTATTGTTAATCTATGTACGGTGCTACAATATTACTAAATATAAGGTGTTTTTTTAAACCGCGTCTTACTACTATCCGTTTGGGTTCTATGCTGAAGTAAAAAATTACGCTAATGTGTTCTGGATGAGTGAGGTGGAATTCAGAGGAGGTGTACCCGCCTTTGTGTGGAAGAAGAGTGAAAAACCATTTAGGGGAAAAAACACCCTAAGGACACCCAACCGGGATTCTAACCTTGATCTTCCCATTTTTGGTGGTTGAGTCTAGTGCAAGACGCCTTCCTTATACCAGCTATGAACAAATTTACAGCCCGTCGCGTATTTTTATGTGGCCTGCAATCTATTTATCTACGAAAAAATATTAGTGCTAACAATACCAGAGTTAAAAATATACAATATATCATTTCTATTCAACATGCCGTTAAATATTTGCAAACAGTTTTAAGAAAATCTACTACATACTAAATGTACACCTGACATTCAATACATTAGGAAAGATATGTGAAAATTGCATTTATTACATTAAGGCCTGTTTTATTTAAGAATCGCTTAACTACTTAGTTATTACTTTCTCATATCAAGAGAAAGTAGTGTAGTAGTGAAAAAATCGATCTCAAGATTAGGAAGAACCTTTGCGTTCTATGTGAACTTAAACAGAAAAAAAAGCGTGTATTTTACAATTAGGTCCATCTCTCAATCCGTCTGTCTCTGTCCACGGATCTAAAATGGTTTGATGGAATTTATTCAAATTTGATATATAGATTTTATAAGGCTATACCTTGGAAAGTGTTTTGATTTTGACCCTATCCTTCAAACTAAGGGTAGTTTACTGATGAGTGATTTTCGAAAGTTCAAATTATTTTAAAAATGGCTTTTACGATTTTGTTTAAAATGTACCTACCTATGGGGAGTGTTTGACAAGAAAAATAAAAAGAATTACTTGTTTTTTGAGGGGAAATTAGCTTAGGGGTGGTTTGTTGACCTTTTTTTTAAAGTTCAAATATAAAAAAAAAATTACAAGGGATTTGGCTAAAAATGTGTGTCTGATGAGTTTTAACATCATAAATAATTATATATATATGTGTTTCTAAAAAAAATCTTTTATAGTAGTTTAATGATGACTACCTGATTTTATAAAATAGAGTTTTTTGAAAATAGTTCCAAAGATTTTTTCAAAATTAGTATCGGGAGACTATTAAATATGTACTAAAGTATATTAACCATAATAGTGTATTTTTATTTTTCTAAAATAAATTAATTCAAGCGTAGTATAAAAATTATAAAAATATGTTATTTTTAGAAATCGACCTTGAAGATTGAGTTTAAAATGGATGTCTGGGAATAGTTTTTCATGATAAATTACTAATTGTTTTAGGATATTTAACAAATAACTTACTTATGAAAATTAGAAATTTGTTTAAAATATTTTAATAATTTTGTTTAAAGTGTGTATATAAAAAGTGTATACTGTGTCTAACAAGATGATGTGTTTGTTTTTATGAAGAAAACTTACTTAAAAGTAGTTTATTAAAAACCTAATTTTGAAAATTTTCTTCAAAGCTATAACACACAATATTAGAAAGTTTGTGAGATTTATGTCGTGCAATTTATTTTTTTTGTCCTCTTTTTTTATGTTGTTCATGTAAAACATTTATAATAAATTGAGTTTCGAAAGTTTGTATTTTATTTGACGGCCCATTCTTATATATAAATTCTTAATGCGGTCCTTCAATCCTAAGCGGGTTAAATAATTAGTGTTCAAGGTCGAAATAACTACTAGGGCTCGGTGTTTGATAGTAACGGGTTTATCGAAAACTATTCAACAGTCAATTAGTTACATAAATTTGTCAACATAACGAATTCTGTACGAATAAAATGGTTCAGTTTTTTACAGTGTAACTTTAGCATTTTCATTTTTGATCTATTTGAGGTATTTAACGTACATTTTCTGAACCGACTGATTTTTAATGGTACACGAGCATTTCTATGAGCGAGAGCGAAAGATCCTACCAATTTTGTCCGGAAAGGTATTTTCACATAATTTCCAGGGTTATTTTTACATGCCAAAATTGACATGGAACCAACGGATTTGTTACCGCTCCTAAGGAAAAATTCGTCGTCGACCCCAGCTGGGTTTGAGAACACGGACCCCAGGTCCTGAGGCGAGCACTTTAGGCCTACCCCATCTGGGTTTGAGTCCACGGACCCCAGGTCCTGAGGTGAGCACTTTAGGCCTACCCCATCTGGGTTTGAGTCCACGGACCCCAGGTCCTGAGGCGAGCACTTTAGGCCTACACCAGCTGGGTTTGAGTCCACGGACCCCAGGTCCTGAGGCGAGCACTTTAGGCCTACCCCAGCTGGGTTTGAGTCCACGGACCCCAGGTCCTGAGGTGAGCACTTTAGGCCTACCCCAGCTGGGTTTGAGTCCACGGACCCCAGGTCCTGAGGCGAGCACTTCAGGCCTAACCCCAGCTGGGTTTGAGTCTACGGACCCCAGGTCCTGAGGCGAGCACTTCAGGCCTACCCCAGCTGGGTTTGAGTCCACGGACCCCAGGTCCTGAGGCGAGCACTTTAGGCCTACCTCGAAGACCATCGAGGTCGACAGTAATTTTAGAATATTCAACGAGTTTGTCAGGAGTAAACATAATAAATCGTGAATATTATTTAGGTGAATGCTACACAAAATTTAAATGTATTATATATAATTGAAAGAGTTTAATATATTAAAATAAGTTTACTTGGGCTTTCAGTAAAATACCCAACCTATACATTTTATATTTATTCATAGGATATGTATATAATTATAGGGATTAATTAATTATTAATTATATAACCCTCTTCGGTGGCCGCGTGGTCTAACGCACTACTCTCTTGTTAAACTAGACTGCCGAGGACGGGTAGATTAGGGTTCGATCCCGGTCGGTTGCACTGAGGTTTTTTTCCTAAACGGTTTTCCACTTTCCCTCCATCCAAATTCGGGTGCATTTAATCTAAATTAAGCCTTCCTAATCCCTAACACAATAGTCTAACTAGTACATAGGCGTATAATCTGAATTGGTAGTAAGACGTGGTACTAAAATAATTATTAATCATGCATTATTGTCGTCTGGGGGGTGAGGGAAGTTTGGATAGGGATACATACATATGGGTCCGTATCCAAACTTTAAATAAAGTAGTACAATAATAATAATATCAGTAATAAATTAATTTAAGTTTAACTCTACAAATAATCTAATATTAATGTTGTACTGTTTTGGTTGTAGGGGGAGTTTTAAAACTGACCCCCTTAACCCCAGAATAAACCCTCCCATCCTCTAATTAACCCCCCGCCCAAACCCCGTGAATAACAAATAAAATAAAACAACATTAATATGAGATAATATGCAGTTATAAAGTTTAATTAATTTATTACTGATATAATGAGTATTATTCCTGAAGGATTTCTGGTAATAACGATTTTATAAGAAGTATCGTCGATTTTAACTGTAAAATATAGTTAGTTATTTTGTTCCGACTTTACGCTCTTTAAAAAAAAATAGTTGTTTTAATTTATATAGATTTCAAGAAATTAAATAATAACACCTACACTCTTAGTTGTTTCTTAAATGGTGTCTACTTTGCCTCCACAAAAAAATGAGGGAAAATTTCCTCTAAACTCCACCTTCCTTGCCCCTATTTAATTTTTTTTTAATATGCGAATAGTCCACCCATATTGGTAGTCAAACGTGAAACATGGGAAAATAGATAAATTATCTATACGATAACCTTTTTAGTAGCTTTAAAATATTCAAAACGAGCAAAGCTATCATGAACCACTGATATGCCCAGCATTGCAAATAATTTTAATATAAACTAAAAATATATAACTATAATAATAGTCACTGAAGATGTGTCGCCATTTTAATACTAAGTTTACGGCTTGATTCTCAAAAGGTAATACAGATTAAAAGTGGTCCTAAAAATCTTAGTCGGAAAAATTAAAGTCATGAAATAATAGCTTCAATAAATTATAGGCCTTGCGCTCCCCCTTTTTCTCCCCC